>JANAVB010009200.1:20377224-20594474 GCA_029216955.1 Iris pallida
GGAGCGTACGACGGATAAGAGTAACTGTCATCGAATTGCATGTTAGAAGACTTGCGGTTACTAGAGTTCTTATCAGTCATGGATGATGATACTAGGCATTAGGTGGGAGAACAATACCTGATGTTGGGCTTCTTTTCACTTCCCTGATTACCTGTGCGCTCCTCCGGAGACGTCGGCCCCAGGTGACCTCTGACATTTCCCAGAGTGTTATGGATGTACCCCCTTGCACATGATGCCCTCTAACGATCTTCGGACGTTACAGACATAGGCCCCTGGTGTCCTATACGGAACTATGTCGATCCCATCTATAGCCAGAGCTCATGTGTCGAAGGATTGTATCTCAACTGCATATTCACAGTAGAATAGTTAGGAACCCTATTGCATGTATCCTCTTTTACTCTCTATGATATATCACAGTTTATATGGCATGGTATTTTCTTGTATCTTGTTACGTCCCTCTAAGGACCTGGTTATCTCTCCAGGGTTAGACGATTTCTTGTAGGAGTACGGCACGACATTGGATTCTTCCTACATCGATGACGAGGCATCTCCAGCTGACTTTTAGTTTATTTATACATTGAGACATTTAGTGGACATCTTCTATTTTCTTTTATTTCCATTTTACGGAGGTTGGACTCCGATCATTTGAGACTATTTTACATAGCTGTTTGGAGTGGGTATGTCTATCCGACTATCCCTTTGATTCACTTATTTATTCTGGATTCTTATATCTTCTGTGCTGAGCTGTGATAAGATATAGTTTATTTATATTCTGGCCTATCATTATTATTATTTCCAGCTTATGTACGTATATGAGGATTTCATATATTAGAGTATTCTTCGTATATGTCAGTCGACATGTCTACGTGCTCGGTCCTAAGTATTTTGGGACTGGAGCGTTACATATTTTTGTGGTGGCCCATGTAGGTCAAAAAATATTGTTGGGTTACATTACTGTGCCCAACAAGCCTGCATGTAGGAAAAGGAATAACAACTCATCCAGAACTACTACCTCCTTTGACTTCCAATCTTCTTGAATTTTCTTTGATTACTGAAATTGCCTCATATCTGTAACACCCACTTTTCTAAATAAGGGTAATTTTGAACTTTTGTATTTTAAATCATTAAAATATTTGATTTTAATCATGATATGATTTTTGGTAATTTTTAGTTGTTTTAAAACTATTTAATTGAGTGAAATATGAAATTTGTGTTTTGCTAGTGTAACCTTAGTCATACATGACCTAGAAGACTAATCATGACCAATGAGACCTAATCATGTGTTTAGGATTTCAAATTTCTACTTTTAAGCCTAGGGGTATTTTAGTCATTTTGACACTTTTATGAAATTGTGAATTATATTAATTAAATATGTGTTAGTTAAATTGTTGAGTCTTGACCTAGAAGTTAGCCTAATCTAGATTGTTAATCATGACCCTAGAGACTAAGTTAGAGGGTTTCATTAAGTAATCACATTAGTGTAATATCTAGATATTTGTTAAGGAGATATTTTAGGCTAAAGGTTAAAGGGGGCTACTTTAGTTATGAGCCATTAGATTGCCTAAAAATTGTTGGAGAAACCTTAGCCACTCATCCTAAACCCTAACCCTAACTTAATGGCAGCCAACACACATCCCCACCTTCTATAAATACATCCCATTAATCATTTGCACCATTTTTAATTCATTTTATTTGCCTCTTTTGTGTTCTTCCCTAAACTTCTCCCCAAATATCCAAATTAACTCCAAATTGAGCCTAGTTTCTTGCATTGGGATCCCCTACCATTGAGGGTGCTAAGGGGAGCTAGCTAGCAAGGTTGCACAAGCTTTTGGCATCATCATTTGAAGAGGACACCCCCCTATTCTAGGTTTTCATTGAGTTTTCACTCAATAGGTAAATACCCTCATAAACAGTTAAATTTCTGTTTTCTCTTCATGAATGCATGCATCTAGGTACCAGGGATCTATAGGCTAAGTTTGGTAGGAAATAGATTGGGTTTGGTGTCCGTATCGGACACGTATCTAGGTTAATATTAAAGTGTTTGATGTATTGCCTCTGTGAATTAAATGTTAATGATTTCGAAAACTATTTGAACAATTTTCTAGCCCTATAGGTATAGATCACAGAACCCCATCACTGAGCATAATATTGTGTCGTGTCCGTGTCAAAATCAGACACGAACACACTGCACTGCACTACACTGCACAGTGTGGCAGTGTCCTGCTACCCGACCTTAATATCGCCCTGTTCTTGACACGTGGACACGTACAAATTGACACAGAGGAGGGGGCCATCACTGACAGACCCCCCTCGAGTTTCACGATAGGTCGTGTCGTGTCGGACACGAAAACACGATCGCACGAATTTTTTACTGTACTGTGCACGCAGAAATTCAGCACTGACACGCACTTCGTATCGTGTCCTGTCACCACGTGGACACGATGCAGGGTATCGATCGTGTAGCCCTACATGTGGGCTACACGTGTGCACGACCACGTGGCTCTACGTGGCCTGTGTCGAGTGCACGAGTCCATGGACTCGCTGCACGATGCTGTGTGCACGCGTGTGTGTCTACGTGTGTGCGTGAGTATTTGGACACGTTTGTGTCCAGATTCTTGACACATTATGGCTCGACAGACACATACACATGTAGTACTCTGATTACCAACCTATTAGTTGTAAATTAGATGTTTAATTTAATTCGAATTGGTTTTGGTTTCAAAGAGGTTTTACTGATACATGTTATTATGTGGTTCACTGTTTTCAAACATTTTTCAAATGTTCAAATTCGATTTTAAAACAGGAATTTACATTATATCTAAGTTTAGTTTATATCTCCAAATTAGTTTATGATATAGGTTTTGGATCTTCAAATTGAATTGGGTTCGATTCATTTCAAAATCCTTTTTCTGATACCATGAGAACAGTGCAAGTTCTGAGTTTTGATGCTAAGGTTAAAACTGAGTTTTTTTGTGTTCAATTCAAAACAGGGACTTTTGCCATTTCCTGTAAACTGATATTAAGTTGGGATTTGAGTGTAATGTTAACAAACTGAAACTGGGTTGAATAGGCTGAACTGAGACTGTTGAAAACTGAGAATGTGTTTAGGAAATCTGAGAATTTCCTATGGTTGAAAACTGGGATTTGTTTAAATCAAAACCTGGGATTGGGGAAAACCTAAGACTGAGTTTACAATGCTAATTAGGATGTTTATTTCAAACTGTTAAAACTGAAATTTAGATAGGTTCATGTATGAGAAATCTGAGATTTGATTGGGTTCACCAAAAACTGAGATTTACATTGAACCTGAATTTGGTTCACACTAAATATGGATGAACTATTCTCCTTTCTTTTTTAACTGTTTTGATGCATGCAAACCTGAGCTTCCTTATGCAAAACTGAGATGTGATAACATGAAATTTCTGATTTAGGTAATATGTAGTGACTGAGATTGTTCATTGTTAAAGGAAAATTGAGTTTGGTTGATTGAAAACTGAGATTTCAATACTAATTAGGATGTTTTTAACTGTTAATTGGAGAACTGAATTCTTTTCTCCTTTGAGCTATCTCCTATTAAACTGAATGAATCCACCTAGGAACAGTACTGATTTTTCCTGTTTTCTCACACACAGTACTGATTTTTCCTGTTTTTTGTTTTTCCTGTTTTTTGTTTTCTGTTTTCTCACATTCCTAACACACACACATTGCCTATATTCCCTCACTGTTATGCCTAGACACTGAAACACACATACACATGCTCACACACACTCTAATGTCCACACACTCTTCCCATTCTCTCTTTTCCTCACTCTCTTTCACCACACACACACCCATTCCTGAACCCAAGCTCTCACATATACACCCACACACACATGTAAACCCCTTAACCCTCTCTCTATATCTCTTTGTATATATGAATATATGTATATATGTAATATGTATGTAGGCATATGTGTTAGCTAGAAGTTCTACTTTACCTAATGATCACAATGTTATACACACACACACAACCTATATATATATACCCTATATACATATATTAATATATAGGTGAATTAAATATGAATATAAATGTGATACTAGACTAGATTACTTGGTTGTGTGTGCCTAGCTAGCTAGATGTGATGCTAGACTATGGTTAGCTTGTGTGCAGTATAGTTAGTTGCCTAGGCTATGTGTTGGATACCTAGAATTGACTTGTTTAAGCCTAGATTAGACTAACTTAGACTAGTTGGCCAAGATTGACCAAGCCCTAACTAGTTTGACCTAATTTGACTAGATGTTGACTTGGTTTGACCCAGAGTTGACCAAAAGTTGACTTGACCTAGAATGACCTAGATTCGTGTAGAATGCATCATAATGATCAATTACTTTATTTTAGACATGTTGTGACTTGTGTTGCTCTGATTAGGAGACAAACACCTCTCCTCAGGCAGTACATCCTCTTCGGATATTCAGGGTATCAGGCGAGTACATTCTCTGATCGTTTCATACTTGTCATGATTTATATTCTCGCTCTAGATTACTTTTACTTGATGCTGTCACGTTATCATCACAGATTGGTACTATATGGATCTCTTCTTGGGATGTTATCCCCCTTAACGGGCGCATCGGATACTTTATGACATGTGTTTCATGTACATCATGTATTCTTTGTTTCTGCGTTATTCATGTACACTCATGTTCTCTCATATTCTTTCATGTATGTTCATGTACTCTCATGTTCTTTCATGTATGCTCATGTTTCCTCATGTGTTTCCTGTGTAACAAAAACATCATGTACGTAACGTAACTTGAATAGATCCTTGTGTATTGATTGTGGGTAGGGGTGAGTATAAATGGTTATGTGATTTACCCATCATGTTCACTCTGTTACTTTTCATGTTTTATCATGTACACATCAGCCTTATTGGCTGATATCCTACATGTTCACTCATGTACATCATGTACAACCTAAGCCAATTATATGCCATCTCGTACTCTACATCACTAGTCACTTACAGTTCTTACTTATCATGTATATATTTCCAGTTATCAAATATCTCTCCTGTTTTCATGTACATCTTCTTACAGCGTTTCATGTATCTTACTCTATTGCTTGCTTTATATTTCCTGCCTTGATATGAACTGCATGAGATGTATTGTGCTCGCTCCTGTCCTGACTGGACCTGTTGAAAATATTACAGAGGATAAGGATGAAGCCCTTTGTACCACCTATTACGGAGCAGGCTTAGACGACACCTGCGACCTGGCTCCTCAGGAGGACCCAGCTGCAGTACAGGATACTACTCCCATAGTCTAAGCTAGACAGTTAGGCTTTATCTTTCTTTTCAGCATTGTTTTTGACTTTCAGTTGTTGTTTTGAGATGTATATATATTCTTTCATTTTCTGTAGTGGAGACTTTGTTTTCGGGATGTTTACTGAGATGTTATCTTAGACACTTAGACTCTTCTGATTATTTGTACTTCATTTTGAGATTCTATATCATATCGTACTTCTCCTTCCTTAGTTGTGATTGAGTTTATATTCTGCTATGTCACCCCCATTCGGGGAGTATAAACTGCCTGGCATTATATATTGTTAGATGTTGTGACCTAGGACAGCGTTCTACCGCCGACACTGCGGCGTAGGCTGGACGTACCTACTTCTCGTGCCCTTACTCTAGGGTGCGGGTCGTGACACGTTTTTAGTGGTGGCCCATGCAGATCGAGTTTATGTAGTGATATTCGAACTAGAGTATCACTACAGCCTGCAGTAGTATTAGGATATTTTTGAGGTACTCAATCACAGTTAGAATTCCTTGAGAGATTCCTGGGATGCCCCTTGAGAACCTCATTCTGAACTTCAAATTTGAAATCCTTTTCTTTTGTTTTGATTTACCCTTACTCCTTGATATTTGAATTTGATTTTTGATAGATCGTTGTTGATTTGATTTTCTTATCGAGATGAATTTTATGACCCGAGTTACGATATCTTCTGATAACATATGTTGACGGAAATAACAGGGATGGTAAAATGTCTACTTTATTATGGAACCTAGAGTTTACCGCAGCTATATTAGCCGGCGTGGCAAGAACATAGGGACCTGACTTCGGATGTACATATCTTGATCAAGAGATTGGAATTTCTCACAGCTATACTAGTCGGCATAGTGAGGGTTCCAGACGACTTGATCATAGAGATGCATATCCCAGTTATGGACTCTACCGTTCATCGCAGCCTTGCTTACTAGCGTGGCGAGGATTCTGAGTATCATGATTTTGGACAGACGCATGTGATTATCAGATTATATCTTGAAGGTTTTTAAAGTATCACCTCTTTCATTTCTCTTCTGTTAAAAAAAAATTTGTTTTCCATCAACAAATAACTTAGGAGTAGGGATAACTTTAGTTGACTAGTCTAATTCCTTGTAGAAATTCATTAGTTATAACTCTTTCCTAGTATGATGATTTGGTGAGTTGTGATTAGGCCTTTATCTTAGGAATGATAGTATAGCCTGGCTTTAGAGTAGGGACCCTTGTAGCTGGTTCTCTGTTGTTTATATTTACCAGTTTTTATATAGAATAATAGACTGTATTACAGCCTTGATGATTTGTTGTTTCTGTAACTTTTCCAGTTTAGCACCCCAGATTGCTTGTATGTTTTGATATCCTATGACCGTTTGGGTTTAGCATGACTAGTATACCTAGATGAGACTTTCAACTGCCACCATATGCCATGACCCTGTATGCCATTCTTTTAAATTGTAGGATTTACGTAAGTTCTGAGACCATGATTGTTGGGGACGAGACTCTAGAAGAAGTACGACCATCTTAATTTCGAGGACTAAATTCTTTTAAGGGGGGTAGACTTGTAACACCCACTTTTCTAAAATAAGGGTAATTTTAAACTTTTGTATTTTAAATCATTAAAATATTTGATTTTAATCATGATATAATTTTTGGTAATTTTTAGTTGTTTTAAAACTATTTAATATAGTGAAATGTGAAATTTGTGTTTTGCTAGTGTAACCTTAGTCATACATGACCTAGAAGACTAATCATGACCAATGAGACCTAATCATGTATTTAGGATTTCAAATTTCTACTTTTAAGCCTAGGGGTATTTTAGTCATTTTGATACTTTTGTGAAATTGTGAATTATATTAATTAAATATGTGTTAGTTAAATTGTTGAGCCTTGACCTAGAAGTTAGCCTAATCTAGATTGTTAATCATGACCCTAGAGACTAAGTTAGAGGGTTTCATTAAGTAATCACATTAGTGTAATATCTAGATATTTGTTAAGGAGATATTTTAGGCTAAAGGTTAAAGGGGGCTACTTTAGTTATGAGCCATTAGATTGCCTAGAAATTGTTGGAGAAACCTTAGCCACTCATCCTAAACCCTAACCCTAACTTAATGGCAGCCAACACACATCCCCACCTTCTATAAATACATCACATTAATCATTTGCACCATTTTTAATTCATTTTATTTGCCTCTTTTGTGTTCTTCCCTAAACTTCTCCCCAAATATCCAAATCAACTCCAAATTGAGCCTAGTTTCTTGCATTGGGATCCCCTACCATTGAAGGTGCTAAGGGGAGCTAGCTAGCAAGGTTGCACAAGCTTTTGGCATCATCATTTGAAGAGGACACCCTCCCCCTATTCTAGGTTTTCATTGAGTTTTCACTCAATAGGTAAATACCCTCATAAATAGTTAAATTTCTGTTTTCTCTTCATGAATGCATGCATCTAGGTACCAGGGATCTATAGGCTAAGTTTGGTAGGAAATAGATTGGGTTTGGTGTCCGTATCGGACACGTATCTAGGTTAATATTAAAGTGTTTGATGTATTGCCTCTGTGAATTAAATGTTAATGATTTCGAAAACTATTTGAACAATTTTCTAGCCCTATAGGTGTAGATTACAGAACCCCATCACTGAGCACAATATTGTGCCGTGTCCGTGTCAAAATCAGACACGAACATACTGCACTGCACAGTGTGGCAGTGTCCTGCTACCCGACCTTAATATCTCCCTGTTCTTGACACGTGGACACGTACAAATTGACACAGAGGAGGGGGCCATCACTGACAGACCCCCTCGAGTTTCACGATAGGTCGTGTCGTGTCGGACACGAAAACACGATCGCACGAATTTTTTACTGTACTGTGCACGCATAAATTCAGTACTGACACGCACTTCGTGTCGTGTCCTGTCACCACGTGGACACGATGCAGGGTGTCGATCGTTTAGCCCTACATGTGGGCTACACGTGTGCACGACCACGTGGCTCCACGTGGCCTGTGTCGAGTGCACGAGTCCATGGACTCGCTGCACGACGCTGTGTGCACGCGTGTGTGTCTACGTGTGTGCGTGAGTATTTGGACACATTTGTGTCCAGATTCTTGACACATTATGGATCGACAGACACATACACATGTAGTACTCTGATTACCAACCTATTAGTTGTAAATTAGATGTTTAATTTAATTTGAATTGGTTTTGGTTTCAAAGAGGTTTTACTGATACATGTTATTAAGTGGTTCACTGTTTTCAAACATTTTTCAAATGTTCAAATTCGATTTTAAAACAGGAATTTACATTATATCTAAGTTTAGTTTATATCTCCAAATTAGTTTATGATATAGGTTTTGGATCTTCAAATTGAATTGGGTTCGATTCATTTCAAAATCCTTTTTCTGATACCATGAGAACAGTGCAAGTTCTGAGTTTTGATGCTAAGGTTAAAACTGAGTTTTTTTGTGTTCAATTCAAAACAGGGACTTTTGCCATTTCCTGTAAACTGATATTAAGTTGGGATTTGAGTGTAATGTTAACAAACTGAAACTGGGTTGAATAGGCTGAACTAAGACTGTTGAAAACTGAGAATGTGTTTAGGAAATCTGAGAATTTCCTATGGTTGAAAACTGGGATTTGTTTAAATCAAAAACCTGGGATTGGGGAAAACCTAAGACTGAGTTTACAATGCTAATTAGGATGTTTATTTCAAACTGTTAAAACTGAAATTTAGATAGGTTCTTGTATGAGAAATCTGAGATTTGATTGGGTTCACCAAAAACTGAGATTTACGTTGAACCTGAATTTGGTTCACACTAAATATGGATGAACTATTCTCCTTTCTTTTTTAACTGTTTTGATGCATGCAAACCTGAGCTTCCTTATGCAAAACTGAGATGTGATAACATGAAATTTCTGATTTAGGCAATATGTAGTGACTGAGATTGTTCATTGTTAAAGGAAAATTGAGTTTGGTTGATTGAAAACTGAGATTTCAATACTAATTAGGATGTTTTTAACTGTTAATAGGAGAACTGAATTCTTTTCTCCTTTGAGCTATCTCCTATTAAACTGAATGAATCCACCTAGGAACAGTACTGATTTTTCCTGTTTTCTCACACACAGTACTGATTTTTCCTGTTTTTGTTTTTCCTGTTTTCTGTTTTCTGTTTTCTGTTTTCTCACATTCCTAACACACACACATTGCCTATATTCCCTTACTGTTATGCCTAGACACTGAAACACACATACACATGCTCACACACACTCTATTGTCCACACACTCTTCCCATTCTCTCTTTCCCTCACTCTCTTTCACCACACACACATCCATTCCTGAACCCAAGCTCTCACATATACACCCACACACACATGTAAACCCCTTAACCCTCTCTCTATATCTCTTTGTATATATGAATATATGTATATATGTAAATATGTATGTAGGCATATGTGTTAGCTAGAAGTTCTACTTTACCTAATGATCACAATGTTATACACACACACACACAACCTATATATATATACCCTATATACATATATTGATATATAGGTGAATTAAATGTGAATATAAATGTGATACTAGACTAGATTACTTGGTTGTGTGTGCCTAGCTAGCTAGATGTGATGCTAGACTATGGTTAGCTTGTGTGCAGTATAGTTAGTTGCCTAGGCTATGTGTTGGATACCTAGAATTGACTTGTTTAAGCCTAGATTAGACTAACTTAGACTAGTTGGCCAAGATTGACCAAGCCCTAACTAGTTTGACCTAATTTGACTAGATGTTGACTTGGTTTGACCCAGAGTTGACCAAAAGTTAACTTGACCTAGAATGACCTAGATTCATGTAGAATGCATCATAATGATCAATTACTTTATTTTAGACATGTTGTCACTACAACAGAAATACCCTTTAATGACGGCTAAAAACCGTCATTAATGACGAACCATGACGGTTTTTTTTCTTCAGCCAAGCGTTATGAAATCGGGTGTTATAAATGTTTTTCAAAGCGTTATAGATAAATTGACCGAAAACGTCATTAATAGTATGAATTTCTACTACGTTCTATTTTCAAACCGTTATAGATAGTTATGTAAAAACGTTATGAATAATTTAGTATGGTTGGGGTTAGGACATTTTGAAAGCGTTATGATTGGTCATTTGTATAACATTTATAACGCTCTATACTGCATGTTATACATTCCAAACCCTGCTCAATTCAATTCGAAAACCACTTAATTTGAACCATATTCACAACAAAACATTGAAATGTAACATTAATCTCCATTTCATTGTCTCAAAATAGAACCACATTCCATTGTCTCAAAATAGGGTACATTCCATTGTCTTAAAATAGAGTACACTTTAGCTATCATTCCACATTTCTCAGGCCATATATATATACATCTTCACAAAAATCTATAGATCAGTATCCAATATAGCTAGTACACTTTACATCAAAACTATCCACACATCCCACACCATAACATACAACTTCACATAAAGACCTGTGTCCACAGCACATGTACCCTGCAAAAGATAAAACAAGGATTAATAAATGTGATATAATGATATAAGTCATGATTAAAAACACACATTTATAAGATCACAATTCAACATATGTTGTGTGGAGTTTCTGTCAGATTCATCTTGTGTATAATGTAACTATCAAAAAGATGTTGGCTTATAAGGCCTGAGGCTATTGCCTGCAGGTAGGGCAAGTGGCAGTAGGCTACATTAGCTCATTCCCTCCCCCCCTTTTCCAGCTTGACCTGCTATAGGGCAAGTGGCAGCAGGCCAGGCCAAAACAGTAGGCTACATTAGCTCATCCCCCCCCCCTTTTCTCTATTGGTAATAGGTTATTTGTAAATGAAAAAAATCAAAGAAAGTTCAAAGGAGAGGCTATGAGGAAGTTATTTAACCAATAACCAGAATCCTCAAGAGACAGAACATTTGGCACAAAAACTTCGATATGGCATTTCATATTTTTGATTTGAGGGGATGTAATCGGCATTAGTGGTCGATGAAGCTACATTAAGAATTATGATACGATGACAGATATGGTAGTGGACCAATCAGTCAAATATGAATGATTTAAACCATAAGTACTGGCATGTGACTAAAGATCCTGCAAACAATTCCTTTTTTATTTAGGAATTATAAGATCCCACATTGGTATGTATGCATCTCTAACCTTTATCTTTAATTATAAAGTTTTAAGAAATTATGCCCTAGAACTGGAAATTTAGAAAGCAAAAAAATGTAGAATTCTACAAATTACAAGCAATATAAAGTTCCAAGAAATTAATAATTTATGTAGATAAATAATTAGGTAATTTTTTATAAAACTTCCAAATCTAGACAACATTTTGTTTATCAAACAATATGTTTGCTATTTGTATTTGTGTTGTATCGTAGCCGTGTCCGTGCAACAGAAGTGGAGTAAAAATAAGTAGCAGCAGATGGGCATGGATCTTCGTACCTGCTGTGGCTCAAGGAATTGTTCCTCTGTGGGAATAGCAGAGGAAGGAGCCCAAAAGAAGAAACTTTGTAGAACTTAGGATCGACACACTGCTTAACTTTGTCTTCGTTCAACCTTGGAGTTGCCTGTAATATGATCATAAGGTTTGTGGTAGACACATTCATAGAAATAGGTAAGAAACTCAAAACAAGATGGTAAGAAGCAGGAACAGACCAAGTAACAAGACTCTGTTGTCCCTTAGGCATAGTGTGGTCTACTGCCATTATTCCTGTTAAAAGCTCTAGAAGGATAACATCGAAGCTATAAACATCACATTTCTGTTTCAGACATCTGGTCTTAGCATACCTGGAGAAGAAAATCAAAAGATAACGAAAAAAATTATGATATTGCAAAGATATTTGTAAACAAATTCAATACGTACAAGGAGTCAAACCATAGCATAGAAGTACCAAAGGATACTCGTCTATGGACTATTATATTATCTCCTATTTATGGTTCAGAGTAAACACAATATCAAACTATGCTGCAAACTTGCACGGATACAAGTTTGATAGTTGGCTGTCATACTGTAGACACATATGGGTTGCAATGATATTTTAAAGTATCATTAGCAAATAAATCATTTAGAGAAAAATAAATTTGGCTAGTAGATACACTTGGATAATAAATAAAGAGAGGATTGACCTGAAGGGATAACATCCTGCCCTGCCTCAGCCTCATCCAAGCTAAGAGACGGCTCCTCAAATTTGTCACTTTTTGAGTTTTCAATAGTGAATTTAAGAAATATATGATTAATAAAAAAAATCAGAATGTTGCATTCACAATATTTGTGTATATCATAGAGGATCCAGAAGCTGCCATGCAGTCTTCTAAACACCAAACCATATAAATCAAAAAAATTGCAAGATGTCTGGTATCGTAATTGTTCTTCACTGGCATGCACAACAAAAGCAACTAGATTGACTGTTAGTATACTGTTAGTCCAAGATGGTCAACCATTACCAAGATCAAACACTAATTATGTCTATTATGGACTCAAATAATTTTTTTATAACTTATTCAAGACACGTCAAGTCTAAATATCCATTTTCTTCACCGTCTGATCCCAAAATAACCCATCCACCTGCCCAAAGATATGTGTAAAAGTATTTTACAACTTATAAAAGATAGAAGTATTAAGTATGGCAGCTAGCAGTGGTTAACATGAGAAAACAGTTACAAAAGCATTACCTCTGGGAAACCACCGTACACATAAAGCCATAATACTGCTTACATCAAAAAGCAAGTGAAGGAAGATGTTTGCAAGATTTGGCATGTTTTCTGTGCAGCAACAAATCATATGGGAAAATTAAATAATATGAAGTAAAGTATACATTTGTCATTTTACGAAGAATTGGTGAAAGCGCCCAAATAATTGGTTCCAAATTTCAAACGTTTCTCAAACTGATAAATATCACCAACTAAAAGCATTTAAATAAAAACTATAACTAAAAAATCTTCTAATTCCTGATTGGGGTACAACTATGCTGCATGGACAAGGCAAAATGGAGTCGGTCTCCTATACTGTTTGTATCCATGCTATAGTTGTGTTACATATAAATGTATGTATCATGTGTCCCCGTATCCGTATTCATGCAGCTGCCATGTAGTCTTGCAAACACCAAACCATATGAATCAAAAAAATTGCAAGGTGTCTCGTGTTGTAATTGTTCTTCACTGGCATGCACAACAAAAGCAACTAGATTAATCATTGTACGAAATAACCAAAACCAAATATGAACTATAGAATGATTTAAAATTTGAAAGAAAATAACTAGATGTATAGATGGATCAACTACATATCATGCGTGAACATCCAATTTGATGAGAACTTCATACTTCATGAAATGAAGGGGAATAAGGTCAAGACAGCGCCACATAGCTGACGTGCTCTGGCAATAGAATTGTGCCATAGAGGAAAGGTTTCAAAATCTCTAACAAATAATACTCTCTTATAGGAATTCCCTTAAACAGTATTTGATCACTGTGATAATCCATCGATTTCAAAATCCCTAACAAATAATAATCTCTTATACAAATTCCATCACCTTTTATATGGAATATTATTTTAATAACAGAATTAATTTAATTAAGAAAAAGAATCTCAATAAACAAAATTCATCATTCATCGATAACTCAAATTAATAATCTATGGCATGTCCCTATCGAGAAGAACAAGAAAATACGACCTCATGGTGATATTGGATCCCTCCCTTCATAAGTCCACGAGAATTGATGCATTGGATCTAAACGAAGCCAGGGAGCTATCATCCTTCAGGATATTGCACTCTACCTACCAAAAATATCCAAAAAAAATTAGATCGTAAAAAAAAATTCAATATACCAAATTGAAAGCAAAAATAGAAAAGAAAATTCACCATTAGAGCGATCTCGACCTTGATATCTCGATAGGGGATCAAGAGGCACTTTTCGTACTTTCCATCGAGGTCGAGCCACTGGGCGGTCTGTTTGAACATGCCTCTGATGATGATGGAAAGTAGCCCACTAAAAATGGCAGAGAAGAAGAAGAAAAGGTGAGTATTTATAGAGAGAAGGGGGAGATAAGTCTGTAAGAAGGAAAATAAGAACCTAGGGTTTCGTAAATTACTTCTGGTCGTGTCGGTGGTGGTGACGACCACCGCATCGACTGCCACCGGCTGCTTGGCCAGCCACTACCGGAAGCCGGCCTCCACCTCCTTAAATCGGGCCTGGAGTTGGACCAAACATTAGGAAATAGAAACTAGGAAATAGAAACTAGGTCAAAATTAGGACATTTTACTAAAATCAAGTCGAGGCATTAGGGCATTTTACTAAAATCAAATCAAGGCAGAAATTAGGGCACAAAATAAGAAAAAATTTAGGACAAACCTTGGGGAGTTGATCGGGCTGAGGGGAGTTGGGGCGCGGCGAGCGGGGAGCGGGCTGAGGGGAGTTGATCGGGAGCGCCGGAGCGGGCTAAGAGGAGTTCGGGAGCGCCAGAGCGGGCGGAAGAGAGTTGGGGAGCGACGGGAGAGAGAGAAGGAGAAAGAGAGTAAGTGCGGGAGAAGGGGGCTTTTCGACTTAAGTGCGGGAGTAAGTGCGGGAGAGTCGAGATTTCGACTTAAAATTTGTGTTTTTTCCATAACGCTCGTACCACTTAGAGACATTCCATAACGTTTTTTTAGATAACCGTCATAGATTACAGTCTTGCTGAAATTTGATGACGCTTCTTTATCAGCCGTCATTAAATCCCCATATCAAGCGTCATTAAAGGGTATTTTTGTTGTAGTGTGTGACTTGTGTTGCTCTGATTAGGAGACAGACACCTCTCCTCAGGCAGTACATCCTCTTCGGATATTCAGGGTATCAGGCGAGTACATTCTCTGATCGTTTCATACTTGTCACGATTTATATTCTCGCTCTAGATTACTTTTACTTGATGCTGTCACGTTATCATCACGGATTGGTACTATATGGATCTCTTCTTGGGATGTTATCCCCCTTAGCGGGCGCATCGGATACTTTATGACATGTGTTTCATATACATCATGTATTCCTTGTTTCTGCGTTATTCATGTACACTCATGTTCTCTCATGTTCTTTCATGTACGTTTATGTACTCTCATGTTCTTTCATGTACGCTCATGTTTCCTCATGTGTTTCCTGTGTAACCAAAACATCATGTACGTAACGTAACTTGAATAGATCCTTGTGTATTGATTGTGGGTAGGGGTGAGTATAAATGGTCATGTGATTTACCCATCATGTTCACTCTGTTACTTTTCATGTTTTATCATGTACACATCAGCCTTATTGGCTGATGTCCCACATGTTCACTCATGTACATCATGTACAACCTAAGCCAATTACATGCCATCTCGTACTCTACATCACTAGTCACTTACAGTTCTTACTTATCATGTATATATTTCCAGTTATCAAATATCTCTCCTGTTTTCATGTACATCTTCTTACAGCGTTTCATGTATCTTACTCTATTGCTTGCTTTATATTTCCTGCCTTGATATGAACTGCATGAGATGTACTGTGCTCGCTCCTGTCCTGACTGGACCTGTTGAAAATATTACAGAGGATGAGGATGAGGCCCTTTGTACCACCTATTACGGAGCAGGCTTAGACGACACCTGCGACCTGGCTCCTCAGGAGGACCCAGCTGCAGTACAGGATACTACTCCCATAGTCTAGGCTAGACAGTTAGGCTTTATCTTTCTTTTCAGCATTGTTTTTTACTTTCATTTGTTGTTTTGAGATGTATATATATTCTTTCATTTTCTGTAGTGGAGACTTTGTTTTCGGGATGTTTACTGAGATGTTATCTTAGACACTTAGACTCTTCTGATTATTTGTACTTCATTTTGAGATTCTATATCATATCGTACTTCTCCTTCCTTAGTTGTGATTGAGTTTATATTCTGCTATGTACCCCCATTCGGGGAGTATAAACTGCCTGGCATTATATATTGTTAGATGTTGTGACCTAGGACAGCGTTCTACCACCGACACTGCGGCGTAGGCTGGACGTACCCACTTCTCGTGCCCTTACTCTAGGGTGCGGGTCGTGACAATATCTAACCTTTCCTAATATCATCATATTTTCTTCATGCCACCAGTATGAATATAAGAAGGAGACGCACCCTTACCTTGGCCCCCAGGGCTGGTAAAACGACTACCCAAGAGGAGCATAATCTTCTAATGACCCTGGTGACACTGTATCATCCAGGACAGCAGCAGGCTACCACGATCCCGTCGACGGTGCACCAGAAGACTCAAGCACCCCCAGCCAACTAGACTGGGCAAACCACTGCAGTACCCTAAGAGAGGAGGTGCCCTCTACCATACCAATTCAGCCAAGTCATGTGACTCAATCAGATCAGAGAACCCCACCTACCCAGCAGTACCTTCAAGATGCGGGACCCCAGATAGAATAATCTGGCTAGCAGACCCCAGCTTTCCAGCAAGAATATACGCTACTTCCTCTTCAGTACCCACCATCCACGCCAGTCCCTTACTCTAACGAGGCTTCAGCGTCAAGGTTCTTGCTAAGGTTATTGCAAGTGCAGTAACAACAAAATGAGTTTGCAAGGAGTATTATATATGTAGCCCTATACAGGACTCTATCTACCTCGCTAGCCTTAGTGCCAGCTAGAGAGACTTAGAACAGGCCGAATAGACATCCTGAAGAACAACAACAACACCCTAGAGCATCACCATATCCAGATAAGGATCTTCCTATATATCGCTTCTGTCATAGGAAAGGTCACGTTATGAAGGACTGTCATCGTAGATTGGGACAGTGTATGATTTATGGTTTCAATTATCACAAAGTGAAAGATTATACGGGGACACAGTATACCTCACAGCAGCAACCAGAAGAAGGACTATATCGGGCTCGAGAGAAGCCTGCCTGTAACTACTGCAGGAAGAGGGGACACATCAATAAAGATTGTCGAATTCATCTTGGGTTATGCTTAAGATGCAATCAGGACAACATATGATTAAAGATTGTCTCGAGCCACGAACTCAAGTGCATGCTCAGCAAACCCCGAGGCCAACAGTCCCATCACTTCCCACACCCCGACCGGTTCAGCATGTGTCGAGGCTCATGACGCTAGCGGTAAGAGAACCTCGTCCACCATTACCTCCATAGCTAGTGCAATTCCACATGGCCAGAGCACAGGGCCCCAGTCAGAAGCACAGACAGGCCTTTCACTAGCAGTAGAGGATGAAAAATCCTAAGAGAAAATCATAGCAGGTACGGTTTCATTTGCTGCGTTCTTGCTATCATTTAACACTAGAGCCACACCGCACTAGTTCGTCATAAGCCTAGCCATGCATTTCCATCTTGAATTACTCATCCCTTCTTGAAACGTTGATCCATTGTTATCACTTTTAAATTATAGGTAATTGTAGATTTTTTATAATTGTGAATTATTAGAATATATGACAACCTCGGAACTGGCATACTATCTTCCCTCAAGAAACTGTGCTATCATTTGGTATATACCTAATTAATTCTCATCTGAGTTAGTCGTTTTGGTTACGTTACTGCATATAAAATTAGAATCTAGATATCTTATCCACCTACTTGACATCCATCCTTGATTCCATCTTGGACCCCCGTTGATTTTTTAAATTACATCTTGCCTGATTCCTTTTCTACCACAAACATTATCCTTTCTCCTCATATTGATAGACATCTTAGGAAGATGACTCATACTAGGTATACGCATTATATGTTGCTCAAACACGCTATTTGTTGAACTCTTATAAGTTGGATAGAACGCCTCATGATCTATCACCCGTCTTATCCCTATGACCCCCTTTAAATAGAATACTCGGAAGATTACCTAGACTATGGAGCTTAAGGGACCCTATTAATTCAACCAATTCCTTAGATAAGTACACAATGGAACAACTATAGAGGCACAATTATTGGTTGAGTTTTAGGGTTTGATGAACTCAAACCACGTGTGCTCTCTCCCAATCATAAATCTTGCATACTAATATTTTGAACTATCGTGGCTAAACACTGCTATTATAGCCTAGTTTTTGTAAGCTTATTCTTTTTCGAGCTTGTTTAGGACATATGTTTATTGAGGATGCCCACTAACATATGGTCTAATTAGAATCGATGTATTATGGTTTGATCAACCTCAGTGCACACGGTTCGCTCTTCATATGATTATCCTATATTGAATGAGATACAAATATCTCTAGGATCTCAACCGTAACTGCCTTGACAACTCTCTAGGAATTATTCAATTTGCCCTTTGAACCCCTCTTTTGCATTCAATCCTTCTTCCTTGAACTCCTTATTATTTTTTTGCCCTTACTTTAATCGGAAAAAAATGCTCGTATTAAGGGACGATAGACACAGAATGTCCCCCTTAGTTCGTCGTACCACCTATAGCTAGAAGGCGATATATGTATGATCATTTTCTATTTATTAAAATTTTGAGAAAGATCTTCGTACTTGATTCATATCTACCGTAACTCGTCACTATTGCACTGTGTAATATTCTTTTATAATCCGAAGTCAAAGTATGATAATGTGACTTAAATTTTCCTGATCTCATTAATCCTAAATCTGTCTTAGCTTCTAGTGTAAGTAGATTGTCAACCTTCTAAATTTTAGGATATACTAGTACTACCGATTGATTAGAATAAATTGGTTCCCACTGGGAGGATAAATTAGTGCCTCATAAGCACCCACTTTCTATTTAGATCATTCGATGTCCCCTATCGTGACATCGATATTCGGAGCATGAGACCAGCTGCTACCTTCAAACAAATTTTATATGCAAGATCTAGACGTGTCCACCTTCAATTAGACATATCATGTCCCACTCAAATATGTCCCCTTGTATTATATTTTATGATACGACTTTCGGGTCAAGAACGCCAACTATAAATATTACCGTAAAAACCAATATACTATCTGACTCCAATTAGAGACCTAACCTCGACTCGATTCTTTCGACCCAATATATGGTTATGATCTACTCCAAGCCCACTACGCACGCGTCGCCAGTATGCCACCCAATTGAGTCCCCAAATGCCATTTATACACAAAAGTAACGGAAGACACGTATTCAGACTTACAACACCAATTTAACCAACCTAACTCAGAACTAGTCCAACCATTTGAGCTAGAACCTGTTCTATGTGACCCTAACCTATTAGGGATGGTATAGATTGATTCTACGTGGTCTTGTCCTGCCAATATAGATCAAACCTAAGGTTCATTCAAAATGAAATCCTTCTGTACCTTTCTGTCCCAGTTATATTTCGATAATAGAATTTCTACCGTCTTGCTGGAATATGACTACATTTGGGCAATATTATCGGCAAAAACTTTCTTTATAATGTTGTTGACCAAGAACACCCTAGGGATACCTGGCTCAAGCCCATGACTACGATCGGAAATGCCCAACAGTCACATGCCACTCTTTAAAATTATCCTTCTCAGAAGACTTGTAATGACGATTTTACAATTAGCCAACCTCCATAAGTTGGGAAGAGCCACGAACCAAGAATACCTTATCTTGTAGGACATGGAGTCAATTTGGATTCTTTTATACAAAATACCCTCTTTTGTTCGAAAACCAAGGTACGACTTTCATACGTTAGTTCCTTTTCATTCGAATTGCATTGCATAACCCGACGTTAGTTTTAATTTCGAGGACGAAATTCTTATAAGTTGGGTAGGATATAAACCCTTAAAAAATTTCCTCCTATTTTTGGCTTAAATTAGATTTTTACTACCTTGAAATGACTTGAAAAGTTATTTATATACTTATGTTATACAATAATAATAATAATTTCTAATTCTAAATACATTTTTTTTACATAAAATGTAGTATGTAAAATCCCTTTAGACAAAATACTTACAAAATATTTATTATGAATGTTTACTCGTAGAGTAGGGATTTTTCCAGGTATTTTTATGATTTAATATTAAAATATTTGATATATGGTAAGTATAAAATATTTTTTTATATACAATATATGGTTAAATTCCTTTCTAACATTTTTAATATTTTATTTCATGTTAGGATGTATATATAGGTATATATGGGACATTAGAGATTCATATATAGAAATCGATATTAGATATTCAAATATATTAGGTATTATATTAGATAAGTATATATACCAATAGAAAAAAAATCACTAATGCTTGGAATAGTGCTAAAGCACTGTTTCCTCTCTTCTCCTGCATCAAGCAGAACCTGACCCCCCTTTTGATCGAGAACCTCGATCCTTCTCAAATTCGAATTTAATGCATTTCTCATCCAATTTGGATGAGATCAATCCTTTGAAAACGAAATCCTAATCTCTTCTATCTAATCTAAAGATCCATGTATAAATCGAATCCAAATTCAATTTTAAATCGAATCCAATATGTGGATACACATATAACCGAACTACGGAAGCTTTCATCTAATCCTCAAAAACCCTCGAGAAACTATCTTTCCGACCCCAAGCAACTGACCTTCTACTACCTCTACACCTTGCGCATGTCCTTGGCTGCCTACAGCAGCCAGGAGATCGTCGAAGCGCCGCCGCACTTGCCACGGGCCGACAGCAAACAGAGAAGGCTCTGTTTCAACACGGAGCGAGGTACCCACCTTACCGATCCATTTTCTTGATACCCACTTGATCAATTTTTGATCCGTCGACTCCTATGCGTAGATAACCTATAAACCTAGAAGCCTCGTCAATTGCTTCGTATAGAATCAGATTCGATTCGGAGATAAATTAATGTAAAAATTGGCAAAAATAGTCCTAAAACATGACAGAAAAATTAGCCCAAACCCTAACTTTGAAGGCAATTTTTTGTCGATTCTTCGGCAATTTCGGGAATTTGTTTAAACAAAGTTGTAAACAACATATACGAATTCGCAACCCAACTTGTAGTTTTACTTTTCATTGAGCATTTTGTGATTAAATCAGTTTTAAAATTTCAAAAAAAGTTGGTTTTTAAATAGTGAAAATTTAATGGTTCTCACCGAGACGGCGTACGACCCGACAAATCGGACGACGTGGTCGCGCACTATATACATCAAAATTCGTGTATGGATGTTGCCGACGTGTGGGAACTGACGAAACTCGATTTTGTTGCGTGTGCGCGACGAAATCAGTGCGTATCCGTCAAGATACCTTCGTATCGACCTTTTACAAACTTGGCCATAACTTCGTGTACATTCGTCGTATCGTAACGATACTTGCGCCAACAAGACCGTATCGAAATTCTGGTCTTGTGTGCCAAGTTTGGTCCGTTTCTGAGAAGGTCGACCGGAATGCCTATTTGGCGGGCTTGCGACCCGATCTAACTGGCAAAATTGTATACGGCCCGCCGAAATCCAAATTTGGACGTACAGTTGGGTTCGTCTCCTCAAACTGGATTCCTAGACATATAGTTTGATGACTTTAGAGACCATAGATATTGGCACACATTTTGGTGCAAAATGGGTCCAACGACTGACATCGTTTTGACCCAAAATTATGATTTTGCTCCTGTTCCAGAATTTAACTTTTGGACAGAAGTTTCCTAGATATATCTTTTACATCGAGAACATTTTTGATGTTTATTTCAGCATCCGGAGCCGTTCATGGATTTTGAGATTTATTGCTGACATGATTGATTGTTTGGAGTTGTCATTCCCGCACCACCAGGCAAGATACCTTGCCACCTTACTCTGTGATTTACTTATTCTTATTTTTAGTTAGTTATATTTAGGATTACTTATCTGTTGTTATTATTATATTACTGTGCGTCCAAGTCACACTTGGGTGCAAGCGACTATATCGGTCGTTTTACTTGCTTTTGTTTTATTCTCTTGCATTGACTTAGCCTAGTGACCATGCATTAATGATGAGGTATTGGTATATCTTATACGGCCTTGATACATGATCATCACGAGTTGTGATTCACATATAGGATACATACCCGCGTAGTCGACTGGCCACCGATACGTATGGAGCGTGCGACGGATAGGAGTAACTGCCAATAGAATTGCATGTTAGAAGACTTGGCGGTTACTAGAGGTTTATGTCAGTCATGGAGATGATGATACTAGGCATTAGGTGGGGAGAACAATACCTAATGTATGGGCTTCCTTGCACTTCCCTGATTACCTGTGCACTCCTCCAGAGACGCAGGCCCCAGGTGCCCTTTGACGTTTCCCAGAGCGTATAGACATATCCCCTTGCACATGATGCCCTCTGACGATCTTCGCACATTTCGGACGTAGGCCCCTGGTGCCCTATACGGAAACTATGTCGACCCATCTACAACTAGGGCTCATGCGTCGAAGGATTGTATCTCAACTGCATATTCACAGTAGAATGGTTAGGAACCCTATTGCATGTATCCCCTTTTACTCTCTATGATATATCACAGTTTATATGACATGGTGTTTTCTTGTATCTTGTTACGTCCCTCTGAGGATCTGGTTATCTCTCCATGGTTAGACAATTTTCTGCAAGAGTACGGTACAGCATTAGATTCTTCCTACATCGATAAATAGGCATCTCCAGCTGAATTTTAGTTTATTTATACATTGAGACATTTAGTGGACATCTTCTATTTTTTTTTATTTCCATTTTGTGGAGGTTGGACTCGATCATTTTAGACTATTTTACATAGCTGTTTGGAGTGGTTATGTCAACCCGGCTATCTCTTTGATTCACTTATTTATTCTGGATTCTTATATCTTCTGTGCTGAGCTGTGATGAAATATAGTTCATTTATATTCTGCCCTGTGATTATTATTATTTACTGCTTATGTACGCATACGAGGATTTTATATACTGGAGTATTCTTCGTATATGTGTAGCTGGCATGTCTACGTGCTCGGTACTAAGTATTTTAGGACTGGGACGTTACACAGATTAACTATAATAATCAAACATGATAAATCAAAATCACAAAATCAAACCAATCCTAATACTAATCCTATCTCTTAGCTGTACCTCAAACTCCAAAGGTCTGTGGTGGCTATCGGCCCATTGTCAATGGCTGTCCTACGCCACGCGAAGTCTATCACTGATGAGCTTCACCTTCTCGGCTGCATCCACAGCCATCCCAGGTCCCAATAAAGGTCGCTCTCCAACATTATCCCAAGACAAGGGAGCACGACATCTACGCCCGTACAACGTTGTAGTTCCTAAAAATCAAGTTGCACCCATCAACAAAATCATGAAAATCAAATTACACATCCTTCAAGTGCACTGTGCAGAAGACAGATTGTGCAACAATTCGATTGTGCAGGCTGAACTGCGCACTCATCCAAGTGTACGAGCTGACGTGGCCTCGTCATCATTACCTGACAGAGAATCACATCTTCTGACAGCTGACAGCACGAAGAACGAGAAAACTGTTCGTTTATCGTACAGCACAGCGCTCGAGGATAGCTGTACATGCAGCGCAATCTGCCTGTAGCGCAATCCAGCCTAGCACGGTCCATCCTAGCGCAGTCCAAAGCCAGCGCAATTCAAGTGGTGCACTCCATCAACTGACAAAGTACACGTGGCCTTCATGCCATCAATGACTCATTACGTGGTAACTGTCTGTACACGATCATGCACATTTCAATCAAATAATGCCATGTGTCCAATACAGTTGGCCCACGATCAAGTAACTGCCAGCGCAGTCTGATGTCTGCGTGGTCTAATGCAGCGCAATCCATCTTGCGCAGTCCAGAATAATTAAAAAGTAGTTATTTCCATAACTCTATAAATAGAGTTTCAAGTCCTTCCTAGAGGGGATCATACACACACAGAGAGATCAGAGATCGTCACCAGAGATCAGAAGTTCTTGCCAAAGTGCTGCTGCAATCTTCATAGGCTACCGTCTTCAAAGTTTACATCGTCCAAGGGATAAAGCGATCGTCTTCAGATCGGATTCCTATAGTTGTACTTTCCTAGAATTCTTGTAATCTTCTTTACAAAGTTTGTTGAAATAAAGATCAACTTTTGTTTTTGTAAACAAAATGGCGACTCTGCTGGGGATGACTTTCTCCTCCGACGAGGAAGTGACAACTCAATGTGACATTGCGTCTATCGGAAAGATGCAGAAGACGTTGGTTGTGAAGGTCAACCAGACAGCCTACGAAGCCATGATCAACTCCAGGACCACCCCTCGTACTGCAACAACTCCTGCCACGAGCAAAGTGCACCCAGTGTGGGTCTCCAAGACTGCTGTGCAGTCTGTTGATTCTGCCACCAAGACTGCTGCGCAGTCTAAAGTCTCTGCTACTAAGACTGTTGCACAGTCTGTTGTCTCTGCTGTTGCACAATCTGCCTCTACTACTCATGCACAGTCTGCTATTGCCAGTACATAAACTACTTCATATGCTGCTCTGTCAAAGTGCAAGACTCATATTCCTCTGGCGCAGTTGGATGCAACTCTGTCTGCGCAGTCCACTACTCCAGCAACCAGAGTACAACACAAACATTCTGGCAACAAGACTCCTACTGCGCAAGCCACTGTGACTGAGGCCAGAAAACTTTCTGCCAGAGTTCCTCATGCGCAACCTGCCAGTGCGCCATCAATCCATGTGCAAACTGCGCCAGCGCAATCCAAGAGAGACAGCCCTTTGGCTAATCTCTCATTTTCTCATAACAAGAGGAAAAGCTCTGCTCCTCTTCTCAGGCACCCTGTTGCTCCTGTACAATCCACTGGGGGTAGTCTTTTGGCTATTCCTCCTCCTTCCTAGAACAAAGGAAAAGGCCCGTTGGTCTTTTCTCAAACTTCCTCGTCCCATGACTTGGAAGACAACAGAGGGAAACGCTCTTTAGCTAACCCTTCTTCACAAAACAAAGGAAAAGGCCCTTTGGTCTTTTCTCAGTCTTCCTCGATTTTTACTGTAGAAGATCAATCTAAACGTGCTCCGGCACCAGTCAGTACAAGAACTCTTTCTCACAAGGATTCTTCTTCCATCCTTGCAAAAGGGAAGTATACTGATCAAAGTGGTATTATGCCTACTCCGGTAGCAGAGTTCCAAGATCTCCCAACTCTTCAGATATCCCATTCAAGACAGAAAAAATTGCTGGTGTCACAGACAGAAACCCCTGGAGGTGAGTTTGCTGATCTAAGAACGTATCTCAATCGACCAACTTCGGTGAAACGCAAACAGCCAATGCCGAAGACCAACCAGTATCAGAAGCAAACTTCTAGGATCAAGAATCCGGACATCTATGCCAATGAAATGAGTACTTCCTTGTACACTCAGGGGACAAAACATTTGAAGAACCGGAACCATGTTCCGAATATTGTCAAAGAACACATCCCCCGAACTTCTTCTCGTCCCGTTGCTATTCTCGATCTCCGAGAACACCTCAAGCAAAAATAGGACAACATCTCAACATCCCCAGTACAACCACTTGGACATCATTGTAACCACAAGGTTGTCATCAAGTGTTGTTGTCAGACAACAAGACAATCTGTCTTCGATCGTCTGAACTTTTCAAACTCTGAACCTATGTCGGAAGATGAAGACGAGGTTTTGTACACTTCTGTCAACATGACTTCCCGAGACACTGGGGGTAGGAAGTGCTCCAAGCACGGCAAGCCTCGCAAGCCAAGCTAGCGGTATTTGGATCTACACCAAGAATCTTCTGAAGGAGTATTCCAACATACCCGATCCCGAAGCCGAGACACAATCGGTCAAAGAAATCTTCAAGATCCTTCCGGTCATCTTCCTCTTTCTTACTCAGGAAATGATTCTTTCTCTGACTATGATGCATACAATGAAAGCTCGGAGCAGACAGTGTCCTCCACTGTACCCAGAGAAGTGACAGCTTATGTTGTCACTGAAGATCCTGATGCTTCCAGTTCAGCTAGTCAAGAACAACGAATAGCTGCGCTAGAAGACAAGCTGAAGACCATGGCTGAAATGGTTGCAAGTATGCATTCCATCATTGTCGCCCAGCATACGGTACCACCGACTGTACCCCCTACAAATCCTGAAAGCATAGCATCGTCGGTGCCTATCAATGCAGGACTGGGGGTAGCATCTCTTCAAGTACCTCCGGTACAGTTCCAACCTACACCCAGTCAATCAGGTGCTGGGGGTAGTACTTACCACGCGGTTCCTCCCCCTAATACTGTGATTCAGTCTGCTCCTGCTATATCAGTGGAGGATGCCAATGAAGCTGTCAAGCTTCTGCGCACTCAGTTCGAAGCTTTCAAAGAGAAGGACAACTTGCAAAGGTTTGGGGATCAAGCAACCCTATCCAGTTGAATGGAAGGAAGTCCCATTTCCTCCTAAGTACAAGATCCTAATAATCTCGCTGTTTGATGGCAGCACCTCTTCCAGTCAGTTCATTAACTACTTCGAGGTAATGACTGTCCAACTTCAACCAAATGACGCTCTTCTTACCAGAGTATTCGTCGGTTGTTTAGCCGGCGTAGCATACGATTGGTACAGAAGCTTGCCCGATGGTTGTATCACCTCCTTCTCTGGCCTAAAACAAATCTTCTTGGAACGATTCTATGAGGGAATCAACGACATGACTATGTCAGCCCTCAATAAAATCAAACAAAGACACAATGAAACTGCTGAGAGTTTCATTGAAAGGTTCCGCCGAAAAGCTTTGAAAATGCCTCCTGGAACTCCAGCCGCTGTCACCATAGACACCTGCAAGGCAAATCTTTTACCTATTATTAGCATGTGGACAGGATCTACTCAGTTCCAAGACTGGCCATCTTTCATTGTCAACGCTAAAGCAGCTGAAGTTAGAGCTGACAAATTCAAGCAGCTAGGGGTACAAATGTCTAACCCCGACCGGAATGAACATCAAACATCGAGTGGTGGCAATCGCCAGAACAACCGCAAGGGAAAAGAAACTTTGAATATCAACTTAACGAATAAGAACAAAGAATCTCTGGCGATCAACGTAGCTCCCCCTACGTCAACTTCTACCCCTTCAGCACCTCCACCGAGGGAACCTCATCCAAAAGTAGAATACTCTTTTGACGAGAATGACACAGTGAGCATCTTTGATTGCTTGATCAAAAGCAATAAGCTCCAACTCCCAGATCCCAAGAAGCCTGATGAAGTTGGTAAGACTGATCATCCTAAGTACTGTGTTTATTACAGATTCATTGGGGATCCCACTCGAGCATGTTATGTGCTCAAAGACAAAATCCAAGAGCTGGTCAACGCTGGTGTTGTCACTTTACAGCAAGATGAGAAGACTGTTACCGTAAACATGGTCTCAGTTCAATTCGGTGACTCTCCGCCCCAGATGGTACAATACGGTGTCATTCCTATCCCTAAAGCTACTCTTGAGATCGAGAATCTCCCTCCTCCACGAAGTGAAGGTCTCGTCCCCTTATCTCTTGACAATGGCGAGATTATGTGGATTCACCCTGATCTTGCTTCAGAGTTTGAAGTTTCCTCTTCCTCCAAGAAGAAAGAACGCTCCAAGGGCAAAACAAAGATCTACAATATGGTGTCTTTTGACCACATAGTTGAAGAGGAAATCATGCTGGGCACCAGATCATGGAAAGCCTATCTAAGGGAGTATCCCGAAGCTCAGGAGAATCCTGCTTCTTCTTCTGAGCCCGTTCCAGTGCAACCTGCTTCCACTGAGGACATCCCTTCTGCCTCCTCACCGGTTGTAGAACCCACTCCTCCCAAGCCGACGGTAACCGACAAAGGCAAACAACAAGTCCGTTTCGACAAACCTTTGAAGAAGTCATCTCCTTCCGGACTTGAAAAGCCGTACAACTTTGATATCTTGGCTCAATTAGCCAATACACCGGCCCGACTGTCAATCTTCGAGCTTTTGTGCCTCTCCAAAGAGATTCGGAAAACTCTGAGTGAGGCTCTTATGCAGGCAGAAACTTGTCTAGCCCTTCTGAAGAAGCCGAAAGCAGAACCAGTCTCTTGCCTCCATTGTCATAGTGTGTTGGAGTTAATTCCAAACATAACTTTCACACAGGATGACATGTTGATGGAAGACAACAGGCACGATCGTCCTCTCTACTATACAGGATACGTCGACTCGATGAAAGTCGATCGTATTCTGATAGATCCAGGGTCTGCTCTCAGCATTATGCCAAAGACAATGTTGGATGCGCTGAAGATCCCTGTGCATAGTCTTTCCAGTACAATCACCACTATTCTCGGGTTCAACCAGGGAAGGAGTGAACCTCTGGCAAGATTTGCCTAAAACTCCAAATAGGCAATCTTCGCACAAAGGTGACCTTCTACATCATTGATAATCATGGTTGTTCCTACAATGCTTTGCTGGGAAGACCATTTCTACATGAACATAACATTGTTCCTTCGACTCTCCATCAATGTTTTAAATATGTCGATGACAATGGAGAGGTGCAAAAAGAGGTTGTTGATCTCTATCCTTTTAAAGGCGTCGAAGCATACTGCAACGATGCTCGTATATACAAGGATGAATTCATGAACGTTGTCCTGTCTCTGGACACTGAAGACGAGCAAGAAACAGTGCCCAATGATACCCTTATCATACCTGTCAAAGGGCGTGTTTCTCGTCCTCAGTCCTCCAAGCCATTGGCTATTCACTTGCCAGTCCAGAAGCAACCAACTGATGATCAGGATCAAAGAGAGCTCACCTCGTCTGAGCCACTTGTTATTGACTTACGTCGTAACAAGGAAAAAAGGCAGCTCACCTCCTCTGAGCCGCTTGTTATCGACCTTCGTCGTAACAAGGCCAATCCTCCTCCACGTTCTTCTTCTCCCCCTCTTGTAATCAATCTGACCAAGCCTGCTAAGGCTAAAGGTCCTGCTGTAAATACAAATGTACAAATTAATAAAAAAGTATTTACTTTCCAGTATACTAATATCGTTTATCATGCTAACTGCTATTTGGATATGTTAGATAGATTTCAATTATTTACAATGGGAGTTGTACAATCGCTTCAAACAGAAGTCTCATTCGAACTTCCAAAAGATTTATATCGTATTGATCCCGCTCGTAAGAAAGGCGAGAGTCCAATACTTTTTAGTAAAGGACCGGAACAACAATTCAGCTATACGAATGATAGCAAAAGTAACAACACGGGCCATCTTCAACTCCGTCGTTACAGTCAACAATCAAAAGACATCATCCGAAAGATGGGTTATGACTTCAAGAGTGGCCTCAACTACGGTAAAGGAAGAAGAACTCCTATCCGTACGGCTGTTCCGAAAGGAAAGTTAGAGATGTACTACAGCAGGACCAAAAGAGGTCTCGGATGTGCTTCTCCTCCGATATTATCCCCAGCAGCGTCTGAATCCGATAGTGAGGAGCGCTCTAACTCTTCTGATTCCAGATTATGGGATTCTGACACCAGCATCGGTCAAGTCCATCGACTGACTATATCTTCTAACATGGTCTCCGTTGAACTTCCAGAAAGTTATGACGAGGATATTGAAAAAAGTCCCGAAACAGATCCTTGGGCTCAACGAATGGATACCCAATGGGAACTCCGATTCGAACAAAGGGAACCTCCTACTGAAGATCAATTAGTTCAAGTTGATGTAGGAGAGAGCAGGTCACCTCGTCCAATATTCATCAGCAAGAACCTCCCAGAGGCAGATAAACAAGAATTAATTTTTTGGATTAAAGAATACATTGATGTCTTTGCCTGGAGCTATGAAGACATGCCAGGTCTAGATCCTAAAGTTGCTACTCACAAACTGAACATCTTGCCTAATACAAAACCGGTCAAACAGCAACAATGGCATTTCAAGCCAGAAATGATAGACGCAATCGACGATGAAGTCAAGAAGCTTATTGCCTGTGGTTTCATCCGAGAAGAGCAGCATCCTGATTGGGTAGCCAATGTCGTCCCAGTTCTAAAAAAAAGGGGCAAAGTTCGAGTCTGCATCGACTTTCGGGATCTTAATGAAGCATGTCCAAAAGATGAATTTCCTCTTCCTATCACGGACGTCATGATCGACAACACCTGTGGGTTCGAAAGAATATCTTTCAAGGACGGATTCTCCGGATATAATCAGATTCGGATGAATCCTGAAGATGAAAAGCATACTTCACTACACCAAAACAGTCGTTTCCCAACGACTATAAGCGTTAGGAAAAAAAAGTCCTAACGGTTTTTTGCCGTTGTTACTATGGCGTGGGGAATTTTCCTAACGATTAAAATCCGTTGGCAAATAAAAGTTGCTAACGGTAAAAAAGTGTTGGGAAATAGACATTGCTAACGGTATGAAACCGTTGGAAGATACAATTTGCTAACGGTAAAAAACCATTGGAAAATAAATTTGCTAGCAGTAAAAAACTGTTGGAAAATATAAAATTGCCAACAATGAAAAACCATTGGTAAATAAAAATTGGTAACGATAAACAATTGTTAAGAATCTGCTCATAACCAATTCATTTATATTAATTATATTGCCATAAACATGAAGTACCAATTCCAGATTACAAAACTGTAAAAAGAATTAGTGGCTCTACTGAGCATGTGCTTTCATCAACCAATATTCATTATGAGAACAATTTACACAAGATAATTCGTATAGAAATGTTTTATCTTACTAAAAACACATTACAAAACTCTCAAGTCCACAAGACAAAGCACCACATAATGTTGGATTCTTAAATAGTACAAATAAAGCAAAGCAATACAGAAACTATTACTTTCTAATTCAGAAGTGAGCTTCCTCCCTTGACGAGCACTTGCACTCCCAATAATAGAACTAATTCTCCTCCCTCTTCGAATTATATGTTACCAGCTTCAAGTTGTACTGCACCACATCTAACTGGTCGTCTTGCACACCGTCAATAGAACTAGGGGCCCATTGATAATTGTCAATTGAATGCTTTATAAACTGAGCAGCTACAACCAAGTAAAACCATTAGCAAACCAAAGGTAGCAAAACTTATCAGTTATAACCAACCATACCAACCCAATTGGTGGGAAAAAACACAGTTAGAACCAACCATATACCAACCCAAAGGTAGCAAAACTTAGCAATCATACTTACAAATGAAATGGTCAGTTAACTAGGACGACTGGAAGTATGTGAAAAACTGAAAAATTACAACCTTACAATTGACTCTGGAATGCTCTTGGGTTCATGGGCGAGGAGATGCTCAAGCAATATCAGAGCATGGTAAGACTTTCTCACAGAGCTTCCTATCAAACTTGAACAATCTAAAAAATTAACAAATTTTCCATTTACGTTTAGATCCAGTTTCCTACGATATGAAACCAAAGATACAGTATCAATGAAAATAAATTATAATAAACTATAAAATCACCCTTAAGTCTAAAAAACTGAATGGTACTCGAGGTGATGAAATCAGAATTTGATAGTTTAATACCTACAAAATTCATTTCTTATGTATGGCTTCACATAATAACTAAAAGATCAAATAAAAGCAAATCACCTGTGGTAAAGTTAAACTCAATTAAAATCCATAAACAAGCCAAAATCTTATAGACATGACTTATCCTGCATAGAAGCATCGTAATTGTACTACAACGATGACAACTTGTAAGAGTTCATTTCACAGAGATATGATAATACTTACATTTGTTATCGGCTACCTAACGGAACTCTCATACTTTATCTAGGGTTAGGACCGATTATGAGAATGTAAGAGATTAAACACAAGCACATATTGGAGTTTTTAGTTCAAGCGCTCACCAGAACGAGGTTTTATTTCCGCCTTGTATTGTCCCATGCCAGCACTAACATTCTACAAACACATTTTTATTTTCTTCCTCCTCCTCCTCTTCTTCTTCTTCTTCTTCTTCTCCTCTATTTGGTATTATACACTTTAAAGGCAAAAGTAACATACACCTTTAGAACAAATAAATGGTTGTATATGAGAATCCTCGTGTTCCTAACCAAGTTAATTCATGTGACCATATAGGTGGATTCTGTGTCACTTCCACTACAACAAATTATATGATAATGTAACAACTTCACAAATATCAAGTGAATAAGCACAAGAACATGGACACACAAACCTGAATAAAGGAAAAAAAAAGAAACAGTAAGCAATAGTGACTCACATCACTCACCCCTCACGAAGGTGTTGACGACCAGCAGAACTCTCAGCAGGTACATTGCTTTTACGACGTTCAGATGTATCAGCACTGTAGAAGTGCGAAAAAAAATTCAGGACATACCAATACAAAGAAATGTAATAGAAATGTAGGGAAAACTGCCACGTTAAAGCAAAATGTTATACTGATTACAAAACGTCTATCGGAATCCCTTAAAGTATGATATTTAATAAATTATCAAACAATATCGTCGTCCAGAAAATGAAAATAGGTAACATACTACTTCCCAAAAGAGAGCAGAAAGGACATTAGGAAAACAGTCATACCAGCATTATACTAACTTCACTAGTTAACTGCAAAGCCATTCAAAATAAATAGAAACATTATCTCCATCCACACTGGCCATGTTAACCAGAAACATTTTTTTGCTATAAATTAAGAAGTCACCATAGCAACATTAAAAGAAGACTTTTACTTTGTCTAGTAAAAGTTAAAATCAACTATATGCTGATGAGGTAAGCTAGAAAACACAATGTACCCAACTCCATAGACAATAGTTACACAAAAAGAATACATATTTGGATAAGAAGCAAAAAAAAATAGTATATTTTAGTATTCTTGAAATGAAATATCTAACTGCTGATAGTCAAGATACCTGAAGCAGATTTTTCCAAGAATATTTATTCGGAAGATCATGTTGAGCGAAGACTTCAAAGGCCACATATAAATGGCCCCAAAGAGTCCTTTCTTTGAGAGAATAGTAGAGAAATTTACACTTGACTTAGTTAGGAACTTAGCAAACTATTTAATAACTCTGCGCTCCTACAGTTATTCAAATCCTGGATGCTTCTAATACCTTTCCTTCACCTTGGGCATAAATCTTCACTTGCTTCTCAGAATGGGATGGATCATTGATGAACATAAATACTACATTAATAATCAAATCTTTCCTGCCATTTACTACTTATCGATCTTTCTAACGTCTTAATTAGCCTTTGGTTGAATGTTGCACAACTTGAATTGGACCTTCCTCTTCCAGCCCTTCTTCGTCATGACTGGTCCCAAGTCTCATTCATCCTCGTATGACATCAGATTACATATTAGTATACGTATAGATAGATGTGTAATTGAAGAAGATTGATAAAAAGTAGTTGTGTTAACATCGAACTCAGCTATCTTACAGGCAATTTCTCAAATATGCTGCAGCCAAACATGTTGCAGTCAATAAATCGCCAACATTTATAAGTGACAATAAAAATAAAAATTAGAGCGAGATAAATACTGTTAATTTTTACCACCCAAGTGCGGGTTTTGTCGTTGGAGGTGTCGTCGAAGAGAGCCCAGGGAGGATGCAGTCCAATTCTTCTCGTTTCGATGATACAAGGAGGACGATAAATCGAAGCCTGCTTGTTCCGTGGAAGTCAATTGGAAAGAAAGAGTGTGTGTTTTTGGTTGTTTCATATAATTCATCTTAAAATCAAGATCAGAGAAATATAGAAGCATCATCCTTCGATATATAACTCCCTTGTCTTCTTCGATTATTCAAACAAATCAAACATCACCTTCTCATCCTTGGTTAACAACTTAAGAAACATATATAGCTATATGCTTCTGATTATGTATGTATATACAAATACAAGGATTACAAATAAAAAAAAAAGATCTACAACATATAGTTTACTTACAGAGGAAATAAGAGGAGATAAAGAGGAGTGCCTGAAATTAATAAGCTGGCGAACCGCTGGTGGGCTGGCCACCTAGGTCTCGCTGGGACCAAAACGGGTGGCTTTTCCAAAAGTTGACATGTCCCTAAGGAGTACAACTCCCTAGCGATGACGAAGAGGACAAGGGAAACCCATCGAAAGGGAAACCCATCGGCCCTGCGGTCGCCAGCCAACCACCCCCCCCCCCCATTTTTGTTACCCGCGACAGCCCCAATACGCTCTGCAGCCACGTCGTGGAGGTTGCGTCCTCAGTGGCTCAGGTGCGGTCGCCAACGTCGCCCTCCACGGAGGATAAGAAGGATGAGGAGGTGGCTCAGGTCCACGAAGTGAATGGGAAATGGTTCCCCCCCAACACTAGGGTTACGGGAGAGAAACTCTAGGGTTCACGGGAGAGAGAGGCAAAAAAAAGGGGGAAGAATGGGAAATGGTTTCCCCCCAACACTTTTCTTTTCAACGGATAGGGTTTTTTTTAATTCAATTTTTATTAAGTTTCCTAATGGTTTTAATGTGTTGCAACATAAATAATAAGTGTTTTTTAAATTAAATTTTAGTTTTTTAATTTATACTAACGGTTTGTTTGTATTGCTAACGGTTTTTTACTGTTAAGAATTAGTAACGACAAAAAACCGTTAGCAATTGAAAAAAAATTGTGTTGAAAAATCCCTCTTTTGGTGTAGTGCTTCTTTCCGCACTCCTCGCGGAGTCTACTGCTATACTGTCATGCCATTTGGCCTCAAGAATGCTGGTGCAACATACCAACGTGCCATGAGTACCATCTTTCGAGATCACCTGCGCAAGACTGTCGAATGCTATGTCGACGATATTGCTGTCAAAAGTTGTCTAAAGGAAGATCACATCCAAGACTTGAGAACTATCTTCAATCTCATGCGCCAACATCAACTCAAAATGAATTCCACCAAGTCATTCTTGGGTGTCTCTAATGGCAAATTTCTCGGCTTCGTCATTACCTCTAAGGGTATACATGTGGATCCCGAGAAGATCAAAGTCATTCAAAAGATGCGTCCTCCACGCAACCTAAAAGAGCTACGAGGATTCCATGGTCGACTTGTGTACATCAGTAGATTCATTTCGAATCTGTCAGAATGCTGCAAACCATTCACTCAACTAATGAAGAAGGATGTATCTTTCGTTTGGACAGAAGAATGTCAACGAGCATTTGACGACATCAAGCAGTATCTCATGAACCCACCAGTCTTGGTACCACCAATCTCAGGCATACCATTCTTAATGTATGTCCGTGCTATGGACCATTCATTGGGTGCTTTACTTGCCCAAAAGAACAAAGAAGGCCACGAATAAGCCATCTACTACCTCAGTCATACTATGATTGGTGCCGAACACCGTTATAGTCCGGTCGAAAAAGAATGCCTAGCTCTTATGTTTGCTGTTCAGAAGACTCGGTATTACATCATTGGCCAAACTATTCATGTCATATCCCGAGTTAATCCTCTTCGGGTATTGATGAAGAAGCCTAGCACACTCAATTCTCGGCTAGCTACATGGGCCATTCTGCTAGCCCAATATGATATGGTATATGTTCCTCAAAAGTCTGTCAAAGGTCAAGCACTGGCAGATTTCTTAGCAGCTCATCCTGTTCCGGAGACATCTAAACTCTATGACAAAATTCCAGACGAGACTTTGGAATCTAATGCAGTCTCCGAAGAATTTCCTACTTGGCATTTATTCTTTGATGGTGCATCCAGGATTGGACCCAATGGTGCCATTGTCGCAGGAGTTGGAGTTGTCCTTGTTTCTCCAGACGGGTCAGCTATCCAAAGAGCATACTCCCTAGATAAGCCTTGCTCCAATAACGTGGCAGAGTATAATGCTCTACTCATTGGCCTTCAGCTAGCCAAACAACTTGACGTCGAGTATCTTGAAGTCTATGGTGACTCTAAGCTGGTTGTTAATCAGGTTAGAGGGACTTATGAAGTTCGCCATCAAGATCTAGTATCTTACTTTGAAGCGGCAATCAACATGGCTACATCATTCAAAGCCTTCTTCATTGAATATGTATGATGAGCTTACAATACTGAGGCAGATGCTTTGGCCAATCTTGCAGTAGTCTTAGCCATCCCTATCAAAAGACAACATGTGGTGGTTATCTCTAATCGAAAACTGTTCTGCATCGAAAACAATCGTAATATTGAGTTCAGTAATCTTACTGAAACCAATGTTATCAATGAAGATTGAAGAATTTCTTTCATCGACTTCGTGGTCCATGACATACTCCCTGAAGATCCTAAGGAGGCTACGAGTATTCGTCGATGGTCTCTGTAATTCTACTACAATCAGACCACCAAAACTCTTTATCGGCGGACTTATGATGGTCTACTCTTGCGCTGTCTGGCTGATGATGAAGCGAAGCAAGTATTGCGTGAAGCTCACGACGGTGTCTGTAGAGCACATCAACCCGGTCCTAAGTTACAGGATCGTATCCGACGTATGGGTTATTATTGGCCCTCTATGGTATCTGATGCCATCGATTATGCAAGAAAATGTCGAGCTTGTCAAATTCATGCAGATTTTATTCATCAACCGTCAGAATTCCTTCATCCGACTGCTGCTTCCTGGCCTTTTGAAGCTTGGGGCATGGACATCATCGGTCCCATCAATCTTCCTTCTTCTAGAGGACATCGGTTTATACTGGTAATAACCGACTACTTCTCCAAATGGGCCGAAGCTATACCATTGGCTGAAGTCAAGACCAGCAGCGTTATCAACTTCGTCAAACACCATGTCATCTATCGATTTGGTGTACCTCGACGAATCATCCATGATAATGGACCTCAGTTCATCAGTCAAAAGTTCACAAGGTTCTGTGACGATCATCGGATTGACAATATCGCTTTAACAGCCTACAATCCTGCTGCTAACGGCCTAGCTGAAGCTTTCAATAAGACTATCATCAAACTCCTCAAGAAGTTTGTGTCTACTAACAAACGAAACTGGAGTAAAAATCTTGGAGAATGTCTTTGGGCCTACCGTACTACTGTCCGCAACCCTACAGGCTGTACACCCTTCTCTTTGGTATACGGCTGTGAAGCAGTTCTACCTCTGGAACTCCAAATTCCGTCTTTAAGGATTGCCATCGCCAACGAGCTCACTACAGAGAACAACGACCTTCTTCGACTCCAAGAATTAGAAGCACTCGACGAGAAGCGGTTAATGGCTCAACAACATATTGAGTTATACCAAGTCCGCATCTCAAAGACTTTCAACCGCAAAGTTAAGGTCAGAGCCTTTCAGAAAGGAGAGCTCGTTTTAACAGTCAGATGTCCTATGACTATGACTCACTCGAGCAAAGGCAAGTTCGATGCAAAGTGGGAAGGTCCATATATCGTGAGCAAAGTCTTCTCAAATGGAGCCTATCAACTCACAGAGCTAGACGGTCGAGTTGCAATGATGCCGATCAATGGCAAATTCCTCAAAAAATATTATGTGTAAATGTAACAGACAGTGATTGTAATTATCAGATAAGTTCATAAATAAAATTCAGTTTTATTTCATCTTGAATGATAGTACACAATATTAAGGAAGGTCATTATCATGCTTCTCAAAATTGGGACGCGGGCCACTACCGTCCTTATCAAAAACATGATCGACAAAAGAGTCGAGAACATTCTTGCTAGAACCCACCAAGAACTTACAAGCAGCTATCCTCATGGCTTCTTCTTCTTCAGTCTTCCCTGGTTCAAGAAGGAAGTCCAAGATGTCCTTTGGCGGTTTGGGAGCAGACGAACCTTCGCCCGCTGCCATCTGCTTTGGTTGAGCCGGTTCAACTTGATGTTCCTCAGTACCCGCTTTTACCTTCGGGGCGACCTCGGCCTTCTTGGATGCATCTCCAGACGACATTTTTTATGTTGAAAAGTGAAAGTGACCATCCCATCTGATTTTTTGTTCTATTTATAGACAGAGAGTCGTAAGACTGTGAAGCGTCACATTCATCTGACGGTTCATCCGTTCATCATATCCCTCCGACGGTTCGCCCGTTCATTATCCGATGGTTTACCCATTTATTCCACAATTATCCGACGGTTTACCCGTTCATTCCACAATTATCCGACGGTTTACCCGTTCATCACATCCATCCGACGGTTTACCCGTTCATTCCACATTATCCGACGGTTTACCTGTTCATTCCACATTATCCGATGGTTTATCAGTTCATTCCATATTATCCGACGGTTCACCCGTTCATCACATTTATCTAACGGTTCATCCGTTCATTTGACGGTTCATCCGTTCATTTGACGGTTAATCCGTTCATCCCGACGATTCATTTCGTTCATTTATTTTGACGAATCATACAGTTCGTTCTTATCAGCAACTTGTCATCTTTAATTAAGTTGTCTATTGAAATAACGATATTCAATAAATTATATTTGCCACGTCTATATTACCTCTGAGCAGATATAATTAAATATGATTATTTTCTAGAATCAAGAAATATATCATGTCATGTACCTCTGAATATATTTTCTATCGCTATTATTTATATCTGAATAAGATATGCAACAAATGATAGAGCCACAAAAATGTCTTTTTATTGATCAAAGATGAAAGACGTTACAAAGACACATATCATGAAAAATAAGAAGATACAAAAGATCCTTCTACTCAGCCGGTGGTGTCATCAAATTGGTCATCTGCTGCTTTAAAATTTGTAGTCGCTCTTCATGAGATTCCATCACTCGTTTCCTAGCTTCTTCCATCCAGATTTATCATCGAAGGTTGGCAGGGTTACTAGTCTGCGAGTGATTTCAGCTTGGTGAGCTGCAGCATATTCATCTCTCTTGAGTCAGAACATCAAGTTGTTGAATTTCAGTTTGATGTTGGGTAGCCTCATCTTCCAGAGTTAATTGAGCAAGTCTCAGTTCTTCCTGAAGACGTGCAATTTCTGCTTGTAATTCAGCAACTTTCCTTTCTTTCTCTTCAGCAATAGATGCCATTATTTCTACTTTGGAGTTGTATTCAGCGGACTTGGCAGTGAAAGTATCCAAGAGAACTTGGAAATTAACTTTCTCAACCGCGGCCTCTTGAGACATCCGTTCAAATTCAGCTTGCACCAGAGGCTCTACCTCTCCCTTTCTTAGCTCTTTGTAGCTCTTAACTGAAGTCTCCAACTCGTCTAATATATGATCAAGAAAAGTAGCCTGAGCTTCATCACCTTGGCTGCGGATGGCATTAATCAAGTAAGAGGTTGGACCTCTAACTGTAGAAAAATTAGCCTCTTCCTTCTCTATCACCCTATCTATTAAGGGTCCCAAAGAGTTAAAGAAGAAGTTGGTGAAAGAGCTGATGACAAATTGGTTAGTGGCCAAAGCACCAGGAGTAGCAGCGACTCCTGTTGATGATGAAGCAGTAGGACGTTCAACCACTTGGACGGGAGGCTCTTTAAATAAGGGAGCTAAAGTAGAGCTGGTTGCTCCTCCCGGTTGTTCCTCTGCAAAAACAGATAAACTTTATCATTTTGTCTGTCATTTGCAGCTATTGATCAAAAGTAAAAGCAGTCTTACCATGGCTTGGTTCAGTGATGATTCGGTCTGCTGGCCCAGATTCCAATCTAGCAGAAGTAGCCTCAGACATTACTGTCTGGCTAGTACCTACCTCGGAGCCATCTGACAAATGACGACTGCTGTTAGCTATCGTCGTTACAGGTACTATATCCGTGCATACTGGAGGAGCTGGAGAAGATTCGATTTCTGCATGGATCAAAGATAGAGATGTCAGCTATTAATCTATGAAAAGAAGATTGATAAATTCATTTTTTTACCTTTAGGATCAACAGTAGGAGTTTCCTCCAGGGCCACTTCCTCATCCGCAGTCTTTTCGGGAGATACCTGCACCTCAACATCCTTTTCAGGATCCAGGGTGTCATTAGCAGCTTTGGGAGATATATGGACCTCAATGTCCTCTTCAAGATTTTGTGTATCATCAACAGCCTCTGATGATGTACTCTCCTCACTTTTATTATCTTCAGGTACTTCTTCGCTAGCAGTAGCAGCGGTATGATCAGCATCTTCTTGAAGACCAAAGTCGCAATCGTTTAATGCTTCAATCATTAAACGATCCTCCTCTTCGCGGATTGTTCCTGGTATAATAGGAAGTTGAGTAGTTTCTACCGCCGGTGAAGGAGATCGTAAAGCTTCATCTTCCCTAGGTTCTGCAGCTTCCTCCCTTTGTTCAGCCTCTTCCCTCTGCTCAGTCTCCTCTCTCTGCTCTAGACTAGGCTCAGAAACAGGAGTAGGAGATGACATAGTAATTCCAGCAGCAGCATTCACCACTACCGAGGATAGGATCACCTTCTTTCTTTTTCTAAAGGCCAGCTTCTTTCGATGAATAGGTCTTTCTGGACTCTCAACATTTACTACATCAACCCGCTGTGGAAGAGAAGTTCGTGTAGTTGCTTCTTCTCGCTGGGTCGACTCGGCCAGTTGCCGAGACTGTGATCTAGTGGTAACTTTCTCTGATTGATCCAAGATAAGTTTCTTCTTTGCTACAGGAGAGGAAGGCTCATTAATTCTTCTTTTCCTCTCCCTGGCCGGAGACTTAACAACCTTCAAAGAAATCCTCAGTGGTTCATTAACTTCCTCAGGGAAGTTAACCTTGTTAGGGTTATATACTAAAAGTATCACTTTTGTAGTAACCTTATTTCCTAAAATTTTGAATGAGAATCATATGGGCAAATGTTTGCATATTGTATTTGTTGCAAGTGTTAATGCAAATGTCTGATATTCTATATTGTAGATAATATGGTGTGTGGTGTCACACAGAAGATCATATTATCAGTTTCCTATGGAGTATATAAATAGTTCACAACCTAGATGGACTTGGACAATCTATTGGAAATGTTGTAGTGTAATCTAGTAATAGTCTATCTTGACTATAGGTTTACACTAGTACACTTTGTGTGTATTGAACAGGACCACTTGAGGTTGTTCTCTTTGTACTGACTACATAAGAGAACAAACACCTCTATTATTATGGATGCTTGTACTCTTAATCCGGATATAATAACGGACATTTATATGCAATGTGCATTACTTTGACTCATAAAAGAGTGAGATTCATTATGGATCAACAACCTCTATGAATTGGGTAATAACATTGTATGTATGATGGGCTGTTGATTATAAATGGAATCCATGTCCCGATACATCGGGTTGATGATGTCCTCTTAAGGAGCTCATAAGGATTGTCATGTAAACCCTGTAGGTGGATTATATTCGACATGACAAATAAAGTTGAGCGGTACTACTTAAGGATAAAAGATGTCGAATCAATATAGTTGTCAGTAACTTAATTGATCGACGGACATACGATATCTTAACATGGGGAGCCAAACGAGCATATAATAAAAGGAGCCCACAAACATAATTTGGGATTAGGGAGGTAGTGCAACAATAGCTCATTAGTGGACCGAGCTATTGTTAATGTGCCTGGACTGTGTGTTCGGGCTGAACACGGGATATCCAGATCCGTTAGGAGGCCTAACCCTAATTTCTCCTCATGGTCCCTGCCGTAGCCTATATATATCCTCTATTCTCTGGCCGCCAGATTACTGATCAGAAATCTAAAATTTTCTCTAAATTCGTGATTCACATAAGGAAAGAAAGAGAGTGCTGCCAAGGAGAGAAAAAGGTTGGGAGATCGTCGCCCACACGACGTCCAACTCGAGGAAGAAATACGTGCAGAAGATCTTGGGGTCATCCGCTCGAGATTACCAGGAATTACTTGTCTCCTTTCCGTCGCAGGTATAATTCGTGAACCCTAGTTTCCGCCTATGAAGGGTTAGAACACGTATTAGATCTGTTTATTTTTCTATCGATCAATACGCACACCAAAGGAAGGGTCCTGGGAATCCCCAGTTCCATCAAACCTCCCTTGAGGCTTCCAAAGGATCATCCACTGGTTCATGTTGCTCATCATTTGCTGGAGCTAGTGTAGCAGTTGCTCCTTTCTTTAAATGCATCGTCGTCACGAAGCTATCCACCAGACTGAAATTCTCGACGAAAGTATTTGCAGCTGTATAAAATAGTGAATATGTATATAACATTCTAGGGCCATTATTATTCTTGTTTGGCATCGAGAATACTGTCCTAGTGTCTCGAGCGTTGTAGTAGGCCCATGCTCTGGCACCATCAATCAGGTACCCCTTTCCTTGTAGGCAAGTTATAGCGTTGCCCACATGGAACTGGTCGTAACCAAATTGACGAGCGAAGCGACTCGGCAGATATGGTTTCAGATAACACTCCTCTTCAAATCTGTACACCAAATGCGATGGTCTGATCGCCTTCAGCCAGTCAAAAGCTGCTCGACCCAGCGGTTGCCTCCCAAGGTCAACCAGATTTGTTGTCATGAATTCATAACCAGTTGGAGGGGCAAAGCAGTAAAAAATTCCATCCCTTCCCAAGGTTCAGGGTACGTCTGCAGTCCTTCAGACTAATGTACACCCACTTGCTCTGGGAGAATCTCCGAAGAAAGCTACCACCGACTGCTCCCATATCGGGGTTCATCAAAGACGGATGGTGCAGAAGCAACCACCCGAATAGATAGGTGTAGAGCAACTCCAGTCGAGGGAAGTTCCCCTTCTCACCCTTCCATTTGATCATGGAGTCAACATACAGATGAAGACCTTGTTGGCCCAATGATTGTATCATATTTTTTATTATGGTTAATATGTTAAGTTTAGCACTTCATTATCACTAATCTTCATACTATCGCTAAAAGCATTTCTACTTACTTATACCTTTGGTGATATGTGCCTACTGGTTTACATATTAGTGATATGAGCTTATCTATCTTAAATTTAATCGGGTTGCCAAAATCAAAACTATGTTTTTGATTGTGGTTATTCAATTAAGTTTAATCATTATGATATCGCTAACATTTACGCTATCGCCTTAGCACTTATACTTAAACTCAGCATTGTCCTAATATGCATTAAACCTATCATAGTTGCTACTATGTATATTGCTTTATTCGTCTAACATGTACATGCAGAAAAGCAATAAGCAAGATCAATATGGACATATGCAATAAAGAAATCATGGTGGGCCAAAGACGATGGATCCCACAAGATTTTTCTGAACCATCCGACGACATCTCTGGTCCCGAAAGGTATTCAGTTTTTACAAACTGGATATCTTTGGACAGATGCCGCCAAGGAAAAAAGCCAACACCTATCAAAGGAAGAAGCCAAGCCATGCCATCATCATTTCAAGACTCTGAAGAAGCCTGCACCTGCCTAAGTTTATCTGGAGTCTGTAATGAGTCTTAGGAATTATTGTAAACACAAGAAATGGATGGCAAAATCGAAAGCTAGGGCAGAAATAAGCCCAGGATCATTTTTGGTGGAAAATGGCATACCGGCGGTATACCGACGTATACCGACGGTATACCGGTTTTCGTTCACAGAAAGTTTCTGTTTACAAAACCGGCATACCGACGGCATACCGGTCCATACCGACGGTATACCGCTTTCGAAACGTTGAAATTCCAACGGTCGGATTTCCAGCCATTAATGATCCCAACGGCTATATTTCTAGCCGTTGTAATCCCAGACCGGTATACCGCCGGTATGCCGGATCATACCGACGGTATGCCGGTTCGTGACTGAAAAGTTGCCTTTGGCTTCTTTTCAAGCTTTGGTTATAAATAGCCTTGAACCCCTTCATTCAAGGTTGATGCTTTTGAGCCTAAAAATTTCTAAACCACCAAAGCCTATCCACAAACAACTCTACAAAGCTTTTATTTGCCATTCACAAATTGTGTTAGAGTTATTGAATTAAAAAGTGAGATCTTCATCCTATTGTATAAGGAGATCAAAACCTATTGTGAAAGGTTGAAGTTGAAGAGTCTTCGTATCCAAACTCTCGGTTGAAGTTGGGGAGTCTTCGTATCCAAACTCTCGGTTGAAGTCGGAGAGCCCTTCGGATTAAAGCTCTTGTGTAAGAAGTTGGCGAGTTCTTCGGATCCAAACTCGTGTGTAACTATTTGCTCAAATAGTGGATTAAAGCCGGAGAGAGTTCCGGGACTGGACTGCCTCTTAGGAGGATACCAGGATACATCGGGTGTCGGTATTGTGTTTGCTTCTTCTCTTGCACTTATATTTTTAAATTGTCAATTAGCTTGTGCTAAGTGCTTGATTAGTTAGCTTGACCCTATTTACCCCCTCTAGGGTTCCTACAGACCTGCATTTATTCTACAGGTCATCGCTGAAAGCAAATCCATCCGGTAGCCGAAGACTAACCGGACGGCAACAAAGAGTACACCGTGGTGGAAGCGGTCCACGGCGCTTGCTCCGGGCAGAACGAAACGACGGAGCCAGTATGTCAGGAATCCTGCCAGCTGGGCTTCTCTTAACATGGACCTGTAGCCCATTCTTATAAAGCTTTCAACAAAATCTTCGGACTTGAGCGGAGGGTATTAGTGTTCATCATTAACTATGATATCCATCTTCTTATTCTCTTCCCTCAGTTTTATTACTTCACTATGGCTGAGGGATTGGAAGAAAGTTGGGTTGCATGAGTCATGATCCTTGGTCTTTTTCTCAATGATATGGTTAAGAAAAAGATACGGCAACCACTTCGATGAATAACATGTGCCAGAAGAGCCACTCTTATAGTACATGGAGCATATGTTATAATGGCACAGTAGTTCGTCGAAAACTGCCACCATCTCTACATTTTCCCGACGTAGTCTATCTAACTCGTCATTTGTGGGAACATACTCCTCATAAGGGAAGTCTCCCGTTGGTAGGCATGAGATATACTTCATTCATGGAGGGCTAATCCCATCTCCCCACAGGGAGTCATGAAGGTCCCTGTCCTATAATTATACCTCTCTGCCAGGGCCAGAAACAGATGATGGTTTGGGTGAAAGCCATACACGGTAGCATATACCGCATTATAAAGCTCGATCTCTTTAAGTTTGTCTTCAAACTGAGCCAATATCCAGTTGGCTATACAGTTCCACCTCCTGTTCTCCGGGTTCACCAAACCGGTCAGCCGGATGTCCTGATCCGGATATCTGCCCTCAGCCTTTGCATACTTATTAGCAAAGATTGGTGTCCTCACCGGCAGCAGTAAAGAAGATTTCTCTGGAGGGATACAGCTTGGCTTCAACCCTCTGAGTAAAGTGATGTGTCGCTCAGAAGAGCTATAGAACATGTCTCTATTGTTTGGGCCTTTCTTGACACAGATCTTTTCTGTCCTTGCATGTTGGAGGGGAGTAATATCCCAGTCCATCCTCCTGGGATGGCTTGCATGAGCATATCGTGCTAGAGGGAGGCATCTAGCAATGTCCGGTAACAGGATCAGTTTCTCCTTCCTTTGGAAAGTTCTCTGCTCAACACGGGGCCTTGGCTGAGAACTCTTATCGATGGCTTCGCCAAATAAGAACATGGGTTTCTTGTGGGTGATGGCGTCAGCAGACTGCAAGGGCTGCCCATTCATCAGACTTAACAAAGTCTCATTGTCCTGAGCTATCAAAATAGCTTGGCGGGAGGATGGTAGAGCATATTGTGGGAAGCGCACATGGGACAAATCTTCTTTGAATTCCGGCTCAGCAAGGGACCCTGCAAATATTTCATACTCAGGGTCCTCTCTGATGTCAACTGCATCAAACAGAAAAAAAACAGAATTCAGTACAAGTAAAATCAAAGATTCTGTCAGCAGATTGCACAAGCATTAGATTGCGCAAGCATCAGATTGTGCAACCATCAGATTGCGTAACAATAGCTTTTATGCACAAACTATCCAGTGGCGCCAACTCATCCACTTGCACAAGCCATCAGATTGTGCTGAATAAACTTGCACAAAGCATCAGTTTGCGCTGGACAGCCTTGCGCAAATCAGCAGACTGCGCTGACTTTTGCCAGCGCGTTCTAACCGATTGCGCAAGAAAATAGTCTTCATAAAAATGAAGATTATTGGATTTGTGCAACCGGAACCCTAAACAGGGCGGCACAACATAACCAAAACTTTAAAAAGAGATTGGTTTGAAGGTGCAGCAATGACGAAGAACCCTAAAAAGGGTTTTCGATCGGATGTCTACCTTGTAGTGCTGGATGAGCCACCTCATGTCGAGAAGGGCGCGGCGCAGCACGAGCCGAAGACTCGATGGGGGCCTTGCCTTTCTCAGCGGCGGAGCGCTTTGGAGCCATTAAGGTTGATGAAGAAGAAGAAGGAGAGTAGGGAGAGCTCAGGAAATTCTTTCTTTCAGATGATTAGAAGCAAGTAAAGAATGACAGTGAGAGAAGATAGAACTATTTATAGTTTTCCAGAATGAACAGACTCCTCAGATTGCGCCGGATAAACATGAGCTAATTCCTCTGATTGCGCAGATAGGTCATCATATGCGCAACTTGATTTTAAAATCAAAATTCAAAGTATTTTGAAGCTTTGACTATTTTTCAAACTTTAAAAACTTTGAAAGGGGTCTTGTAGGTCCTAAAAATCAAGTTGCACCCATCAACAAAGTCATGAAAATCAAATTACACATCCTTCAAGTGAACTGCGCAGAAGACAGATTGCGTAATAATTCGATTGCGCAGGCTGAACTGCGCACTCATCCAAGTGCGCGAGCTGACGTGGCCTCGTCATCATTACCTGACAGATAATCAGATCTTCTGACAGCTGACAGCACGGAGAACGAGGAAACTGTTCGTTTATCGTACAGCACAACGCTCGAGGACAGCTGTACATGCAGCACAATCTGCCTGTAGCGCAATCCGGCCCAGCGCGGTCCATCCTAGCGTAATCCGAAGCCAGCACAATTCAAGTGGCGCACTCCATCAACTGACAAAGTACACGTGGCCTTCATGCCATCAATGACTCATTACGTGGTAACTGTCTGTACACGATCATGCGCATTTCAATCAAATAATGCCATGTGTCCAATACAGTTGGCCCACGATCAAGTAACTGCCAGCGCAGTCTTATGTCTGCGCGGTCTAATGCAGCGCAATCCATCTTGCGCAGTCCAGAATAACTAAAAAGTAGTTATTTCCAGAACTCTATAAATAGAGTTTCAAGTCCTTCCTAGAGGGGATCATACACACACACAGAGATCAGAGATCGTCACCAGAGATCAGGAGTTCTTGCCAAAGTGCTGCTGCAATCTTCAGAGGCTACCGTCTTCAAAGTTCACATCGTCCAAGGGATAAAGCGATCGTCTTCAGATTGGATTCCTACAGTTGTACTTTCCCAGAATTCTTGTAATTTTTTTTACAAAGTTTGCTGAAATGAAGATCAACTTTTGTTTTTGCAAACAAAAGTCTCGAATGGTGACATCTCAATGCCGGCCTGGAAGCTGTTGTTGTATGCAAACTCCACCAAGTGCAAATGATCCTCCCAGGAACCTCCAAAGTCCATGATACAAGTCCGTAGCATGTCCTCGAGTGTCTGAATAGTCCTCTCTGACTATCCGTTCGTCTGAGGGTGGTATATAGTACTAAATATGGGCTGAGTACCCAAACTAGTATGCATACTCCGCTAGAAATGGAAAGTAAAGCGACTATCCCGATCCGAGAAATGCTCACCGGAACTCCATGAAGTATGACAATCTGACACACGTACATCTATGCTAGCTTCTCCGTAGACAAACCCACTTTGAATGGCAAGAAGTGGACTGATTTGGCCAACCTGTCTACGATGACCCAAATCGCGTCTTTCCCTCCTGGTGTACGCGGCAATCCTAAAACGAAGTCTATCGTGATGTGCTCCCACTTCTACTCCAGAATGGACAATGGCTGTAACAGTCCTCCTGGCCTCTGTCTCTCTACTATTACCTGCTGGCAGACCAAACATCTGGCTATGAAGCGTGCTACCTCCCGCTTCATCCCATACCACCATACATGCTTCTCCAGATCCCTATACATCTTGTTAGCACCTGGATGCACAGAGTACTAAGAACGGTGGGCCTCCTATATAACCTGCTTTCGAATGTTTCTACTGGACACACACAGTCTGGAATCGTTCCTCAATGCGCCATCCTTTGTTATAACAAACTCCTCAACAAGTCTTGCTCGAATCTGCTCTCGGATGTACCGCAGAGCGACATCGTCGAACTGAATCGACTTGATCCTCTCTATCAAGTCTGATTGAATCTGCAGACCCCATATCTGCATCTCAACTCCCGGCACTACCACCTCGATCTCCAGGCTCTCCAGATCTGCTAACAAGTGACGATCTGCCATCAAACACATGGCTACCAGATATCTGCTCAAAGCGTCAGCAACCATGTTGGCATTCCCTATATGATACTGCAATGAAATGTCGAAGTCCTTTATCAACTCCAACCATCTCCGCTGCCTCATGTTGAGCTCCTTCTGGGTAAACACATACTTCAAGCTCTTGTGGTCTGTAAAGATCTCCACTCGCTCTCCGTACAAATAGTGTTTCTACAACTTCAGAGCAAAGATAACTGTCGCTAACTCCAAGTCATGGATATGGTAGTTTTCTTATGCGAATGTTACTGCCTGGAAGCATAGGCAATTACCTTCCCATTCTGCTGTAAGACACGACACAAACCCTTCCCTGAGGCGTTACTGTAGATAGTGAACCCGCTTGATCCTGATGGTAATGTCATAATCGGAGCTGTCGTCGACCACTTTTTTAACTCATCGAAAGCGACCTGACACTCCTTTGACCAGATAAACTCCTTGTCCTTCCAGATCAGCCTAGTCAATGGCTCTGCAACCCAGGAGAAATCCTGAACGAACCTCTTGTAGTAGCCTGCCAAACCCAAGAAGCTCCTAATCTCCGCAACTGAACTCGGTGCTGACATGCCTCAACTGCCGTAATCTTCCTCGGGTCAATTGAGATCCCATCCCCGATCATAACATGACCCAGGAAATCAACCCAATCCAGGAAGAACTCACACTTCGAGAGCTTGCCACAAAGCTCCTCCTTCCTGAGAGTCTCCAGAACCACTCTCAAATGCTTCTCATGCTCCTCTGGGGTCTTCAAGTGCACCAAGATATCGTCGATGAATACTACTACAAACTTATCCAAGTACTGGTGGAATACCTTGTTCATCAGGTTTATGAACACTGTCGGGGCGTTAGTTAACCCAAACGACATCACCATAAACTCAAACTGACCATACCGCGTCTTGAATGCTGTCTTCGGGATATCCTCCCTCTTCATCTTCACCTGATGGTAGCCTGACCTCAGATAAATTTTAGAAAATACCCTCGCTCCACTCAACTAATCGAAGAGATCATCGATCCTCGGCAGCGGGTACTTGTTCTTGATCGTAAGGTTGTTGAGTGCCCTGTAGTCAATACACATCTGTATCGACCCATCCTTCTTCAGCACAAAAAGCACCGGTGCACCCCATGGTGAAGAACTTGATCGGATGAAGCCCTTGTCCTGCAATTCATCCACCTATTTCTTCAACTCCACCAACTCGTTGTTGTTCACCCTAACGACGTGCTGAGATATCGACTTTGCGTCGGGCACCAAGTCTATAGATAACTCAACGTCTCTGTCCGATGGTAGTCTTAGAAAGTCCTCCGGAAAGACATCCATGAACTCTGCTATCAATGGATGTAGCACCGTCTGCTCCTCTACTGAAACTCTGCAGAAGACTCCGCTGCTCTGCTCTGTCTTCCGTCTGGCGAACTCGAACTCTGGCTCTCCTGGTGAACGAAAAAGAACTCTGCCGCCACGACAATCTATACTGGCATAGTGCCTGCTCAACCAATCCATCCCGAGTACAATATCGTAGTTCGGTAATAGCATTACTAGCAAACTCACATCCAGTTCTCGGCCTTTCAAAATAACTCTCCGATCCTTGTAAATATTACTAATGAGGATGATGCCACCCCCAATCATAAACTTGTAAGTCCTAGTCAATGATTCAGAAATAAGATGGTGTCTAATAGCAAAAGATACAGACACAAAGCAATGGAAAGCACCAGAATCGAATAATACAAAAGCAGAAATGGAGTCGAGAAGAACAGAACCTGTAATCATATCTCCTATGGCCTCTGCATCCTCAGTTACCATGGCGAAAGCTCGCCCCTACTGGCCTCCCCTGGCCTACTGCTAGTGCTGGATGAACCTCTGCTGCTGTGTCTGCAACGGTGGTCCCTTTTGCTGCCCTGTCGGAGCCTTAGCTCCTGCTTCCTGAACTGATCGTCCAAAAGACTTGGGATACTCCCTCAGCTGATGCTCCCCTGAACCGCAGAGTAGGCACTTACCTAGCCTCTTTCTACAGTCATTCCACCCATGTCCTGGCTTCTTGCAGAAGGTGCAAGTGGTGGCCTGCTGGTGTCTGGGTGTCTGCTGCTGCTGCCTCGGCTGCTGCTGTACCTATTGAAAAGGTATATGGCCCTGTCCCTGAAACTGCTGCTGGAACGGCCTCTGCTGGTGCTGCTACTGAAAGTGAGGCCTCCTGGCGTGGCTACCACTGCTACTGGCTCCATGCGCATCACGACCTCTCTTCAGCTTCAGCTCAAGGTCGTCCTCTACTGCCATGGCTCCTGTCAGAATCTCCTCAAAGGAAGTGCCTCTGTCGCTCTTGGTCAAGGACTTGACTTCCTTGACCAAACCCTTCCTGAACCTCATAGCCTTCATCGTTTCGCTAAGACCCTCAACAAATCTGCCCAGGTGGCAGAACTCACCGGCGTACTCCTCCACTGTTTGGTTCCCCTGAACCAAACTCTCAAACTGCGTCTCCAAGGCGCCGATTGCTGTATCCAGGAAGAACTTCTCCTTGAAGAGATTCTTGAAACCTTCCCATGTCTGTCCCTCTGTACCCACTCTAGGGTCAGTCTAGTACCATATGCTGGCAAGGTCCTGCATCTGGCTGCCCGTCGCCTCTATCTGAATCCCAGCTGGTATCATTACCAGAAGAAAGATCTTCTCTATATGCTCTATCCAGTCATCGGCATATAGGATACCCTCAGAACCTCGGAAGTCTCGTAGCCGCATCTTCTGGAAGTCCTGGATATTTGGAGTCCTCGGCTGGTACTGTCGCATCTACCCTCCCTGCAGCTGGACGGTAACCCTCTCTACTGTCGTCATAGCTAGCTGGTGGGCATTGCCTATGCCCAGCCTGAAATCAGCAGACTGGCACTGCTGGGCCTCCATCATCTGCTGGAAGTAGGCAAAAAGCTGAGCTGCATCCACAGATCCAAAGGTGGCTGCTGCTGGAACTCATCTGGGATGACTGGGGTAGGCCTCCAAACAGGTGGAGGTGCACCCCCAAATGCATCAGATGCTCCGACATGAGATGGAATAAGGGGAGTTACGCTCCCAGGGTCCTATTAAATCGGACGAGAGGTGGCAGACCTTTCGGTGGTATCCTCTGGGCCGAAACGATGAGATCGTGTCTGCACCATCCTGGAGACAGCTCAAACAAGGAAATCAATACTGAAAAAGAAAGGATATAATCAAAGGAGGACAGTTTATTTCAAAGAAAAGCAACATCAGCAAGAATTTAGATGGTAGGAATTTAAATAAGAGTTTTTCCTAAATGTGAATGAGTACCTCAAAAACTTATATCCTATATCCTACTAAAGGCTATATTGATACTCTAGTTCGAGTACCACTACGAACTGAGACATAACTCAGAACTCTAGACCTGCATGGGCCACCACTAAAAACGTGTCACGACCTGCACCCAGTGTAGGGGCACGAGAAGTGGGTATGTCCAGCCTACGTCGCAGTATCGGCGGTAGAACGCTGTCCTAGGTCACATACATCTAATACAGTATAAATGTACATGTACAAGATATACTCTCCAATCGGAGGACAATATAGAAGGTACAACTTAATCATAATTCTAAGATGGAAATAGTACGATAAGATAGATATAAAATCTCAAAAGAGAATACAAACCGAAGGAAATAAGTCTAAGTGTCTAAACGATACTAACATCTCAACATCCAGAAATAATACAACTCAGAAAGTCAAACATAAATGACATAATAAAATAAGATAAACAGCCTAGCTATCTAGTCTAGGCTGTAGGGATGATGTTATCACGCCCCAGAACCAGAATATTTGAGAGCGGGGGACAGACACAGCCAGCTAAGTACATTGAAGTATAATCTACCTAGATATACGGTCACGACTGTCTAGATGCATGAGGGTTTATCTAAAAGCCAATAGTCTCCTATGGTCATGAACAAGCCTAGTGTCTCAATCTCAAGCAAGTAAGTAAATGTTACAAGATGTTAGATCATCAGACATACAAAGTAAGGCATCCCAAATATTACATATTCAGATGATCATGAAGCTAGTCATACAAAATGTGAAGACTAGCAAGAGTTTCAGTCATACATGATCAACCCTAGGATTTGTCAATCACGTTACAGCCCGTAAGCAGACAGTAAGTAAAGTTGCATATGAGCTAACACTTGTTCGGAGGCTAAACGCCTCAAAAGAATAATTTTAAAAGAGAGTGGGAGAGCAAAATAAGAACCCATTCCTAGCCAGGGTTGCGCCTAGTGGTCACCATCTGGCTGGAAGGTTGGAGGATCCTCGAGTCCTACTCCAAAATCTGGCCATACAAAACCAGCTGGGTCAGACCCCAGAAGAGCAAGTGCCACAAGGGAGGCTTCACTTAAGAACTAAAACCAGCATATTAGCACATGGGAACATAAATGGTAATAAAAGACATGAGTTAGAGAAAACTAGGTGATAAACGATAAGACAACTAAGGGACTATTCTGGTAGCCAAGTTACAACCCGTAAACCAAACAAGGATCGGGGTTGTAACCCTTCACCTAAACGGAGCTTAGTCTCAAACCAATTATCGACAAGAGTAAATCATAAGCAGGCATGTCCTAAAGTAATCTTAGACTGGCATCGGTTAGACAAGACTAGACTGGACTACATCCAGCATTCACGGCCAAGCAAAGAGTACGGCTTGATACTTTAACTAACTAGGGTTATCACAAGCCTAGTTACTAGCAAGATGCAATGAGATGTTCCCGCAGCCACAAGCCCTGCAGCTATCCAGGTTATCCAGGCGAGAAGATTTATTAGAGTCACCAGAGTTATCAAGCTTACTGGTGTACTTTCAGTACTTATGTTTTCAAGAAGTGACCCACATGACAGTGAGCTAGAAATGTGCCATACTCGTCGGTAGGCTACAAGTCCTTCTGGTGTGGCCGGGATAACGGAATCGCCTGTAACTGGAAAAATCTCTCTATATGAACTACTTGATCAATCTAGTCAATAATCTAGTCAGATTCATTATGAAATCCTGACCGTGGTAACCAGGAATTCATGTCCTAGACATGATGCAAGACGAGACAGGTAGCTTATACAGGCACAATCAAGAAAATCAACCACGGGGTCAAGACAAGAGTTACTTAGCAAGTCAGGATAGCTGTCACAATAGCGTTCAAAATTTTCATGTCATATCAGGTTACTTGTTACTTGTTACTTGTCAAGATTGCTTGTCAGGAGTGCGCCTCGATGGGCTACAATTAAAATTATACATGCCATATCAAGTTTACTTGTTACTTATCAAGAGTGCGCCAAGCCAGATTGTGCCAAGCTAGGTTGTGCCAAGCCAGGTTGTGCCAAGCCAGGTTGTGCCAAGCTAGGTTGTGCCAAGCTGGGTTGTGCCAAGCCAGGTTGTGCCAGGTTGCGGCAGTGCCAGGTTATCGCAGTGCCAGGTTGCGGCAGTGCCAGGTTGCGCCAGCAGCCAGGTTACGGCACTGCCAGGTTGCGCCAGCAGCCAGGTTGCGGCAGTGCCAGGTTGCGCCAGCAGCCAGGTTGCAGCAGTGCCAGGTTGCGGCAGTGCCAGGTTGCGGCCGCAGCCAGGTTGCGACAGTGCCAGGTTACGGCAGTGCCAGGATGCGGCAGTGCCAGGTTGCGCCAGCAGCCAGGTTGTGATAGTGACAGGTTACGGCAGTGCCAGGGTGCGGCAGTGCCCGGTTGCGGCAGTACCAGGTTGCGCCAGCAACCAGGTTGCAGCAGTGCCAGGTTGCGCCAGGGCCAGGTTGCACCAGCAGCCAGGTTGCGACAGTGCCAGGTTGCGGCAGTGCCAGGTTGCGAACACTGTTCATTTTCTCCAACTAGCATAAAAAATGCTTGGTTGAACCCATGAACTTCAAATGACCATAACTTGGTCAAAATAACTCCAAATTAGGACTTTCAAAGGTCAAAATATGGTAGAACAAAATTCTCTACAACATGAAATAACTAGTTTTTGATAACAAGTAAGTTTGATAGATCAAAACCATAAAAACCAAAAATGTATCAAACTTAGATCTACAAGAATCCACCCATAAAAATTAAAAACTTTAAGTTCTAAAGAGGCTTATAATCATATAAAAAAGAGAATGGAACAATAAAACTTGAGATCCATCATGAAACAAGTTGCACTTGCCTAGGGCTCTTGGGTGTAGGCAGAGAGGAGTAAATGAAGAAGATGGATAAGTTATGAGAAATAAATAGAGGAGAGAGAGAGGGGTTGACTTATATATTAAGCTCAAACCATCTCAAACCAAACCAAGCCAACATGTTGAACCAAACCAAAATAAACCAAGTCAAGATTAAACCAAGACTAGGCTAAGCAAGACAAGTCTAACTACAATCCACCTGACAAATGTCAGTAATTCGTACACATATAATAAAAATACGTATAACGGAAAACGGGAGTGACAACTCTACCCACCTTAAAAGAATTTCGTCATTGAAATTTAATCAAGAGGCTGGAGATGTCGGGACAAGCTATACTAACCACAGGCACTCTATGACTAGCAATTAATCAAGAAATCATCCAAGCAAGCAAGGAGTTAAGAGCATAAGGCATAAGGAAGACATTATACCTCATGAGTCAAACATGTGTGGATATCGCGATCGGATATCATCCTCACATTCCCAAGTTGACTCACCCAAAGAGTGATGACCCCAAGCAACACGGACTAACTTAATAGTCTTGTTCTTGAGTACATTCTCTCTTCGGTCCAATATGGATACGGGCTTTTCCTCATACGAAAGGTTGGTACCAACAACCAATTCCGAATGATCAAGGATATGGCTCGAATTCGGGATATATCACCATAATTAGGATATATGGAATACGTCATGTACCTCACGCAACGATGGTGGAAGAGCGAGACGATAGGACACATCACCTACTCGTTCGAGAATATTAAATGGCCCTATATACCTGGGACTAAGCTTTCTCCGTACGTCGAATTGAATGACGCCACGAGTAGGCAAGATCCTAAGGAATACGTGGTCGCCGATAGAAAACTCAAGAGAACGTCGATGAGAATCGGCCCAATGACGCTGACGATCTTGTGCAACTCGAAGATGATCTCTAACTTGTCTGACCACCTCGATAGTCCGAGTAACCATTTTTGGACCAAGCATCTGCCTCTCGCCTACATCGCCCCAAGCTAAAGGTGATTTGTACTTTCTGCCATACAGTGCCTCAATCGGTGCCATCTGGATACTGGCCTAGAAACTATTTTTGTAGGAGAACTCCATGAGATGAAGGTGATCTTACCACAAACCACCGAAGTCGAGTGTACATGATCGTAACATATCTGCGAGAGTCTGAATCATGCGTTCTGAATGACCATATGTCTGCGGATGATATGCTGAATTGAACTTGAGACAAGTCCCCAAACTCTCTTGAAGACTCTGCCAAAAGTACGATGTGAATCTTGAATCTCTGTCTGATATGATAATAACTGGAACTCTATGCAATCTGACTATCTGCCTGAGGTACATCTCTGTAAGCTGATCCGTTGACTGGCCAACTCTGAAAGAAATAAAATGAGATACCTTCGTGAGCCGATTAACTATAACCCAGGTAGCATCTCTTTCAGCTGGAGATTTAGGTAATCCAGTTACAAAATCTATGGTAATGTGCTCCCATTTCCATTCTGGAATCGGTAAAGGTTGAAAAAGTTCGACTGGTCTCTGATGTTCAGCTTTAACTTGTTGGCAAACTAAACAACGAGAGACAAGCCGGGCTATCTCCCTCTTTATGCTATTTTACCAGAAATGCTGACGGATATCATGATACATCTTCGTGCCACCCGGATGAATTGAATACTGCAAACTGTGAGCCTCTGCCATGATCTCCTGTTTGATATCACCACTGGGTACACAAAGATGCCTTTCATGTCGGAGAATATCGTCTTCGTGAATACATAACTTTGTTCTCCTTCCTGCTTCACATTACGCCCTAAGCCGCTGAAGCTTAGAATCTGTTGATTGAGCTATCTTGATCCTCTGAACTATACTGGACTGAACTTGCATACTGGACATCAATGCCACATTGGTAAGAAAAACTACTTCTTTTTCCATCTTCTGAAGATCTGCTAATAACTATGGCTGTGCTGTTAGAAAATAAGCTCCTGTTCTTCTACTCAACGCATCTGCAACTACGTTGGCCTTTCCAGGATGATATTATAAGTTGATGTCATAATCCACAAGGAGCTCTAGCCATCTCCTCTGGCGCATGTTAAGATCCTTCTGAGTAAACACATACTTAAGACTCTTGTGGTCGGTGAAAATCACTACCCGATCTCCGTACAAATAATGTCTCCACAACTTAAGTACGAAGACCACTGCTGCTAACTCCAAGTCATGGGTTGGATAATTTCTCTCATGATCACGAAGCTGACATGATGCATAAGCTACTACCTTACCATGCTGCATTAAGACACATCCCAATCCTCTGCCGGAAGCGTCACAATAAACTGAAAATTCTCCAGCCCCATCTGGAAGTGTGAGAATGGGTATCGTCATCAATCCTTGCTTCAACTTCTCGAAGGAACTCTGACACTCTACTATCCAAGCAAACTGCACATCCTTGCGGGTCAACTGCGTCAATGGTGCCAAAATTCGAGCAAAGTCTGACACAAATCGTCGGTAATAGCCGGCCAATCCTAGGAAACTGCGAACTTCTACGACGGTATTGGGAACTGGCCATGTCTCTATGGCAACTATCTTCTGGGGGTCCACCTCTACTCCACCTCCGGTGATGATATGACCTAAGTACGAAATGCGATCCAGCCAAAATTTGTACTTACTGAACTTCGCGTACAATTGGTATTCTCTGAGAATCTGAAGAACTATACGAAGATGCTGCTCATGCTCTGCCTCATTCTTGTTATAGACTAAGATGTCGTCTATAAACCCTATCACGAACTGGTCCAAATAGGACATAAAAATACGATTCATGAGGTCCATAAATACGGCTGGCGCATTGGTCGCTCCAAATGGCATAACAAGGAACTCCCAATGTCCATATCTGGATCTGAATGCTGTCTTCGGAATGTCTTGCTCTCTGACTCTGATCTGATGGTACCCCGACCGCAAGTCAATCTTCGAGAATACTGCTACCCCACTGAGTTGATCGAACAAGTCATCTATCCTTGGTAGAGGATATATGTTCTTGATTGTTACAGAATTTAAGGTACGATAATCAACACATAATCTTAACGTACCATCCTTCTTATTTACAAAAAGCATCGGGGCTCCCCAAGCTGATCCACTAGCACGAATGAATCCCTTGGTTCTGAGTTCTTCAATCATCTTGTACAGGATCTCCAACTCTGATGGTGCCATTATGTAGACTCTCTATGATACTGGTGCCATCCCTGGAATCAAATCAATGGTGAACTCTATCTCTCTATCTGGCGACATGCCTGGAAGTTCTTCGGGATATACATCAGGAAACTCTTCTACCACTCTGGGAAACTGAACTGCTTCTGTCACTGCCATCCGCAAGACTGGTGGAGAAGGTTCTACTTCGCCTCTGGAAAATAAAAACTCTGGTTCGCCTGGAACACCAAAAATAATCCTGCCAATATGGCAGTCTATTCTTGCGTATTGATCCTTCAACCAATCCATTCCTAGGACTACATCATAGTCGGCCATCGAGAATTCTATCAATCTAGCGAAAAACTCTCTACCGCTAACTACGATTCGACACGAGGGATAGACTCTATCTACCCCTACAAGACCGTTACCAGTAAGTATATTGAGCCTTACTGATAATGACTCAAGCTTCAGTCCTATTCGTATAGCGAATCATACAGACATAAATGAATGCGACGCACCTGAATCAAATAATACTGATGCTGGAAAAGAGTTGACGAGAATGGTACGTGCCACCACCTCACCTGATGCCAATTCTTCTGCCATGGTCAGAGCCATAGCTTTACCTTGTCCTCTCGGTGTTGGTCCCCTCTGCTGGTGACCTCTCTGCCTGTTCTGAATCTGAGCTTGGGCCTGAGCATACTGTTGCGGCCTCTGCTGCTGGAAAGCTTGAGCCTGATGCGACAATCGCCTCGGAGGCTGTTATTACTGCTGCACTGGTGTTGGTCCCCTAACCGATGGACTGGTTAGGGTTGATGAAGTGGAACTGGCTCTATGCGGGCAAGACCCTATCATGTGATCCAGTGCCCCACAAGCCAAGCACAACCCCTGTGCTCTGCGACACTCTGAGACTATGTGTCCTAGCATCCCGCAATGAGTGTAGCCCATCGCGGAAGACTGCTTCTGCTTTTGCTACTGTTGCTGAGGGTACGTCGGTGTCGAGTGCTGAACCGACAAAACTGTGGTCGCCCTTCTAGGAGCTCCAATGGTCAAAGCCCTAGCTGTCGGGGATGGTTTTGATGACTGGGACAACTGTCCATAAGACCTCTTCCATCCTCCAGTCCGATCTATTATCCTCTGGGAGGTATACTCATGCCTCTTTGCTGCTCACAAGATGGCATCAAACGTCTGGTGCTCAAACTGCTCCACTGATATGATAATCTCTAGGTGGATCCCCTGCTAGAATCGCTGGGCTCGATCCAATTTGGTTGCCACCAAAATAGTAGCAAACCGACTGAGCTTAGAAAACTCGGCCGCATATCCATCGACCGTCCTTCCCATCTGCTTGAGATTGCTGAATCTGGTATGCAGATCATACCGAGCTACTGCATCAAAGTACTTCGTCTGGAACTTGTCGCTGAATACCACCCATAAGACAGGCGTCGCTAGTCCAACTGCTTGTATCGCCCACCAGCTGCGGGCTAAGTCCAATAACTGCAGGCGCACGACGGTCACCTTCTCACCCTCAGGAATCCTAGCTGCTTCCAGGATAACCTCTGTGTCCTGAAGCCATGCATCAGTAGCAATAGCATCTTCAGTATCGTCAAAGAAAGGAGGGTTCAGACGCTTGAAGCTGTTAGCCGCATTGTTTCCTTCATAACCAACTCTGCCCATGGCATCTTGTACTGTCTGGTGCAGGGCATCGTCCCGACGATCTTGAGATGCAAGCAATTCCCTAATAAGCCCTACCAGGGTTCCATTATCAGGCTCTGGAGGCTGGACTGGCTGAACTGGGGGCTCTGGATCCCCTAAATGCATGATTCGGGAGGCTGCTCCAGAGTGCTGGGCTTGGTCTCCAGGTTGCTGCTGGTCCACTGGAGGTGCTCCACCTTGCTGATCCGTAGGACCAGGAACAATGTCGCTGAAGAAACGACATGAAAACAATAAGGAAGGACCATGATAGATCGAGGATATAAACATGTGGCCAGGTCAAGATTTTGAAAAGATTAGAAGACACGAGTAGAGATCAAGGACGAGTGCTGATTGAGACATCTATTCAGTGAAACCCTCACACATCGTGATTTACAAGACCTGTATGGGCCACCACTTAAACTGTGTCACGCCCCAGAACCAGAATACTTGAGAGCGGGGGACAAACACGGCCAACTACGTATATTGAAGTATAATCTACCTCGATATATGGTCACGACTGTCTAGATGCATGAGGGTTTATCTACAAGCCAACAGTCTCTTATGATCATGAAAAAGCCTAGTGTCTCAATCTCAAGCAAGTAAGTAAATGTTACAAGATGTTAGATCATCAGACATACAAAATAAGGCGTCCCAAATATTACATATTCAGATGATCATGAAGCTAGTAATACAAAATATGAAGACTAGCAAGAGTTTCAGTCATACATGATCAACCCTAGGATATATCAATCATGTTACAGCCCGTAGGCAGACAATAAGTAAAATTGCAAACGAGATAACACTCGTTCGATGGCTAAACGCCTCAAAAGAATATTTTTACAAGAGAGTGGAAGATCAAAATAAGAACCCACTCGTTGCCAGGGTTGCGCCTAGTGGTCACCATCTGGCTGGAAGGTTGGAGGATCCTCGAGTCCTACTCCAAAATTTGGCCGTACAAAACCAGCTGGGTCAGACCCTAGAAGAGCAAGTGCCACAAGGGAGGCTTCACTTAAAAACTAAAACCAGCATATTAGCACATGGGAACATAAATGGTAATAAAAGGCATGAGTTAGAGAAAACAAGGTGATAAACGATAAGACAACTAAGGGACTATTCTGGTAGCCAAGTTACAACCCGTAAACCAAACAAAGATCGGGGTTGTAACCCTTCACCTGAACGAAGCTTAGTCTCCAACCAATTATCGAAAAGAGTAAAGCATAAGCAGGCATGTGCTAAAGTAATCTTAGACTGACATCGATTAGACAAGACTAGACTGGACTACATCGATCATTCACGGCCAAGCAAAGAGTACGGCTTGATACTTTAACTAACTAGGGTTATCACAAGCCTAGCTACTAGCAATATGCAATGAGATGTTCCCGCAACCACAAGCCCTGCAGCTATCCAGGTTATCCAGGCGAGAAGATTTATTAGAGTTACCAGAGTTATCAAGCTTACTGGTATACTTTCAGTACTTATGTTTTCAAGAAGTGTCCCACATGACAGTGAGCTGAAAATGTGCCCTACTCGTCGGCAGGTTACAAGTCCTTCTGGTGTGGCCGAGATAACGGGATCGCCTGTAACTGAAAAAATCTCTCTATATGAACTACTTGATCAATTTAGTCATTAACCTAGTCAGATTCATTATGGAATCCTGACCGTGGTAACAGGAATTCATGTCCTAGACATGATGCAAGACGAGACAGGTAGCTTATACAGGAACAATCAAGAAAATCAACCACGGGGTCAAGACAAGAGTTACTTAGCAAGTCAGGGTAGCAGTCACAACAGCGTTCAAGATTTTTATGTCATGTCAGGTTACTTGTTACTTGTCAAGATTGCTTGTCAGGAGTGCGCCTCGATGGACCACTATCAAAATTATACATGCCATATTAAGTTTACTTGTTACTTATCAAGAGCGCGCCAAGCCAGGTTGTGCCAAGCTAGGTTGTGCCAAGCCAGGTTGTGCCAAGCTAGGTTGTGCCAAGCCAGGTTGTGCCATGTTACGGCAGTGCCAGGTTGCGCCAGCAGCAAGGTTACGGTAGTGCCAGGTTGCGGCAGTGCTAGGTTACGGCAGTGCCAGGTTACGGCAGCAGCCAGGTTGCGGCAGTGCCAGGTTGCGGCAGTGCCAGTTGCGGCAGTGCCAGGGTACGACAGTGGCAGGTTGCGGCAGTGCCAGGTTGCGCTGGCAGCCAGGTTGAGGCAGTGCCAGGTTACGGCAGTGCCGGGTTACGCCAGCAGCCAGGTTGCTACAGTACCAGGCTGCGGCAGTGCCAGGTTACGGCAATGCCAGGTTGCGACAGTGCCAAGTTGTGCCAGGTTGCGGTAGTGCCAGGTTGCGGCAGCAGCCAGGTTGCGGCAGTGCCAGGTTGCGCACACTGTTCATCTTTTCCAACCAGCATAAAAATGTTTGGTTGAACCCATGAACTTCAAATGACCATAACTTGGTCAAAATAACTCCAAATTAGGACTTTCAAAGGTCAAAATAGGGTAGAACGAAATTTTCTACAAAATGGAACAACTAATTTTTGATAACAAGCAAGTTTGATAGATCAAAATCACAAAAACTGAAAATATATCAAACTTAGATCTACAAGAATCCACCCATAAAAATTAAAAACTCCAAGTTCTAAAGAGGCTTATAATCATGTAAAGAAGAGAATGGAACAATAAAACTTGAGATCCATCATGAAGCAAGTTGTACTTGCCTAGGGCTCTTGGGTGTAGGTGGAGAGGAGTAAATGAAGAAGATGAAGAAGTTATGAGAAATAAATGGAGAAGAGAGAGGGGTTGACTTATATATTAAGCCCAAACCATCTCACACCAAACCAAGCCAACATGTTGAACCAAACCAAAATAAACCAAGTCAAGATTAAACCAAGACTAGGCTAAGCAAGACAAGTCTAACTACCATCCACCTGACAAATGTTAGTAATCCGTACACATATAATAAAAATACGTATAACGGAAAACGGGAGTGACAGATGTCCTCAACTAGAGCTGGATCCTCCAGTGGGTCCAACTCACAAGTGTCGTCTAGGCCTGCTCCGTAATAAGTACGACAGAACTCCTCAGTATCATCTGTAATATTTTTAACAGGTCCAGTCAGGACAGAAATGAGCACATATCTCTCAAACAGTTCATATCATGACAGAAAATATAAAACAAGCAATAGAGTAAGATACATGAAACGTTATAAGAAATGTACATGAAAGATAAGAGAGATATTTATAAACTAGAAATATTTATATGGTAAGAAAGAACTATAAGTGACTAAGTGATTTAGAGCACAGGATGGTTATGTAAATAAGTTGGGTTGCACATAAATAAGCTACAGAGCTGTACATGAATACCTATTGGGGATAATGATCACATAACCCCTTCTATTCAACCCTACCCCAATCAATACACAAGGATCCGGTCAAGTTACGTTATTACGCATGAATAACTATTTTTATACATGAAGCTCATGTAAACATGAGTGTACATAAAAGCACATGAGTGTACATGAAGGCACATGAGAACAAGTGTATGCATGAATAGATACGAGTACAAGGAGTACATGATGCACATGATAAAGTACATGAACATGAAATAGAAGATGCACCCGAGGGGATAACATCTTATGAAAAGATCCATATAGTACTAATCCATGATAACAACGTGATATCATCAAGTAAAGTAATCTAGAGCAAGAAAAAAAGTCCTAGTAAGTATGAAATGATCAGAGAATGTACTCGTCTGATATCCTGAACGACTGATGAGAATAGATGTCCGTACAGGAGTAACTGAGTCCTTTTTAGAGCAACACATGTTACAATGTATCCAAGATATTATAAATGAAGTTTACAATACATTCTACATGATTCTAGGTCGTTCTAGGTCAAAGTCAACTCTTGGTCAACTCTAGTCAACAATCTAGTCAAACTAGTCAACTAGTCTAGGGTTTTGGCAAACTCAAGTCCACAAGACCAATTAGGCCTATAGGGGTCAAAAATAGTCTAGCTAACTCATATATATATATATATATATATATATATATATATATATATATATATATATACATAGCTATTTAGTATATTAGACAAAGCCTATATAGGATACCTATATACATAGCTATTTAGTATATAATACCTATATAGCAAGTTCACAATAGATACATACACACATCCATATGGCATATATATAGCCACATATAATAACATACATGTGTGTATATATATATATATATATATATATATATATATATATATATATATATATATATATATAAGGGGTAAAGGGTAATATATAAGTTTGTGTGTGTGTGCATGATATGTTTAACAGTGAAGAGTGAGGGGACTGGAAAAACCCCAAAGTGTGATGATCCTAGGAAACCCAAGCTAAAACAAACCCAAATATCATATATATATATATATATATATATATATATATATATATATATATATGTAAAAAAAAATGTATATATATATATATATATATATATATATATATATATATATATATATATATATATATATATATATAATGTAGAGAGAGAAAGAGACTGATATAGCGTTAATGTTCTCCCCATCCCATGGTCTAGCACTATCTAGTCAAGCAAGTCTCAAGTACAAGTAATAACTCATGTATCCTATCACAAAGTCCAAACTACAAAAATATCATGTATGACTCCGTATCATGATTGTGCCAGCATCTTGCGGTCCATCGTGTCAATGGACACGAATAAAAATGTATCGCTATGCCTAGTGTCGATATCTGATAACTATATAACGACATCGACACCCAAATACAATTCAGACACTAAGTATCAACCATCCTGCATCCACTATGACTATGAACATGAAAAATAAATGTAAACTAAAACATTGGCAAGGTACACTTGCCTGTATTCCCTAATTCTGCTTTCAACGGTCCGACTTCTGTATCCTCGGTCACACCATGACGAATTTCTAATAAATATAAACCATAAATTAACTACCTTACCAAACACATCGTACTCTAACCATATTTCTATCACAACATTCTAACTAGTTTTTAAGATAATTAGTCTAGTCCATATACTAGTTAATTACTCACAACTCTATAGGTAACATGATACTCCAAGAAAATACCATTTTTATATAATAAAAATATATTTATTAATTATGAAATAATATTGTAAAATTATTTTAAATATATTTTATATCAAATTATTACACTAGAAAACAATAACTAGTTGTCAAGTCCAACTAGCCACAGAAAGTCGCAATTTTTCGGATTAGTTGGAAAGATATAATCATGCAAAAATACTAATTAAATATTTTGAAATAATATATTTATAGTAGTAACTTCCAGAAGATGGTACACACACACATACACACAAAAGAAATATAAAATAATTTACGATTGTCCGATCTTCCATAGGTCAAGATCGGCCCTGATAAAGATAGGTTGGTAGACAATCCATTACTTACTAATATTCCAAATGCATTTTCACCATATCCACTGTTGGAAACAAAAAGCGAAAACTGTTGTCCCAAACCAAATAACTGCGAGAGAACTGAGCAAAAATGTAAAATCTAAATCGCCAAAATTTCGAAGAACCAAACAACGCAAACACAAATGATTTTTATGTGAAAAACTCAGATGGAAGAAACCACATGACGATCGTAGTCCAACCCTGAAAAGCCTCCATTATTGAAAGAAAAAAGATACAAACTCCTTACAGACTTCTTACCCATCCAAATCGGATCACCACAACTACTTGAAGTAGAAAACTTGATTATAGACTCATGAAGAATGAAGACGATGAGAAAGGTTACTCGAAACAATCTACTCTTCAAACTAGACGTCAATCCCCTTTCTCTCTCTCTTCAAAAGTTACCTCCTTATTACTTGTATTAGAGTTTAAAAATACCTAAATATAACTCCCTCAAACCCTCAACCAATATAGACCATTAAATATGATCCAACTGTGTATAGAACACCCCAACAATCGCACAACCGCGACAAAACTGAACTTGGTTTGAGTTCAGTTTTTCTGAGCCAACAAATTGAGCAATGTTCCGACAACCGAACTCGGGCTAAGCTTCCCTGGAACCGAACTCAGGCCAAGTTCCTCTGGAATTGGACAGAAACTGCTGCTACAATATTTCGAGTTTTTCTGATATTCTGAATGACAAGTTTTCGAGCTTCTCCGACACACGAATAACACTCATCGCACTCCAGAATTTATCCACATAAATTAGAAACTCCACCCAACACAAACATCCATACCATTCTAGATTGGAAAGTGACTGAACAATAAAAGAGAACTTTCATTTCGTGACACATAAGATGCTTATAGAAACATATATAGTGAAGTCATCACTCTATTATTACCAAAGTACAACATATGCAAGTATAAACACAAATCATTAGTTTGTATGGCAAATTATCCTCGTATATCAGAACAATCAAAACAAGGTTGAATTTTGATCTGGTGCATCAAATCTTGAATCCATTGTGATCTAGTTTTGTTCGAGGAAAGGAAAGGAAAAGAAAGGAAAAGAAATCAATTTTTGATGTTTTCTTTTCTTTATTCGGCATTTGAAAATGTCAAGAAAATTGGAAGAACAAGTGAATACTTAGAGGATGTTTGGTTCGAGTTTTGGAGGTTTGGAAATACTTTTGAATTTCTTACTAATTTTTGGTATGTCTAGAATTGGAAATTAGGATGGAATACGAGGGGCTTCATATTACCATTAATGTGGAAAAGCTATTTTCAAGTCTCCTCCTTGGAAAAACTTTTGCTTTCCTATAAATGTTGTTTGGACGGTGATACCATTTCTTTACTTTCAAAATCTTAACTTCTATCCCAAACATGTGAATTAGGTAATAGTAGGATCATGAAATTAATAAAAGAGTATTTTTGGAAAATTAAACAAATTAAGATTCATATTCCTATGTGAACCAAACATGGAAATGAAAAAAATTAAATTTTTTGAGCTACAAACCTTTCCCATGGAAAATGAATATATTAGGAATACAAACACTTCATCAAAACAAGCCCTTAAAGGTAGAAGGAGAATCATTGCTTGGGTGGATATAATCATTTTTCTTTATAATTTTTCTTTCCATTGGTAGTTATTTTTCTTTCTCCTCAATTTTCTTGACATTCAAAAATACCAAATATAGAAAACTAATGACTTTCTTTTTCCAAACACATAATTCTGTAAACCAAATAAAATCCAGCGATGTGACCACACTCTTTCAACTAAAAGGGAATGCTATGCTTACAACCATTATTGGTTGTAAGTTTTACAACCGACTACGTGTCATCCATTGATTGGGAGAGAAGGGGGACCGAGTGAGATGGGGTGGGACCATGTTAGCAGGAAGAGGGTGGGCCATCTCCAATGGTGATTTCTAAAATTGAGTTTCTATCCTACTTGGTATTGTACATTGAGGAGATTTCTATCCTAGTTGTAAGAATTTCTATATAGAAATTGTACAAACAAAAAAATACACTCCAATGGTTCTCCATTTCTATCTTATGTGTCACAAAATATAAATGATCAATTTAATGTTGTGGGCCCAATAATAATTGTCATGAGAGAAATAATTTATATGAGAGTTTCTACATATAAAAACTCTCATAGAAATTTTCTATCCGACACCATTGTCTCATAGGATAGAAATGATGATAGAAAATATCAGTGGAATTTTTTTTTCTAAAATGAATTTTTTCCATAGAAATAGGAAAGATAGAAACTCCAGTTGAAGATGGCCTAAGAGTTGTAAAATTTTGGTAAGTAAACTTTAACGCTATTTCAACTGAAAAGACCTTGTCCAAAACGGGTCCATACACCAAGTACACCCGATCCGTTTAGCGTCCTCACCGCCTATAGCCAGCAAAATCCCTCCAGCTGTCGGTATCCCAAAACAACTTCCACCCCACGATCAACTACTCGGGTCCTAGGATCGCATCCCGACCGTACGCTCAACTGGCAGCAGCCGGTCAATCTCCAGCCGCCTCCCATATAATTCCCGCGATGGGTATAAAAACCCGTTCTCATTAATTCGTCCCCCGATTCGGAAAAAAAAAGAAAAAGAAATCGGCGATTCGATTCCGGGAGTTCCTAAAGAAAGACTGTTCCCAAATTCGGATTCTCTCGTGATTTCAAACGGTCAGCAATAGCTCAAAATCGAACGATGATTCCGTTGATTAGAATTTCTCTCTCTATTTGGCAAAAAGATTCCAGCTTTATTAGTATTGTACACTTATTCCGATTGGTAATTCTGGAAATTGCGTGACAAATTAGGGTTTTATTTTTGGTATTTTTATCCCCGTTTTTTCGTTGGTTCGAGTTTATTTCTTTATATTTTCGTTAAAATTTTCGAACTTTATAGACTCATAGACTTGTCTGATAAGTTTTGGTGTCATTAGCAAATTAGGGTTTTTTATGTTAAAAATTAGGGTTTTATCTTAATCCCAAGATTTTTTTTTTTGATTTATTGGAATCGGTCATCGTAGATTGTGGAACTAGTATTGGAGGATAAAAAAGCTGTGATCTTTGAGTTGATTTTTGTTGTTGTTTTAATTCCCAATCTGTTCTGGTGTTAGCCTTAATTTCTCTAGAGGGGTTGGGAAATTGAGATTTAGGGCTAAGCGGGGTTGCTTAAAATATTTAGGGAAACGGGGGATTTGTTGTTGTTTATGGTTTATCAGCGTTGCCCATTAGAAGTGCTCAAATCAAAGATTTTTATATTAAATCCTTGGGGGCATTTGAGGAACCTCTGACCAAGTGTGGGGATCATGCTGTGTCGGTGTCACATCGTGTCGACACCGATCATACACAGAACAGACACTCCAATAATTGCAGAAATGTGTGCCTTGTCTGTAAGAACTGTATTGCCATGTCGTGTATGTGCAACGTAGGGACCATGTCCTTCTAGTTTTAGTATTGGGTTAATTGCATTAACCACTATGTTTTACACTTATTACACGGACCATCCCTGCTTTTACACGTACCACCAATTGTTTCAATTTTCTATAGAAATTAATAACACTAACCACCCCAATGGTTAATAAAATTTATAAGGAGAGGGGTGGTCGGTGTAATTATTTTCGCAATAGGGGTACTTCCTGTAATACTCATGAAACATAGGGGAAGGAAGGGGGGGTGGTTTCCGTGCAATTAACCCTTTAGTATTCAACCAGCATTTTTGCTGAAATTGAAAAAAGAGAATCTGTTTAATTCTTTATGGGTAGCTTTTATTTGGTGCAACATCGTGAAATATGCAAGAAAGGGAAGGTTTTGTGTGGGAAATAATAATGCCTTTTTCTCATTGCTAGGGTTTGTTACAATATATATACTGTCTACATTTGGGCTTATGGGTATGGGCCATATTTACATTACAAATATAATCTAACACCCTTCCTTAAGTTGGAGCATGCAAGTCACAAATGCCCAACTTGGGAAGGAAAGAATCAAACACTTGTTTTCCAAGGGGCTTGGTGAAGATGTCAGCCAGTTGAGAAGAAGTAGGAACATGCGAGGCTATTACGGTGCCATCTCTAATAGCATCGCGAACAAAATGCAAATCCACCTCAATATGTTTACTGCGCTCATGAAATACCGGGTTCTGAGCCAGGTGCAGGGCTGACTGACTGTCACAATACACCGACATAGCAGACTCCTGGCGAACGTCCAAACACACCAATAACTCCTTCAACCATTTCAACTCACAAACAAGCGCAGCAAGAGATCGGTATTCAGCTTCAGCGGAAGATCGGGAAACAATTGATTGCTTCTTGGTCTTCCAAGAAATAGGAGAACCCTCCAGAAATACCAACCAGCCTGTAACAGAGCGGCAAGTCAAGGGACAACTGGCCCAGTCGGAATCACAACAACCGGAAAGACGGAGATCACAATCAGCTTTCAAAAGAATACTCTGTCCCGGTGCATGTTTGAGATATCTGACCACTCGCAAAGCAGCATGCCAATGATCTTGTCGAGGCTCCTGTAAGAATTGAGACAAGATATGCACAGCATAGGCTAAGTCAGGGCAAGTAAACGATAGATAAATCAACCTCCCAACCAGCCTCCGATAAGTCTCTGCATCCGCCAGCTTTGGATTAGTCGATTCTGCCAGCTTGTGATTGGGCTCTATGGGAAAGCCAACAGGTCGAGACCCCATCAAGCCGCATTCTGAAATGATGTCCAAAGCATACTTCCTTTGACACAAAGAAATTCCTTCTGCACTCCGAGCCACCTCTATGCTAAGAAAGTACTTCAACACACCAAGGTCCTTCATGTGAAAACAAGAACTAAGGTACTTTTTGAAAGCATCTAAAGCACCTGTCATTACCAGACACAATCATGTCATCCACATAGATCAAAACATGCAACTCTACATTCCCTTTAAAAAGAGAGAAAAAGGAATAATCGGAATGGGATTGAATAAACCTATAGGATATCAGAGAAGCGGCAAGCTTAGCAAACCAACAACGTGGTGCCTGTTTCAATCCATATAGTGACTTACGCAGGCGACACACTTTGTTGGGTTCACTATGCGAAAAACCTGGCGGCAACTTCATATACACTTCTTCTGTCAGATCTCCATGAAGAAAAGCATTGTGCACATCCATCTGGTGCAAAGTCCAGCCTCTCACAGCTGCAACAGCCAAGAATGTCCGAACTGTAGGCATCTTAGCTACCGGGGCAAATGTCTTTGAATAATCGATCCCCTCAACCTGATGATTACCGAACACAACCAGCCATGTCTTTAAGCGCTCAACACTTCCGTCAGATTTGTACTTTATTTTGTACACCCATCTACTTTCCAATGCTTTCTTCCCAGGAGGCAAATCGACAAGACTCTATGTCCCATTATCTTCCAGAGCCTCTATTTCAGTTTGCATAGCCGTGCGCCTGTCCGAATCTCACGAGGCCTGGCGATATGAAGTAGGCTCAACACCTGCAGTGATAGCTGCAAGAAAATCTTTGTGTCCAACAGTACATATGTCATAACATAGAAATTGTGTTAGAGGATACGAAGTACCTGAGGAAGTGACGGGAACAGATGAACTGTGGTGAAGGGGGGACTTTTACTTCGAATAACATTTGTCACAAAATCCTGTAATCGCACTGGCTGTGATTTCTTTCGCATTTCTCTTCCCAATACTACCTCGTCGGGCACCTCTGGCAACACTGTATCCCCTGTATCATTAGTAGTATCCGCATCACCCCCAGCGGACTCTCCTGTCAATACTTCTGCATCTACCTGTGCATCCTGGCCACTCGGTGTCGAGCCACTAGCAACCACTCCGGCCTCAGCAACCGTAGCCGGCACCATCCCAAAAACCTCTATATCGTCTCCTGGCACCTCAACAGATGTATGACGTGTTGCAGAAGACATCTCGCTAGCAGAGTTAGACCCAGGAAATTCTTTTTCATAAAAAGTAACATCACGGGACACAAAAAATTCACCAGTCTCCAAATCATACAGTTTTCATCCCTTTTTATCAAGTGGATACCCAACAAAGATATATTTTCTGCTCCTGCTAGCAAATTTATCATGTCGGGATTTCAAATCATACGCATAGCACAGACAACCAAAAATACGTAGATAATCATACGAAGGAGCCGAGCCATATAAAACTTCATAAGGAGACTTAAAATGCAAGATACTAGAAGGGGTTCTATTTATCAAATAACATGCAGTCAAAACACATTCCCCCCAAAAATCCACGAAAAGAGAACCCTGAAATCGTAATGCCATGGCTACATTTAAAATATGACGATGTTTTCTTTCCACCCTTCCATTCTGTTGAGGTGTCCCAACACAGGATGTTTGGAACAATATACCTTGAGATGAAAAATAATCTTGTAAACAATTAAATTCAGTGCCATTGTCACTTCGCACACGACATATATCAGCCCCAAACTGACGCTTCACCATAGCAATGAATTTAAAAAACATAGAATAAACATCACACTTATTCGTCAACAAAATAACCCAAACAGCTCTAGAAAAATCATCTACCAAAGTCAAAAAATATCGTGCCCCATTAGATGACGAAACACGATATGGTCCCCACAGATCACAGTGTATAAGTTTAAAGCATCTCAAAGCACGACTACTACTATCAGGAAAGACATCACGAGTCTGTTTAGCTTGATGACAAATATCACAAGCCTTATGAGAAAACATACTACTACCAGAGAGAAAAGGTAAAGTCTGCATTACTTTATCTGAAGGATGCCCCAGTCTACTGTGCCAAACCTCAGAATCATTCTCTTTGCATGTCAGGATCACCGAAGCCAAAGAAGTTGGATCCTCCCCCAAGAAGTAAAGTCCACCTCTTTGTTCACCTGCTCCAATCACCATCCTCGTACTTCGGTCCTGAACAAAACACAAATCAGGAGTAAATAATATATCATAATTTCTGACACCAATCAATTGGGAGACAGAGATCAAATTGCAAGTCAATGTCGGAACATAAAGAACATCCGTCAATACCAACGAAGCAGTAAAAAATACTTTGCCTCTCAGAACAGCCTCAATAGTGCTCCCATCAGGCAAAATCACAGGACAAATAAGGCCCTCAAAGCAATCAACTAAACAGTCACGAAAGCCTGTCGCATGAAGAGTAGCCCCAGTATCGAATATCCAAGGGACAGAAGAATTCTTACCTATCAGACGATTAGAGTTTGAAGAACCAGGGTTGGAAGAATTGTCGTTATCCAGCAAGCTCATCAGTTTCTGCCATTGTTCACCTGAGAGTGGTGAAGGATACCCTCCATGCATCATATCCGCCGAACTCCCAGCAAGACCAGCAGGGACACCATGACCAGCAGCGGCGACATGATGAACAACCCCTGCGCCACTAGCACCACGTCCCCCATCACGTCTCTGCGGTGGTACCGGACCTCTGCCACCACCAGCACCACGTCTGCCCTCACGCCGAGGACGAGTCTCCCACCACTCTGGATAGCCAATCTTGGCAAAGCAAGTTGCAAAATCATGACATATTTTCTTGCAATGAGTACAGATCATACCTGATTTGTCCCTGGAATATGAGGTTCTACTATTAGAAGTAGTAAAAAAACGAGGTGAAGTCTTGATAGCCAGCGCCATCACCTCCTCAGTAGCAGATTGAGATTTTCGCATATCCTCCTCCTCACGGACTGCCTGGTATGTCCGATCTAAACTTGGTCGAGGATCCTGAGCCAGGAGATTAGATCGGGTATGACCATACAACTCAGCATTCAACCCATACATAAAGTCCTGAAAGTGGTCTTCATCCCTCATAGCCTGTAGTTTTGCAGCAAGTTCACCACAGGTACAAGTAGGCAATAGGAAATAAGCAGCTTGTTCATCCCACAAAGACTGCAAATTTTCAAAGTAGGTTTTCACAGACATCGACGCCGTTTGTTTGCACTCGGCCAAAGCCACCTTAATTTGCTGCTTCCGAGCGCCATTGCTAACAACAAATCTTTTCTCCAACAAGTTCCACAATGGATAAACCTCCTTAAAGTACGACAAAGATTTCTTCAGAGATGGATCAATGGTATTAAGAACCCATTGAACCAACACCGCTTGCACGCATCTCCAATCAAGCAATTTACTAGCATCATTAACAGGTTTGACTTCAGTACCTTCCAGAAAAGTGATCTTCCGCCTAGAGATCAGGGAGAGACGTATCGACCGAGACCACTCAGCATAGTTCGGTCCACGGAAAATAATAGGAGTAATGATATTTCCTGGTTGATCAGCAGAACTCAGAAAATATGGATCCTTCGGATTAGGATAATTTGGGTTGTGTGCACCGCCACCGCTAGTCGCGACGGAGTAGCTGGATGTAGCATCATCTGCCATTGCGGATGTCGGGTGTACAAAAATTTTGTACAACTCCGACGAATCGGCCGCTGATGGACGGGGTCGGCGGTGAATTGGCCGCGATCAGGGGCGCCGGATCTGGCGCGTAGGGGCGAGCGGATGTCGGGTGTACAAAATTTTGTACAACTCTGACGAATCTGCCGCTGATGGACGGGGTCGGCGGCGAATCGGCTGCGATCAGGGGCACCGGATATCCGGATATATATATATAATATAGCGGTCGGGCGCGGCTGAAGTCGGTCGGAGCGAAGGGGCGATGGCTGCAGTTTACCGGACGGAGCGGAGCCTCCGGGATGCTCTGAAGCCCAAGTACGCAGTTTGTTCCAACGGCTCAATGAGCACCCTGGCAGGTTGAAAGTGTTGGAGATGCTTCGCACGGACCTCCTCTCGTTGCTGGTAAAAGACTATGCTTTTTGTTGGAGATGTCTTCTGCAACAGTATCTCAGCCTCGTTCTCCAGGGAATATGCTTTTTGTTGGACAATATGCTTTTTGTTGGAGATGTCTTCGCGCGGACCTCCTCTCGCGCGAGCTGATGCAGCAGTAGCTCAGCCTCGACGTTCCCCAAGGAAGCGGAGGCGAAGGTGAAGAGGCTGGCGCGGTCGGGCACGGCTGACTCCCGGTCGGGCGCGGTAAGGAAGACGGCGGTCGGGCGCGTTAAGGAAGATGGCAGCTAGGGTTTTTCGGGAGATGTCGGCTAGGGTTTTTCGGGAGGCTCTGATACCATGTAGGAAATAATAATACCTTTTTCTCATTGCTAGGGTTTGTTACAATATATATAGTGTCTACATTTGGGCTTATGGGTATGGGCCATATTTACATTACAAATATAATCTAACACTTTGGCACACATTTTCTTTGCTGTGAATTCTGTTAGGTGGTTTTATTTTAGCCTGAGCTTAGGAAGCACAGACATTCCAAATATAGGTGCTGTTTCACATCGTTTCTGACTTGTATTGTACATGACAAATGCCAAAATACATGATTACACACCAAAATATGTGCTGTGCTCTTGTCAGCATGTCCGTATTGTGTCATGTCGTAGTGGTGCTCGTGCGATGTAGGGCCCGAGGATGTAGGAGGAAGAGAAAGGACGGATCTTCCTCTGATGATACAATCAAGTTATTATCTGTCTTACGAAAGAGTCTTTTTATCACCAGGTAGCGCTCTGGAGAGTTTTGGATTCTGGCCGCCAATTGGCTGCTGGGGCCTCAGTAGCTTCCTGGTGGTTCCCATTCTTTCTCAGCGTCGGGCATCTTCTTCCAGGGCGATGCGCATAGTCCAGCGCCGGCAAGCTTGATGTCAGGGACTCCTTGGTCCGGCCTAGGACTTGTTTCTGGAGAGATGAACCATGGGACTCTCAACAGCACTGCAAACTCCTCTGGACCCAGTATTGGTGCTAGCTCACTCGTCACCGATGCCAACTCGCCGCTCTCTGGTGGGCCCCATATGCAGAGGAGCACGAGCTTCAACAACGAGTCCTACGTGCGACTTCCTGCGTCTCCCATGTCCTTCTCATCCAATAACATCTCGTGTTCTTCAATGATGGATGGCTCCTCCATTGTGCAACAAGGTCCTCATCCGGAACAGGTGAAGCAAGGGGCTTTTATTTCTAGCAGTATACATCCGATGATAAAACAGGAGCCAGGAATGAACTTAATGCATGCCCTGAAGAAACCGAGGTTGGATCCAAGGCAGGATGACATTTTACAGCAGCAAGTTATCCATCATCTGCTTCAGAGGCAGAGGCAGGAAGCTTTGCAGCTGCAGGGGCACCACAGCCCACAACTAAATGCAATTATCCAGCAGCACAGGCTTGCACAACAAAGGCAGCAGCAGCAACAACAGATCGTACAGTCCTTGCCACATATGCTACGGGACCCGATGCCCCAGCAGCTGAGACCAAATCACATACATGTGCAAGCAGCGCCCCCTGTAAGGCACCCTTCTGATAGTGGGATATGTGCTAGACGGCTTATGCAGTATATGTATCATCAGCGTCATCGACCAGCTGTATGTTCTATGGTTTAAATGCATTCCTCATACCATACACGGTTATTGCCAAAATGGTCTCATTTTATTTGCTGGTGACTGCAGGATAATTCTATATTATACTGGAGGAAGTTCGTCACTGAGTATTTTGCTCCACGAGCTAAGAAAAAGTGGTGTTATAACGTTGCCAGCCACGCCCTTGGCGCTTTTCCTCAAGCAGCCATGGTTAGCTTTTGTGGTCTCTCTCTCTCTCTCTCTCTCTCTCTCTCTCTCCTGGTGTTTGTGCGTCTCCTCTCTATATGCAGACCTTGCCTTCTGGGATGCTTCTTGAATGATTTGCTATAACCTCTCTTCCACTGCTTTCATGAGTATATCTGTATGCATAGAGTTACTATAATTGTGTACATTTTGGCATAAATTTATACAAACACCACCACCACCACCACCACCACCACCACCATCAACAACTCAAAAGCCTTCATCCCAAAATTTTGAGGTCGTCATAAATTTATAGGTCTTTTCGAATGTACTATTGGAAGTGTGTGGCAAATACATGTTTGCAGAGGAAGTGATGCCTAATACCTTGTCATGTTTTCACACATTATTTTAGTTATTTGTCGACTTACTATCTTCTTACTTGGTGCAGGATGTGTGGCATTGTGATATTTGTGGATCTAAATCTGGAAAGGGTTTTGGTTAGTACACTTCCTACTGTTTATAAGATAGTCTCATCCTAGACAGTCAAATTGTCTTGAGTTCGACCTAGTTCTCATACTTCTCTTATGATAACCTGAACTTCTCTTATGATAACCTATTATGTTTTTGTCCTGCTTTTCTTTCAACAATTACTTTTTTTATAATATAAAGGACCAGCATGTATATAAACCGAAGATATGTGATAGATCAAGTTGTTCTTGTGAAGCAAATAGTCAGAATTTATTCAAAATAGAAGAATGAAGATGCTAGGAACTTCACCCAAAATCTACTTGGATGCAAGTTAGAAAGGCAAGATATGAAAACAAAGGATCAAGAAGGCAATTATTAGACTATACTAGATTACTATTCCTGGATTACTTTATGAGCATCATCATTGTATGATTCATATCCCCAGCCTACGAGAGAAATTGTGTAGATCTGTTCCGTGTCCTCAATTGTATTCTCTGTAATCTTCAAATCCCCCTCTTTATATTCTCAAGAACAAAATCCGCCTCTTTCAGAATCCTATCACAACGCAAGTTACATGACCTTTACAGCCATATTTAAAAACTCTCCTAGTTGAGAATATAGGCACCTCCACTGTCAGCAGGTAAGAAAATTGCTGCTCAAGCAAGTGTCTTTAAACTACTACATTTTTAGCTGCAGATTTTTTTTTTCAGGCTTTGAGAAAACCATGGAGGAGATTTCGTAAAAATCATTTTCAGTTTTTCTGAATTGCCACTCCTGTAGAGTTTATATTAGAAAGGCAGCTTGATATTACTTCCATAAATTCTCTCTTAGCTTCAAATGTGGAACTAGAATATTCGAGCTACTGTGGGGATGGAAGTTTTTTTTTTACCATATACTTGAGTGAAAAATTTAACGATGTCGTTACCTTTAAGGGGGCACATGGATGTTGGTTTTGTATTCCTAGGAATCAACTTCCCTTCCTTTCCAATGGGAAATGAAGTCAATATTCCTATACCTATGTTTGATGAGGTTGGGAATATGTAGCCCGAAAAATTCAATTTTTTCATTCCTATGTTTGGTTCAGACTGGAATATGAATCTTAATTTGTTTAGTTTTCTATAAATATCCTTTCATTAATTTCGTTATGTTATTATTACATAAATTCAGTTGGTCTCATTGATGGTATTATCGTCAATTTTTTTTGTAATTAATGCACCCAATCAACTTTCCCAGGAAAGCAAAAGTATTTCCAATGGGCTTGGGTTCACTTTCGTACATATGTGGGAATCTAAAGCCCTCATATTCTCTCCTAATTTTTAATCCTGCACTTACGAAACATGGGTAAGGAATCCAAAACCCATTCCCAAGTCTCTAAAACTTGAACCAAACAACACCTAAGATCCTTGCCCAAACAACAAAATTTGCATTTACACATCATTTTGCTTTATACTTGGATAATTACTTTTTGCATTTTCCTTGATTTGGACTTGCAATGCTTTCAAAGCACACCTTTTTCTTTCATTCATGTTTAAAAAGAGAGAAGACGACGTTAAAAATGCATACAATATGCATACAATAATTTGGTACCTCATCTGTAAGAGTTTTTCTATTATGTTCGTTCTTTCGTCTCAGAGGTTTTCCAAAATTAAATGTGATGTTTTCGACTCTGTCATACCATGTGTTTGTTAGATCTTGAGATAAGTTTAAGAAGCTTGTCGATGTAGTTACTTGTAGCATAGTTGTCAAAGGCGCACGCTTAGTCGCAAGGTGCGATTCACATCTAATGCATCAAAGACGATTTTTGATTGGCGCTTATATGGCGCACGCCTTTAGGGTTTGGGTATAGACGCAAGTGGAAGAAAAGACGCGTCATTTGGTTATTTTCCTACTTTTTTTAAAGATTTATTCGTTGTTCTCGGTTTATACACACACACACATATAGAGAGAGAATGCGGGAGGGGTTTTTGGCTGGCCGGAGGCGGTTGGGGGGGGGGGGGGGCGGACGACGAGGGCCGGCCGGAGTACTAGGGGGGGGCTGGGGGTGGTGGCCGGCTGGAGCTGGAGGGGCGGGGGGACCGGAGGGCGGTGGAAATGGACGGTAAGATGGCCGCCACCCTCATTTTTTGGTGAGGTGCCATCTTACCTCCCTTTTTTTCTCTCTCTATATATATACACACACACATAATGTTCTAAACTGCGGCCTAGGCGGCCGCACCAGAAATCCCCTAGGTGGCCGGCCTAGGCGCTCCTAGACGGTCTATTCGGCGTGTTAGAAAATTTAAAAAATTTCAAAAAAAATCGAAAAAATTTAGATTTGAAATTTCAAAATTTTCAAATTTGAACTTTCATATTTGAAATTTAAAAAAAAATTAAAAAAATTAAAAATTTCGTAAAAATACATACATGGCTGCTGCAGCTTGCTGCTTCTTCTGCTACCGCCGCTTCGGAGAGGAGAGGAGAGGAGAGGAGAGGAACGTATCACTTGAAGAGGAGAGGAGAGGGAGAAATTGATTTAGGATTACGGTTTGGGAAACCAAAAATATATTGACAGCTAAAAAAGTGTGTACAAGTACGACAATAGGAATCAAACCAGTGACCTCCCCTCCCCCGAGTGAATACATATCACTCACACTTATAGCCAAGTTGTAAAAGTTTTTTTTTGGTGTGTTTTCATTAACATATACTTATTATATATGGAAGTAACATATACATAAAAAAATTAGTTTGGTGCCTAGGCACTAGGCGCCCCTTTGCCATACCGAATCTGCCTATATATATATATATATATATATATATATATATATATATATATAAAATGTTTTTTGCATTTGGATTTCTTTCAAAGTGTTATGATTTGGTATTGCAATAAGATGGAAAAAGATATATTAGAGGATTTCTTCTTAAACAACGACAGAAAAATGTTACACTTAGAATGAAATTGCGACTCCTGAACTGCGCATCAAAATTGTCATATGTTATTAATATCTTTTTCTAAGCTTATGTTCCTCCAAATCCGAGGAAATCAAATAATATCTTGTTCATGCCATGTAAAGAGAAATCATTAGGACGAATAGAAGCTAAATAATGTTATCTGTATCAAAAATAAGACATGAACGGGTGAACTATTGGAAAAATTTGGAAATGGAAAAAAATCAAAGAACTTTTGAACCCAGTAGATTCTAATTCTCATAATTTCTTTTTGTTTACTCTCTATGTCTAGGTTTACTATGATTAAGTTTGGCAAGGATCTCCTTGGGCTTGGTTTGGGATTGTTGTAGCTTTTCAAAAAGGAGCAGAAGCAGCAGTTTTTGAGAGAGACTTTCCATATTTGTTCCAAGATTTAACGAAGGTTTAAAAATCAAAATAAAATAGCAAATGATACTTTTGATAATGTCTTTCAAAAAGGGTAAAATTTGTACGCTTTACAGTTTCATGGAGCTACGGGAGATGTCCCTTCTCAACTTTTAGTTTCTCTCCAACACTTATTTTCAAATACAATCATATAAATCTTCTATTTTGTACATATAATAATATGCACAATTTTACACCCTTTCCAACATTTAATTCCTTTCCAACACTTATTTTCAAATACAACCATATAATCTCCTATTTTATATATATACAATATGCATAATCGTATTAAATTGTTAGTAAAAGACATCAATGTCTTTCATATGGGATAATTTTTTTAATCCAGCTTTTTTTAAAAGTGGAAATTAATTCATCTATTGAAACCCTAAAATATCCCTTTATTAATGTAGAATAAATGATTCCACCCCCCTTTTTTGTTTCAAAAAGTGTGCCTTAATTCAATAAGCCGTGCGCCCCATGCGCTGCGCGTTGCGCCGAGGCCCTAGGAAGCTTTCACGCCTTGCGCAACTATGACTTGTAGTGATATGGTTTTATTTAATATTTAGCTTCCTTCGTGCCATATTTTTTAGTGAATAATTACTATTGTTGCAATGTTTTTCAATTAGTTTTTTGATTAATGACTTCCATACCGTGTTATTTTTTGGGTACAGAGGCTGCATATGAAGTTCTCCCTAGGCTGAATCAAATTAAATTTGACAGTGGGGTTGTTGATGAGCTATTATTTCTTGAAGTCCCTCGTGAGTTCAGGTTCTCTTCAGGTATAATGGTGTTGGAGTATACAAAAGCAGTTCAAGAAAGCGTCTATGAGAAATTACGTGTTGTTCGTGAAGGCCACCTTCGGATTACATTTACTCCAGATTTGAAGGTTAAATACACCAATTAGTTTTCCACCTAGCATTTGGAACTGCTTAATTTTGATTTTTGGATACAAATATGTAACTTAATATTAATTTTCATGCTCTAGATTTTATCATGGGAGTTTTGTGCTCGACGGCATGAAGAATTTCTTTCTCGCAGAGTGGTGGCTCCTCAGGTAATTGTATTTATTATTAGATTGCAATCTAGTTAATGTTGGAGATTTCTGCTTTCAGCACCTCCTATTAGTCGCCTTTTCCCCAATGTAGACAAGATCTTCCCCCACTTTTGGCTGCTGGTACAATAGCCTTCTGAGCTTTTGTGCATTCCAGTCCTCTTGATTAGTTGTATCTCCACTTGAAGTGGAATCCTGGAGCAGTAATTATTCTTTTATCTAAAGTACCTGTCAAAAAAGTCGACCAAAAATAATATTTGAAGAAAGGTCAAAGAGGAATTTTGGTTTTTGATTAAAAGCTCTGTCGTTCTCTTGCCAAATGGCAAGTTAAACTCCATCACCAACATATCATCCCTAGATCTAATACAACCAGGCTGAGTAAATACCCAAATAGACCAGAAATCATAAAGAGATTTAGGGAAGGCATGTGCCTTTAGGTTGATGTGGACCCCAAGGCTTTTTCACTCTTTGGCATAATGTGCCATGGAGATTAATGCAATTCCCTATGGATTGTACCATTTTTACCTCTTTGTCTAGACTCTTAGGGGAACTTGAAGGATGCTCCTTGGTTGCATGACTTAAACTGCAACCAAAAGGTAGATCTATATATCCACCAACTAGCCGTCTAAGGTTTTGGGCTGACTCTTATGCTCATAGTTTTACCTTGACTAGCAATTTGGCACTGGTTGCCATCAGGTCATAAAACTCTCGTATGGAGCTTTCTTATGGTCCATACCCGACCACATTGTGATTGGATGATTGATTATGATGTATGGCTAAATCTATGCCAGAGTGCTCTCCAAGTTGATTGGACGAAACTCCACTCAAAGAATGTATTGTCAACTTTCTCATCTATAGTTTGACGCAAGGAACGGTTAGCAACCGAATCTGGGCCTTTCTTCTTGAGCATTTTAAATATGTTAACCATTAACGTATTGTTTGCTCTGTAATTATCCTGAGTTGTTTCTCTTGAAAGAGTGATATATATATATATATATATATATATATATATATATATATATATATATATATTCTATTTTTTTTTTTATATATATATATATATATAAAATAGAGGTGCTGCATTATTCTTCTAAGATATAATTCAAGGTGAAAACAAATAAATAAATAAATAAATAAATAAATATATATATATATATATATATATATATATATATATATATATATATATATATATATAAAATAGAGGTGCTGCATTATTCTTCTAAGATATAATTCAAGGTGAAAACAAATAAATATTACTTGTGATAATGTAAGTCTGGTGGCATTTCTAGATTCTACATTGAAGGAGTTGGTCCATATACCTGACTATATATATATATATATATATATATATATATATATATATATATATATATATATATATATTGGCAAATGACCTTTAGCCTAGTGGTTAAGAGAGATGCATGCGGCTCGAGTGGTCAGGAGTTCGAATCCCAGTGGGAGCGATTCCAAAAACAATTAACCTGGTTCCAAAAAATATATATATATATTGGAAAAAGGGTAAATTTTATTCCAAAAAGCAACGCAGTAATCTTAGAACATACAATCAGAGTGGGACTCCCACTCTTCAGTTTCCCATAGCATTTACATCAAACTCTATGTTATGGAGGATGCCTATCGGAGGGGTGACTAGCCCCTCAAAGATACGACGGTTCCGTTCCCTCCATACATGCCAAACCGCAGCTGCCAGTCGTACTCGGGCGGTCCGGAACCAGTCCTGCCCTTTACCTCTGCTATCCCGGATCACAGAGATGATGTCCCCAATCCCCTTTCTGGAGTCATAACCACCCAGCACCCTACTTTGTTCAGCCCAGATCTGCCAAGACAGATCACACTCAAAGAAAATGTGCCCTATAGATTCATTCTCGGCACTGCGAAGTACACACTTAGGGTCTGGAACCGGCACCCCAAAAGCACTCAGTCGATCCCTCGTCAATAGACGGCCCAGAAGCAGCTTGTAGACACAAAGTTGCATCTTCCGGACGAGACCCTTACACCATACAAATTCATAGTCAGTACTCTGAGGGTAAGTACGCCGAATGAGGTTGAAGCAGCTCCGAAACTGGAACATTCCAGTCCCCGAAGGATCTTCTGGCGGCTCCCAACTCTACCGATCAGCAGGCAAATCTGGATCAATGGCTACAGAACTGATATTCTCACCCATCTCCGCAGTGTAGCGATATGTCTCAGGTCGCCATTCTCCATCATGGATAATGCGTCGACAAGTCAGCCCCCGACTGGTCTCCTGATTCGGCGGAGCTCCCCTGATTTCTAATAAGGATTGTCGATCAATCTAAGGATTCCGCCAGAGGTCCGTGCCAGATCCATCCTTCGTAACCCGCCTGATAGCAGATTGGAGAACTCCTCTGTGTCTCAAGACAATCTTGAAAGGGACTGAATGGTTGTTGTCAGTAGAACAGGTCCAGAAGTTGCCCTATTTCACATATCTGCTATGCATCCAGTCGGCCCAGAGGGACCCCCGATCGATGAATTTCCATGCTAGCTTCAGCGCCGAGGCCTCCCTGATCTCCAACAACGGTCTCAACCCCACTCCTCCCTCCTTCCTAGGTCGACAGAGCTGCCCCCAGGAGATCGTCTGCATACCACCTCTCCAGATGAAGTCTGCACACATCCGCTCTACTTTCCTGATAGTGGCAATGGAAAGAAGAATGGATTGCAGCCAGAAATGAGCTACAGCCGATATCACCGATCTAACCAGCTCAATACAACCTCCAAAAGATAAACCGGCGGCTTGCCAGCCTTCAACCCTCCGCTGGACGTACTCCACCAGACTATGACAGTCGTGGTCCCGCACATAGTTGACTGTGAGAGGAACCCCTAAATACTTCACCGGGAGCTCACTCCTCTCAACTGCTAGCGCATCGGCCCGCTCCTCCTTCTGGGGGCAGAGAGAGCTGAAATACACCCTGCTCTTCTCTCTGTTTATCTGAAGGCCTGAGAGGGACTCTAGCTCTCCCATAATCTCGGCCAGCGTGTGCATACCCTCAATGGATGGCTGGATGAAAACCAAGAGGTCATCTGCATAGATAAGATGGGTAACTGGGGGGTCCACCCGTCTGAACAATGGAACCAGTCTCTCCCGATGCACCGCTATGTCCATCAAGCAAGTGAAGTATTCCATGACAAGCGTGAATAGGTACGGTGACAGAGGATTACCTTGCCTAAGCCCACGGTTGCTCTGGAAATACCCATATGGGGTGCCCTGGATGAGGACAGAGAAAGTGGGAGATGTGATACACTCCCGGATCCTCGCAACCCAACGGTCCTCGAAACCCATAGCAGTCATCAGATGGCAGAGGAAATTCCTATTGACCATGTCATAGGCCTTCCTCAGATCCAACTTCACACAAGCTTTCTCTCCGCCAGGTTTATTGAATCCCCTTACCATCTCATGCGCCAGAAGACTGTGCTCCGCGATCGACCTCCCCTTGATGAAAGCCGCCTGATTCGGAGAGACTAAGTCCTGCATGATCCCCTCCATCCGTCGACACATAAGGTGTGTAATTATCTTGTAAAGATAATTGCAGCATGCAATAGGCCTGAAATCCACCAACAATGTCGCTCCCTTTTTCTTAGACACAAGTGTCAGGAAGGTGTGGTTCAGCTCCTTCAGCAGCTTCCCTTTGGAGAAGAACTCCTGTACCACCTCAAGGACCTGATACTTCAGAGTATTCCAGTGGCGTTTGTAGAACCCACTGCTAAACCCATCCGGTCCAGGCGCCTTATTGGGATCCGCCGTCTTGATAATAGATTCCACCTCCTCCAGAGTAACTGGCGCAAGAAGAAGGCTATTCCCATACGGAGTCACTCTTCGTAACTATATCTGGAAACACAGACAGGTAGTCAGTCTGGGAATATAACTCAGAGTAATACCTGACTATCTCGGCTTGTATCTTAGCCGGCTCTCCCACCAGATTGCCTTCTACATCAAGAAGCTGGAAAATGTGGTTCCTATGCTGTCTGGTCCGGATGACGTCATAGAAGAGCTTGGAACATCGGTCACCATCCTTGAACCAGGAGCATTTAGCACGCTGGGCCGTGCAAATCTCCTTCTGCAGACGCAAGATGTTGACTTCACCGATCAGCTCCTTCTCCCTCGCCGCCAAGTCTCCGTTCAGCATATCAGATTGCATGTCCAGCTGGATGTTCCGAAGCTCTGTCTCCTTATCTTCTAATGTAGACTTGGGCAGACCCTTCACCCAGCTCCGTAAGGCCCTCTTCGTAGCCTTGAGCCGATGCGCCATGCGATACTGGGCCGTCCCCTCCTGATTGCTAGTGAGCCCCTTCGTAACAGTCTCCAAGTAACCCTCCGAAAGATACCAGCTGTTGTTGTACCTGAAGGGGCGAGACTTCACGAGAGGCCGAATAGTGAAGCCGACCCTAATGGGGGAGTGGTCGCTCGTCCCAGCAGCCAGGCCCTCAGCCGATGAATTGGGGAAATGCCTGAACCATTTTTCGTTGCCTAGGGCTCTATCCAGCTGGCAAGCAACCCTGTTACGGATTGCTTTGTTATGCCAAGTCCAGATGAAGCCCGTGCGAGACAACCCCTGGAGCCCCGCCTGAAGAAGACATCTCTGAAAGTCATAAAGGATCGGATCAGGAACCGGTCTGCCTCCCATCTGGCATCTGTGGAGCAGGGCATTAAAGTCCCCCATCAACAGAAGCGGCAGGTGCGAGGCGTCCGCAGCAGCAGCTACCCTGGAAATGTCACTCCACAAAGTCTCCCGCCGCCGCCTGTTATTGTGACCATACACCGCTCCAAGTAAGAACCGAAAGCCGTCCTTGTTGGTGAAGGAGACTGCTACCAACTGCTCCGTTATGAGGATCAAGTCTCCATCCCAAGACTTTTCATTCCATCTGACCCAGATCCGAATCATGCTACAGATGGCCAAGTTGTGGAGTTGGGCCCAATGAGATGGGGTCCGGCGGGTAAGAGTCTTTTCCCCTTTAATCTTAGTCTCCAGCAGGATAGAGATGTCACACCTCTCTCTGTGCAAAGACCGCACATATCTCCCGCCATCTCCCTAACGAACACGCCCCCCTCACATTCCAGGCGATGATATATATATATATATATATATATATATATATATATATATATGGCTGCGGAGAAACCTAGCATAGATCCCTCGATCACCAACTCTCTCTCCAAGGACAAAGCGACGGCAGAGCAGAACTTACGGTTAGGGTTTGGAGGGGCGTAGGATCCGGGCGTCTCCGACGTCGATGGCGGTTGGAGCGGGTCATCCGAGGATAGGTTCTTGATGGAGGCGGATGGACTACGGTCCATTGGGGGGAGACGAGGGCGCGGAGGAGGGCGACCTCGACCTAACTCTGGGTCTGGGAATGTGGCGGCGGCCGGGCCTGACCATACAGAGCAGTTGCAACCCGGGGGTGCAACCGCGACAAGGGGGGGTAGACCAGGCGCGTGATATGGAGAGGAGACATGGGTAGGATGACTGCTAATGCGGTCCCGGTCAGGGAGACACAGCCGCGTCTCCTTAATCGATTGACTGCGATTGGAGATAAGGGAAAGGCACCTATGGAGGTTCCGGCGTGAGGCAAATTGTGGGCAGATCTGTGTCGGGGGGGAGTCGAGGCAAGAATGGGCAAATGCGCTTCGTTGAACCAACGATCGTTGGCGAGAGGCTACGTGCATTCTTCTTGGAGGATGAGTTGGCTGAGACAATAGAATATTGGCGTATTACGATGATCTTATATGTTCTTGGTAATTGCCCTTTTTATGGGCAGATTCGAGCCTACGCGAACCGTGTATGGAGGCCTAGAGGGGCTATGGAATTCTTGTTACATCCCAGAACCAGAATACCGGAGAGCGGGGGAGTGACTCAGCCAGCTACGTATTGCGGGTAGATGAATACCGTATAATACGATCAATGCTGTCTAAAAGACGAGGGGTGCATACTACATGAAAGTCTCACTAGGGTTACTCAACATCTATTGTCTCAATCATTCAATCAAGAAGCAGTAATAGAGAACATTTAAGATAAAGCAGTAAGGCGTCCCAAACGCTCAATCAAAATGTTCTTGAGGTCTGGCTTTACAAAACATAGCCAGATGATATAACAAGATATACACAATCGTTATCAGCTGCAGTCTGACTTAGTTACAATTATGTAAAAATAAATGCAAGACTATCCGACTAACATGTCGGTGACAAGTGGCAAAATGTAAAGTAAGTAGCAAAACGAGCAGGGAAGTAAAGAACCCACTCGTGTCCTCCTGCGATCATCCCTCTAATATTGACCATCTTGGAGGTAGAAGTAAGCTGAGTCCTCGGTAACTGGCTCTAAATCTGGCCATGCAAAACCAGAGAGGTTAGACCTCTAATAGCAAGTACCACAAGGAAGCACGATATGAGAACTAAAACCAGTGATAAGAGTTAAGAATATAATAATAAGTCTCCGCTTGCTACTTGGATTCACACAACATTACGACACTTCAAACCAACTTCCCAACCAAACAAGGGCAGAAGTTGACCCGTCATGTCCTGATATTCTGATCATCTCAGTAGTTAACAGAGTAGATACAGTACACAAACAAATCAATTTAAATGGTCATGCAACTACTACGGCTTGCTACTGTAAGTTCCAAGTTGTATTGGAAATATGCAATAAGGATTTCTCAGTTCTTACTATATACAAGCAAGGCTAGTCTATCCAATAATCAATTGCGCCAATCATGAATTAGACGAGTCCCAGCGGGACGTCTGTCATCAGTATACAGTAAATAAATATAAGTAGATACCGCTTCCTGCCCGTGTGGCAGATTTGCAGTATCTGTGGGAACCGACCGGCATGTCGGGGCACTAATTGTTCCAAGGATGGCTGCCATGTAAGAACTCGGGAATCCATTCTCTCCATGCAATCGTTATTTTATTTAACTTAGTAGTCCCTATGTTAATTGAAATTCCATGCCGTGGATCGTGGTTATTCAGAATGATACTTTCGTACAAAGTACGATATGCACAACTCTACAACGATGCCCGTGCGGTTAGGTTGTAGGTCTTACATAGCGTAATGCAACAATCAAACCTTGCCACGGAATAATCATGCCTTGACTGTAAAGTACACATGCCACTTTTATAAAAAATCAGTTGAAGCCTGTACGTGTCCATAGGCCAATGTTCGGGATCGACTAGTCGATTGCAATGGTTCATAGTTAATATGAACGTGTCTCATTCAATTTCAATAAGACGACTAGCCAGCCTCTTAGTTCCAACTAGGAACGCATGATCAATCATTTAGTCAAGGTAACAATCAATGTCGATTAGTGCCAAGGCATGAAAGTCAAACTAGTATTTAGTATGGTCGAGTCTATAACTCTCAGGGTTAAGTTCCAGTCATTCTGGGCATCCATAAACCAATCGAGACACAAGACACATTCCACACAACAATATGTATTAAAATATTAACATATCATGATTTTATCGAGTTAATGCAAAAAGGCGAAAGGATAAATAAGAGATGTCATGTACGCCCAAGGAGTACGTTCAATAAAAATACATCAAGCCAGAAGAGTACGTCCGATGAAATACGCATAAAGGAGATTTACGCGTGAGGGAAGTTTGCGCGTGAAGGAATAAAGCTTGCACGTAAAGGAGTACGCTCCAATAAAGGAATAAAGTTGTGCGTAAAAACTCGTCTTACGCTAAGCCAGAAGAGTACGCGTAAATAATAAAGTTACGCGTAAAACTTGTATGCGTAAAGAGTCCAAGTTTACGCATGAATCTTGTATGCGTAAAGAATAATCGTTACGCGTAAAGAATACACTAAGCCAGAGTAGACTTGCGTAAACCGAATTCACGCTGACACGAATGAACGTGGGCGTAGAGCTTGATATTACGCGGGCACGTATAAACGTGTGCGTAGAGCTTGATATTACGCGGACGCGTATAAACGTGTGCGTAGAGCTTGATATTACGCGAGCACGTATAAACGTGTGCATAGAGAACCTCCGGAACTCCAATTCCATGAACTTCAATCTGAGCCAAAAATGGGAGTTCCACGGATCGAAAGGGGTTATAACACAAATCTCACAATCTGGAACGAACGAAACTTGAAAATAAGGAAGTTTGATAGATCAAAACCCACAAAATCCGAAAAATGACAATTTCTAGATCTACTAAAAATGAAACTTCAAAATGCAAAATGCCAAGTTCTAAACTATCTTAGGATCACGAGAGGAAGATAAATGAACCATAAAAATATGGGTTCTCTTGTGGAGCAAGATGTACTTGTCTAAGCTATTAGTAGGTGGAGAGAGTTATGAGGAAGAAGAAGAGCAATAAGAATAAGAAGTAATGAAGGGAGAGAAAGGGGTTGGGGCTTTAAATGGAATGATGGTAGGTAGGGGGTTGGTCGGGTTCATGATGAACCACCAAAATCCGAAGATAAACCAACCCAAGCCGAACCCAAGAGCAAAGCAAAAGCAGAAAATAAAATACAAAAAAATAATAATTAGCATAAAATTAAAGAATTAACTACAAGCAAATGCAGGATAAAATATTAAATAAATACATTCAAGCCGTACACGTATTAAAATACGCATTCTGGGAACGGGGAGTGACATCTCTACCCTCCTTAGAAAAATCGTCCTCGGAATTTCAAATCCAAGGAGGATAGAAATATCAAGGCCAAACTAATCTAAGTACAAGCAATTCTAGTGAGCAAACAGTCATCTTACAATATCAATAGCAAGTAATATATTTATGTTTATCAATCTATGACATCAAGCAATTTCTACTCATAGGGTGATAAGCATGAGGAATCAAGACAATCAAGGTACACGGAAAGAAATATACCTTGTGAGTTAAATAGGTGCGAATACCGTGATCGGATATCATCCTCACGTTCCCACGTTGACTCTCCTAAGGAGTGATGACCCCAAGCAACACAGACAAGGTTAATTGTTCGGTTCTTGAGTATCTTCTCCTTTCGGTCCAAAATGGACACCGGCTGTTCCTCGTAAGACAGGTTGGTACCAACAACCAGCTCAGAATGATCGAGGATATGGCTTGGGTCCGATACATACCTACGCAACTGAGATACATGAAACACATCATGCACATCTCGTAACGAAGGTGGAAGGGCTAAACGATAAGCAACATCGCCTACCCTATCGAGGATAGCAAATGAGCCTACGTATCGCGGACTCAACTTCCCGCGAACGCCAAATCTAATGACCCCACGAGTAGGTGAGATCCGCAAGAACACGTGGTCCCCAACAGAAAATTCTAGCGGCCTACGATGCTGGTCCGCCCAATGACGATGCCGATCTTGCGCAACTCGAAGTCGCTCCCTAATCCCCTTAACCACTTCAACCGTCTGAATAATCATCTCTGGGCCTAACATCTTCCTCTTCCCGATATTGTCCCATGCCAGTGGCGACCTATACTTCTTACCGTATAGTGCTTTGAATGACGCCATCTGGATACTGGCTTGATAACTGTTATTGTACGAGAATTCGACTAAGTGCAGGTGACTCTCCCAAGACCCTCCAAAATCTAGGGTGCAAGCTCGTAACATATCTTTTAAAGTCTGAATTGTTCTTTCTGATTGCCCGTTCGTCTGTGGGTGGTAAGCCGTACTAAATCTTAACTTTGTACCCAGACTATGATGTAAACTCTTCCAGAAATGTGACGTAAAATGGGTATCTCTATCGGACACAATACTGACAGGGATCCCATGCTGCCTGATTATCTGCGGCATATACAATTCTGCCAACTTTTCTGTAGATTGTCCTACTCTAAAAGGAAGAAAATGTGCCGCCTTCGTAAGCCGATCTACTATCACCCAAATAGCATCCTTACCACTTGGTGATCTTGGTAAACCGGTCACAAAGTCCATTGTGATATTTTCCCACTTCCATTCCGGGATAGGAAGCGATTGTAATAATCCAGCTGGCCTCTGTTGTTCTGCCTTCACTTGCTGACATATCAAGCAACAAGAAACGAATCTAGCTATCTCTCTCTTCATTCCGTTCCACCAGAAGTGCTGCTTGATATCTTTGTACATTTTAGTTCCTCCAGGGTGTATAGAATACTGAGAACTGTGGGCTTCTGTCATAACCTCCTGTCTGATATCTCCACTTGGCACACATAGACGTGATCCAAATCTAAGTGTACCATCTTCGTGAATTTTCATCTCCTTCCTGAGTTCTGACTCAGATTCTGTCCTAAGCTTCTGAATCCTTGGGTTCCGTGCCTGGGCTGCCTTGATCCTGTCTACCAAGTCGGATTGAACTCGTAGACTTGCCAGAATTCCTATATCACTAGGAAGTATAACCTCGATGTCCATCTCCTGAAGATCTTCTAAAATATGTTTTTGTGATGTCAACATAAATGCACTGCCTCTCCTGCTGAGAGCGTCTGCTACCACATTAGCCTTGCCTGGATGATACTGAAGCTCTACGTCGTAATCCTTGATCAATTCTAACCATCTTCTCTGCCTCATGTTCAGTTCCTTCTGAGTAAAGATGTACTTCAAACTCTTATGGTCTGTGTACATGTCCACTCGATCACCGTACAAGTAATGCCTCCATAGCTTCAAAGCAAATACTACTGCTGCCAACTCCAAGTCATGAGTCGGATAATTCTTCTCGTGGTCTCGAAGTTGCCTGGATGCATACGCTATCACCTTCCCATGTTGCATTAGGACACACCCAAGTCCTTTTCCTGACGCATCACAATATACAGTAAAACCTCCGGGTCCAATCGGTAATGTAAGAATAGGTGCCGTGATCAACTTTTGCTTCAAATTCTCAAATGATGCCTGGCACTCTGCCGACCAAATGAATGACACATCCTTCCGTGTCAAGCGGGTCATGGGTGCTGAGAGTCTTGCAAAGTCTGATACGAACCTTCTGTAATATTCTGCCAATCCCAAGAAACTACGCACATCTGCTACGGTCTTAGGTATTGGCCAACTCTCTACTGCTTCTACCTTCTTGGGATCCACTGCTACTCCAGCCCCTGATATGATGTGTCCCAAAAATGAAATGTGATCCGTCCAAAACTCACACTTGCTGAGCTTGGCATACAACTGGTTCTCTCTCAGAACCTGTAACACTTTCTTGAGGTGATCTTCATGCTCTTCTTCACTAGCTGAGTATACGAGAATGTCGTCGAGGAACACAACGACAAATTGATCTAAGTACGGCATAAAGATGCGGTTCATCAAATCCATAAATATTGTTGGAGTATTGGTCAAACCGAACGGCATTACTAAGAATTCGTAGTGCCCGTACTTCGACCTGAATGCTGTCTTGGGAATATCCTCTTTTCGAACACTCACTTGATGATACCCTGACCGAAGATCTATCTTGGAGAAAACCTTGCTCTACTCAATTGATCAAACAAATCATCGATTCTTGGTCGTGGGTACTTGTTCTTTACTGTTGCCGCGTTGAGCTTTCTGTAGTCTATGCACAATATTGATGACCCATCCTTCTTCCCTAAAAGTACCACTGGTGCTGTCCATGGTGATTCGCTAACTCGAATGAACTTCTTTTCCTTCAGGTCCTCTATGTGCTGATATACCTTGGCCTGCTCTGAATCTGCCATTCTGTAAACTCGATCTGATATCGGTTTAGTTTCAGGTGCCAATTCTATAATGAACTCAATATCCCTAACCGAAGGTAGACCTGGAAGTTCTTCGGAAAATACATCTAGAAACTCTTCCACTACCTTCGGAACTTGAACTTCTTCCATTGCCGTCACTACTCCTTGTTGAGTTGCCACTGATCTGACTAAGGTGAACCGCTTCATGCCTGGAATATTAAAAGATACATTCCCTCTACGACAATCTATTGTCGCATGACTGTCTTTCAGCCAGTCCATGCCTAAGATAATGTCGAAATTTCCAACAGGAAATTCTATTAATCTGGCGGGTAAGGAACGCTCGCAAACTACAACTCTACACGCTAGAATAACTCTACTAACTTTTACGAGCCCATTACCAGTGAGTATATTCAACCTCCCTGGCAATGCCTCGAATTCCATTCCTAGTCGTGTCGCAAATTGTGCAGATATAAATGAGTGTGATGCTCCCGAATCAAACAATGCTACTGCGGGATATGAGGCGACGAGATTGTTACCTGCCACAACATCTCCCGATGCCAATGCCTCTTCCAAGGACAGATTGAATGCCTGCCCTCGGCCTTCTTGTTAGTTCCCATGCTGCGGCCTGGCTTGGTGTTGCTGCTGGCCCCTGCCTTGGTGATGCTGGGGTGGTCTTTGTTGTTGCTGCATCGGCGGTCCTTGCTGTCGAAACATCTGAGCCTGTGACATGAACGGGTGTTGTGCCAACGACCTCACTGCTACCGCTGGTCCTTGATACTGGCCTGCCTCTGGTACTGGCAGCGCAAGAAATTGCTGCACTGGTCCTCCTGACCTCAAATTCGTGGGACAGGTAGAAACCCGATGATCTGGACTTCCACGTACCAAACACTGTCCATTCAATGCCCGACACACGCCTCTAGTGTGCCCTGCCTTCCCACAATAGGTGCAGCCCACTGGGGGTTGCTGGTTCTTCCTCTGCTGCTGCTGCTGCTACTGTCTTGTTGATGGTGCTGGCCCTCGCATCGCCACATCGTGAATGCGAATGCCAGGGGATGGTGCTGTTATTCGGGGCGCTACTCCCCCTCCTTCAATCTGATTGTGAGATCTCTTCTGACCTCCAGTCCTTGCTGTGATCCTCTGGATGGTGATTTCATGCCTTCGGGTTGCCGTCAACACCTCATCAAAAGTCTGGTAGTTGTGTCCCTCTATCAATTGCAATAGTTCAAGATGAAACCCTTGCTGAAACCTCATAGCCCTCTGGCTCTCTGTTGCTACCATCTCTGGGGCAAACCTACTCAGTCTGCAGAACTCTGCTGCATAAGCATCTATTGTCTTGCCAGCCCGCTTGAGGTTGATAAACTTCTGCTGTAGCTCGAACTGTGCCACAACTCCATAGTACTTCGTCTTGAATCTCGCAGTAAAATCGTCCCAAGCAACATGACGTCTGATGTCCACTTCTTCCGATTCCCACCAATCACGTGCGAGGTCCTGAAGTAACAGCTTCACTAGATCCACACGTTCTTCCGTCGGTACCTTAGCCGCTGTCAAAATGGCCTCGATGTCCTTAACATCTGCTGAAATGGCATCTTCCGTGCCCTCGAAACGACGGGGTTGTACTTGCAAAATCTGGTCGATGCTCCTGAATCTGTCCTCACTCCCTTTCCAAAGCCGTCTGCAATCCTTGGTTAAGTAATACATTCTGCTCTTGCAGCTAGGTGTGCATGCGTTGCTGGGCCAACATCTGATGTTGCTGAGTAGCCATCATCCCTTTCATGATCTCCAGAAGGGCTGGTGTGTCTACTTCCACGGGGGTAGGTGGAACTGTTGGTGGTGTTGGAACCTCCGGATACTGTGGTCCAGTTGTTGGTTCCACTATCACCTCTTCTTGGATGTTCTCTTGAGGTAGTACTGGCCTTCGTTGCTGACCAGCGTGGTCATGTTATTCATGTTGCCCTTGTTGTTGCTGTCCAGCTCTGACAGATGCGGACGAGGTGCCCCTAAGAAAAAGGACAAGAGAACAATCAAACGACCGGACGGGAAAGATCAATGAAGTCAAAGGATACCAGAATGTCAAGCTAGGGTCGAGAGTAACGAATCATGAGATCAAGGAAAAACATGTGTGATTGAGACATCCTACAAATTAAAACACCCCACAAGTCTGAACTCAGACCTGCATGGGCCACCACTAAAACTTTGTCACGCCCCAGAACCAGAATACCGGAGAGCGGTGGAGTGACTCAGCCAGCTACGTATTACGGGTAGATGAATACCGTATAATACGATCAATGCTGTCTAAAAGACGAGGGGTACATACTACATGAAAGTCTCACTAGGGTTACTCAACATCTATTGTCTCAATCATTCAATCAAGAAGCAGTAATAGAGAACATGTAAGATAAAGCAGTAAGGCGTCCCAAACGTTCAATCAAAATATTCTTGAGGTCTGGCTTTACAAAACATAGCCAGATGATATAACAAGGTATACACAATCGTTATCAGCTACAGTCTGACTTAGTTACAATTATGTAAAAGTAAATGCAAGACTATCCAACTAACATGTCGGTGCCAAGTGGCAAAATGTAAAGTAGCAAAACGAGCAGGGAAGTAAAGAACCCACTCGTGTCCTTCTGCGATCATCCCTCTAGTATTGACCATCTTGGAGGTAGAAGTAAGTTGAGTCCTCGGTAACTGGCTCTAAATCTGGCCATACAAAACCAGAGAGGTTAGACCTCTAATAGCAAGTACCACAAGGAAGCACGATATGAGAACTAAAACCAGTGATAAGAGTTAAGAATATAATAATAAGTCTCCGCTTGCTACTGGGATTCACACAACATCACGACACTTCAAACCAACTTCCCAACCAAACAAGGGCAGAAGTTGACCCGTCATGTCCTGACATTCTGATCATCTCAGTAGTTAACAGAGTAGGTACAGTACACAAACAAATCAATTTAAACGGTCACGCAACTATTACGGCTTGCTACTGTAAGTTCCAAGTTGTCTTGGAAATATGCAATAAGGAGTCCTCAGTTCTTACTATGTACAAGCAAGGCTAGTCTATCCGATAATCAATTGCGCCAATCATGAATTAGACGAGTCCCAGCGGGACGCCCGTCATCAGTATACAGTAAATAAATATAAGCAGATACCGCTCCCTGCCCGTGTGGCAGATTTGCAGTATCTGTGAGAACCAGCCGGCATGTCGGGGCACTAATTGTCCCAAGGATGACTGCCATGTAAGAACTCGGGAATCCATTCTCTCCATGCAATCGTTATTTTATTTAACTTTGTAGTCCCTATGTTTATTGAAATCCCACGCCGTGGATCATGGTCATTCAGAATGAGTACTTTCGTACAAAGTACGATATGCACAACTCTACAACGATGCCAGTGCGGTTAGGTTGTAGGTCTTACATAGCGTAATGCAACAATCAAACCTAGCCACGGAATAATCATGCCTTGACTGTAAAGTACACATGCCACTTTTGTAGAAAATCAGTTGAAGCCTGCACGTGTCCATAGGCCAATGTTCGGGATCGGCGAGTCGATTGCAATGGTTCATAGTTAATATGAACGTGTCTCATTCAATTTCAATAAGGCGACTAGCCAGCCTCTTAGTTCCAACTAGGAACGCATGATCAATCATTTAGTCAAGGTAACAATCAATGTCGATTCGTGCCAAGGCATGAAAGTCAAACTAGTATTTAGTATGGTCGAGTCTATAACTCTCAGGATTAAGTTCCAGTCATTCTGGGCATCCATAACCCAATCGAGACACATGGTACATTCCACACAACAATATGTATTAAAATATTAACATATCATGATTTTATCGAGTTCATGTAAAAAGGCGTAGGGATAAATAAGAGATGCCATGTACGTCCAAGGAGTACGTTCAATAAAAATACGTCAAGCCAGAAGAGTACGCCCGATGAAATATGCGTAAAGGAGATTTACGTGTGAGGGAAGTTTACGCGTGAAGGAATAAAGCTTACGCTAAGCCAGAAGAGTACGCGTAAATAATAAAGTTACGCGTAAAACTTGTATGCGTAAAGAGTCCAAGTTTATGCATGAATCTTGTATGCGTAAAGAATAATCGTTACGCGTAAAACAATGTACGCGTAAAGGAATCATTACGCGTAAAACAATGGACGCGTAAAGGAATCGTTACGCGTAAAACAATGTACGCGTAAAGAATACACCAAGCCGGAGTAGACTTGCGTAAACCGAATTCACGCCGACACGAATGAACGTGGGCGTAGAGATTGATATTACGCGGACACGTATAAACGTGTGTGTAGAGCTTGATATTACGCGGGCACGCATAAACGTGTGCGTAGAGCTTGATATTACGCGAGCACGTATAAACGTGTGCGTAGAGAACCTCCGGAACTCCAATTCCATGAACTTCAATCTGAGCCAAAAATGGGAGTTCCACGGATCAAAAGGGGTTATAACACAAATCGGATCAAAAGGGGTTATAACACAAATCTCACAATCCGAAACGAACGAAACTTGAAAATAAGGAAGTTTGATAGATCAAAACCCACAAAATCCAAAAAACGACAATTTCTAGGTTTACTAAAAATGAAACTTCAAAATGCAAAATGCCAAGTTCTAAACAATCTTAGGATCACGAGAGGAAGATAAATGAACCATAAAAATATGGGTTCTCATGTGGAGCAAGATGTACTTGCCTAAGCTCTTGGTAGGTGCAGAGAGTTATGAGGAAGAAGAAGAGCAATGAGAATAAGAAGTAATGAAGAGAGAGAAAGGAGTTGGGGCTTTAAATGGAATGATGGTAGGTAGGGGGTTGGTCGGGTTCATGATGAACCGCCAAAATCCGGAGATAAACCAACCCAAGCCGAACCCAAGAGCAAAGCAAAAGCAGAAAATAAAATACAGAAAAAAATAATTAGCGTGAAATTAAAGAATTAACTACAAGCAAATGCAAGATTAATATTAAATAAATACATTCAAGCCGTACATGTATTAAAATACGCATTCTGGGAACGGGGAGTGACAATTCTTTGCGAGGGAGAATTGTTTTTTTTATGTTTGTTTTGGCCTTTGGGAAGACATGGAACATATTCTCCAAGGAGGGCCATGGACCTTTGATGACCACCTTATTATTATAAAGGAATGGACGTCGAGTCCCGGTGTGAACGGAAAGCCTTACGGTCCGTGCCTATATGGATTCAGTTGCCTGAACTTCCAATCCTTTATTGGAGCGTGCCAATAATAATGCGTCTTGCCAACTTGATTGGGAAACCTATAAAGACGGATGATGCTACTACGAATTGTACAAGGATGGTTTTTGCGCATATGTTTATTGAGATTGAGGAAGGTCGGGGGCTAACTCACTTATTGGAGTATGAGGTGCCATCGGGAACAATATATACGTAGAAGGCGGAGTAGGAGTGGGTGCCTCCTGTGTGTCAGCATTGTCGTTGCTTCGGACATCCTTCGAACAATAGGGGAAGTACTCATCAAGGTTGTGAAAAGCGCTAGGCGTTAGTCGGGCGAGCACTCGCCGCCTATCGCTTAGTCTGCCTAGGCGGTCACCTAGGCCGCCGCCTAGATCTAGGTTGTTCAAAAATAAATTTAAAAAAAATCCAAAATACCTACTGAAAATTGTAGAAGAAGTCTAGAAAACCCTAAAACATGTATAGTTGGACGTCATGGGGTTTAGACGGGTGCCTAGGTGGACATTGGGCAGGCACCAGGCGCCGCCTAGGCGGCCGCGTAGATCGCCTTTTAGAACACTAGTACTCATCAATGTTCTAAAAATCGCTAGACGGACTCGGTGCGGCGGAGGTCCGCTTAGCGCCTAGCCCGCCTAGGCGGCCGCCTAGAATTTTTTTTTTTTTTAAATTTTTGAAATTTTGATATTTGAAATTTGAAATTTCAATGTTCTAAAATCCAAATACTATCTTAAAACTCAAACAAATATCCAAAATACAACTAAGAATAAACAAAATTAAAAAAAAAAATCAAAAATTTCAAAAAATCCGCCACCTAGGGGCGCCTAGGCCCACCTAGGTCGCCTAAGGCCCGCCTAGGGGTGCCTAGGGCCCGCCTAGCTACCTAGCCCACCGCCTAGGGGTGTTTCGGTGCGGTGGGCGGGCGCCTAGGCCGATTTTTAGAACACTCGTACTCATAATGGAGAAGAGATTGGTGATGAAGAAGAAGCTGTTGTTGGGGGTCGGATGCGTTTGCGGCTACTAGCCAACCAGGAATGACTTGTACTGCTTTCAGAGGCATGAACTTCGAGATTGATATTCGGTTGGATAATTGTATGACAGTGGAGAGGGCTGCGATAGGTTTCTCTGTTGATGCGGCTACTACGAGTGCTTCAAAGACGGGGGAGGGATCGATGGTGTTGTTCGAGGCAATGAAGAACGGGGCAGGAGGTATCCGGTCATTGAGGGGTTACTCAGGTACCGAGGGAGCTCGTTCACAGGCTAGTCGCGGCAGCATGAGTAAGCAAAAAAGTGTCGGCTCGAAGTTGAAAGTTGGGACTGACTTGGGCCCACCTGAGTTAACATCTAGCAGGAAGCGTCATGCGGGTACTTTATAGGAAGGGGATAACAGGATGTACCAAATACAGCCTTCACATAACGGGGAGAGGTTGGTTCGCGAGAACCTGAAATGGGTGGCGTTATTGCAGAAGGAGGCCACAACGGAGGAGGGCAATATGGGAGAGGCAGACATAGTTGAGACGGAGCCACACATACACCCAGATGCTGGCGACGTTGATGTGCATGGGGAGGATATTGTCAATTAATTATCATAGCGTGGAATGTTCGAGGGACATGTTCATTGGGAGAGAGAAGGAGATTAAGGAGGTGATACGAAAGGGTAAGTGCTCCATTACTGCCCTTTTGGAAACTAAAATAAAGTCTGAACGACTTTCAATCCGTCGGATGCAACCTTTCTCGAAGCAGGTGAATAATTTGAACTTATGCGATATGTATTTGGGTCATCTGGGATGGGAATAGTTGGGACGGTCCGGCCCTCTTAGTTTCTGAGCAACTTATAGTCATTTTGTTCACTAATAAAGGAGGGCTACAATTTATTCTGTGCGGTGTATGGTCATAATAATAGGAGGCTTTAGCAGGATCTTGTTCATGTTAATGACAGCTTCAAACCAATTAAAGTTGTCTTTACTTAGTATGGGTGATTTTAATGCTCTTCTTTATGGGCATGAGAAGGTCGGGAGAAGAAGAGTTCCGGACATTATTCTACAGGACTTTCAGAGGTATTTGCTGCAGTCGGGGTTGCGATGTTTGGATAGGGTTGGGTACATATGGACTTGGAATAACAATGTCGTTCCTTGGTAACAGACTTTGGTTGGACAAATTTCATGATGTGGTGGCGTAAGGTATGGCAGCAGGTTCTAGTGATCACTCTCCTATAATAGTGTGCTTTGTAAAGGGGGAGGTGCAAGTCTAGGCCTTTCCAATATAATAATGCTTGGCATCTACTTGCAGGATATGAGGAGGCGGTTGCTAGAGGAATGCAGGTAGGGGTGGTTGGCAATGTGCAGTACTGGTCGACAACTTTTAAAGAATGTGGCGTTGAAGTCTTGGAATCGGTCCAAACCTATGGAAGATTTGGCGACAAAATCTGCGGAACTAGTTGACATCCAAACCAAGTTGTGAGTTGATGTGCTTAACGAGGACTTGGCCGCTAAGGAACCCGAGTTGATTCGGGAGGTGGGCTTGTTGCGGACTTGCGAGGAGATACAAATGGCACATAGAGCAAAGTGCACTTGGCTCAAAGAAGGTGACAAGTGTACCAATTTTTTTTTATGATATTGTGCGAGCATGGCAACATCGTAATAACGTTAGTAGGTTGATTGGGGTTGATGGCATTGACATTTCAACTCGTACGGACATCTAGACAGAGGCGGTCAGGTATATTATACTTCATTATATAATCAGTGTGATTATTCGACTACCTTCCCTAAGTTGGTATGTAAGAAGCTTGTTTCTCATCTGGCAATCATTTTTTGCTCGCTCCTGTGACGCTTGAGGAGGTCGAGAGTATAATGAGGGCAGCGGATCTAGACAAGGCTCCTGGTCTAGATGGGTTCGGGAGTAAATTTTACAAAGCCTATTAGGGTGTGCTCAAGGATTCGGTGCCCAAAATGGTTTGGGATTTCTTTACTCATGGTAGATTGCTCTGGGAGATGAACCACACATTCCTTACTTTAGTACCGAAGAAGGAGGGGACTACGACATTGTCTGGGTTCATGCCTATTGCATGTTGTAATTATTTGTACAAAATAACTACACATCTTATGTGTCGTCGTATGGAGAAACTGATGCAGAATTTGGTGTTGAAAAACCAGGCTGCATTCATAAAAGGCCGATCTATTGCAGAAAATAGTCTACTGGGTCCTGAGATGGTTGTGCTTTCAACAAAATTGGGGGGCAGCAGATCTAGACAAGGCTCCTGGTCTAGATGGGTTCGGGAGTAAATTTTACAAAACCCATTGGGGTGTGCTCAAGGATTCGGTGCCCGAAATGGTTCGGGATCTCATGGTATATTGCTCCGGGAGCTGAACCACACATTTCTCACTTTAGTACCTAAGAAGGAGGTGGCTACGGCATTGTGTGGGTTCATGCCTATTGCATGTTGTAATTATTTGTACAAAATAATTGCACATCTTATGTGTCGACGTATAGAGAAACTGATGCAGGAGTTGGTGTCGAAAAATCAGGCTGCATTTATAAAAGGTCGATCTATTGTAGAAAACAGTCTACTGGGTCCTGAGATGGTTCGTGCTTTCCAACAAAATTGGAGGCCAAAAAGCTTGCATTGAACTTGATTTGCGAAAGGCGTACGACACAATAAACATGGACTTTCTATGTCATATTATGATGGCTATGGGGTTTGATGAGAAGTGGGTTGCACGGGTCCGAGAATGTATTACTACACCTACATTCTCGGTCCTACTCAAGGGTGAACCACATGGATTCTTCAAGAGTAATCGGGGACTTCGACAAGGGAATCCACTCTCTCCTTATCTGTCCACGTTGGTGATGGAGTGTTTCACCAATTTGATGGATATAGCCATCCACCGATAGAGGATTGTTCCGCTGTTTCGTCAGGTACAACCACATAGTTAACACCTAATTTATGCTAACGATCTGTTGTTTTTCTTGTTGCTCGCGTCAGGCCTTGCGTCTATGTCGGATGTCATGGAGGAGTTTGGAATGATGTTTGGATTGAGACAACAAATATATGAACATGGTGTATTTTAACAAATGGTGCCGACTAAGGAAGAGCGAGCAGGGGTACTACTTGGGTAACAAGAGGGGAGTTGCCTGTCAAATACCTTGGACTCCTGCTGTGTGTCAACTACGTGAAAGATGTGGAATGTCATAATATGGTTGAGTATGCTCGGCGTAGAGTGGAAGGGTGGTAGGTGCAATGCTCGTCTTTTGGGGGCAAGATTGAGCTGGTGCCTTCCGTTCTCTGGCTTATGACTTCAATTAATCATGCTGCCGTTGGCGACTATTATACATATAGAGAAATTGTGCGCTGATTTCATATTGCGATGGGGGAATGCACGCCATTGCTTGGAGGGATTTATGTTGCCTCCTATTAAAGGAGGCATTGGCCTTAGGTCTTTACCAACTCTAAGGAAGGTGGCAGGGATAAAGTTGGTTCGGAGATTTATTCAAGGTGATTCATTGTGGGCTTAATGGATGCGGAATCGATATTTGAAGGATGAGAACTTCTGGGTCTATCGATCCAACAATAATGAATCTGTCACCTTCAAATACATGCTACAGTTTAGAGGAGCAGTTCAACAATATATCACACAAGTATTGAAGGAGGGGCGAGAGACTGATTTATGGTTGGATCCCTGGATTAAGCACAAGGGGCTACTCCAGCTGGTGGGGGATCATGCCACTATGGAGGCGGGTAGGGGAGAGTTGGTTGCCACTCTGATTATGGATGGTAGGTGGCGGGTGGATGCACACAGATTTTCACGTCCGTATGGGACGGACATACAAAAGGAGCAAATTGATACATCATTATCTAGAGAGGTTTGGAAATGGGATGGTAGCAAGAGGGGTGATTTTGAATACAAAGTGGTATATAATCAAGTTAGGACGGTGCATGAGAAGTGGGATCAAGCTGAGATTACTTAGATAAAGGGTATCCCGTCCGAAAAAGATGCAACTGTGCTTATATCGATTAATAATGGACAGGTTGTTGACAAGGGATAGACTTAGTCGGTTTGGCATTGATACCGAGACACCACATTATGTCATGTGTATGCAGGCAAATAAGAGCATGGAACATATATTTTCAAGTGTTCGATGGTATGGCCGGTTTGACGAGCACAGATGGACAAGCTTAAGCTAAGGAGTAGGAGTCCTAAAGACTCGGCGACGGTGGTCCGGGATCTCAAAACGTTTCAGCAACGGGACGACATATGGTATCGGGAAGCATATACCAGATTGGCGGCTACAGTGTGGCAAGTGCGAGAGAGAAATAACATGATTTTTGAGGGGCAGAGCAGCACAGTCATTGGAGTTATCTATAATGTAGAGCATTATATGTTGAGTATGGGGTTACCAATGGAAGATCATGGCTAGTGTCTGTACTGTTTCTATATATATATATATATATATATATATATATATATATATATATATATAATGAAAAAGAAATATAGCTAATGACCTCTAGCTCAACATATCCTCCTAAGAGGTTGCAGGTTCGAGTAACAGTGAAGCACATTTACTTTTTCGTGGGAGAATAAATGTGAGTGCGAGCCAGATGCGGATGCGGTGCGATACAAGTACAGATGCGGGCCTTCGGGATAGGAGTGTGGCATTCGGGTTGAGTTTGTAGGCCTTCAGGGTAGGAGTCTGTAACACAATTACATTGTTCCAAATATATATTTAAGGCGGGATGAGAGAAGGCTTGTATAAAATTGGATCTCCGAAAGGCATATGATATGGTCAACAGAAAATTCGTCTGCCAGATTTTCTTGGATATGGATTTCAGTCCTACCTAGGTGGATCGGGTCCGGGAGTGCATTACCATTACTACTTTCTCCGTCCTTATTCAAGGGCAACAATATGGGTTCTTTGGTAGCAATCAGGGATTTCGACAAGGGGACCCTATGTCTCCTTATTTGTTCATCATTATTATGGAGTATCTTACATGCCTTATGGATGCTGCGAGTTACAGTCGGAAGATCTCACATCTGTTTAAATAGGTGACTGCTCACATTACTTATTTGATTTATGCTGACGACTTGCTCTTGTTCCTGAAATCATCCAGATCTGGTTTTAGGGTGATCTCAGATATTATGACTTCCTTTGAGCGGCTATCGGGCTTGAGTCTTAATAAGAAGAAGAGTAAAGTGTACTTCAACCGATTATGTCGGGCTAAGGAGGAGAAGGCTGCTATATTGGGGATTAACTAGGGTACTCTCCCGGTTAAATATCTTGGTGTTCCTCTTTCCTGCAATTATTCTTCCAACCTGGAATGCCAAAGCTTGGTGGAGTCTACTCAGAGGCGGCTTGAAGGGTAGAAGTCACAAAGTCTATTTTTTGGATGCAGAATTGAACTGATCCGTTTTGTGATTATAGCTGTAGTGATGTTTTGGTTGTAATCTGTCCTTCTACCAGCTGTCACCATTCGGAATATCGAGAAAATATGTGCCAACTTCAAATGGCGGGGTGACATTCATGCGATACCTTGGGAGGCCCTCTGTCGGTCCAGGGAGAAAGGGGGAGTGGGGCTTAGACCTCTCATGACGCTTAGGAAGGTTGCTAGTTTGCGGCTTGCTTGGAAGTTCATTCGGGTTGACACGCCATGGGCGACCTGGATGAGGAATCGATATATGTGCTAGGATTCTTTTTGGGAGTATCGACGTAATAACAATGACTCGGTTGTTCTAAAGCACATTCTTCGTCAACGGGGTGGATTGAAGCAGTGTATCACTCGAGTTATAGCTGATGGAAAGGAGACTAGCCTTTGGGGAGATCCTTGGGTTGACTACCGGAGCATTCCAGACTGGTTGAATACCCAGGGAAGGGCTCCTCTTCCTTGACGGGGCCAGGTTGTCACGTTCCGACCCGAAAAATCGCTCGTCCTCGCATTGATTTTACTGAATCATCGTTCTCGCTGGAACATGATGCCGTACGAGTCTGGAGTTGCACTCGTACAAGGTAAGATGACAAGTTCTCAAATGGTTATCTTTGATTTGTATTAGCAGCGGAAGAAACAGAATATACAAAACAAATTCTCTTTATTGATAAATGAACTGAAGTTACAAAGGCTTTCAATAGCCCAACTGAATTTGCCTTAGATTGGCTTACAACACTCAAGTTCTCTCTTGCTCACAAAAGATTTCACCGCTCTATACATCATGTCTTCTATATCTCGACCGCATCATCCTGTTGCAAGTTCGAGCGTCAATGCGGTCGCACGCCTCAATACGCTATGGCATTCCATGTCTCAGCGCGTTCAAGCTAAGCTCTGCCGCGAGCAGATCATACCCTGAACCTGCAAGCAATCTAGTGGGAGATCAGTACTAATCCTCTTGCGTACTGATCAGAGATCCACTTTACTAAACAGACATTAAGTAGATATATTGAATCATACAGCATACAATTTAGTGATCTTTCTATCCTTGTCTTAGGATTAGTTCATGGCATAATCGAAAGTAGTAAAGCAGGTTATCATGACAAACATGTTATTTTGATTTATGTAAGCAAACAGGTAGGCAACATATAGCAATCTCGTGTTTGTTTCGTGGCGCGACTTCTTACCAACATCGATGCACCCACTCTTGCTCCGACGCAAGGTGAATACGTCTACCGTCTTTCCCTATCATGTTAAAAGTGATATCTGTGCATGATCTCTGTGTGCCTGCTCTTTAACCTACTGTTCTTTAACTATATGAAGGTAGTTGGCATATCCGCGCCAGAATGGAACTCTACCATGTTTCTCTTTTCTTTTCTCAAATTGGATAACCCGACGTCCTCCTCGTACGGTTTGCTAGCCCAATATCTGAAGGACGCCGAACTTACCATCAATTGCGGCTTATCACATCAGTAGCAGATTGCAAGTCATGCCCAAAAGATGTGCACCAACAATGATTAACATCCCTCCTTGGCCGAACGGTCCCGGTGCCCTAACATTTAACTCGTTCGAGGGAAAATACCACACACTCGTGCACGGGCAATATCTCAAGTCCATTCGACCATGCAACGCGCGTCACTCATACAACCAAACATAGTCTTGAGTTCGAAACTTAGACTTCACGTCGTCTTGTATTTCACTTTCTTTTAATGTTTTCACTCTTTCTATGTTCTCACATTCTTTGTACGATTTCATTCTTCGTTTCAATGTTCTATGGCACCATGCCCCAATTCAGTGTTCGTCAAACGAACGATCCGAAGGTCCCGAACATTCCTAGGCACCATGTCATATTCGACAGTTCCGTCACATTCATGTCATAACCGTTCTCTTTGCAACAAAGCCATCTTTTATGATTCTCGTGCACGTACGCACGCTTTGACACAATTGTTCTCTATTTTTCGAGCGATGCACGTCTCGATACCATATTTCCATGTTCTATGCCTTAATGTTCAATGTTCATGGCTTGTGCACTAAGGCACTCGTCTCAATAGTCTTTCAATGTGCTAGCCTTCTAACTCGTGTGCGGGGGCACGAATGACTTGTGCACTGAGGCACTCGTCGATACAGTTATCCTATGTTCTTATGGCTTGCGCACCGAGGCGCTTACCGTTGCGGTGTTTCGATGCTCAATAGCGACTCGCGCATTTGATGCATGTTTCATTTCAATTGTTCTATCTAGTGTTCGACACGCACTACGATTTCTCTCGATCGAGTCACGTCCGTGGACTCGATAAGTTAATTTTAGCATACAACGGTACATTTTACTTAGACATGAAGGAGTAGGAAAGAAGGGTCAAAGTCCTTCCATCTTAAGCCGATACGTCTTATCGTTTCGTCGAGTCGATGCGGCTCAATTTCATAACTTCGTTGCACGACCAACTCTTCTGACTTAGCCATTCAAGCACTTCGTGTTTCGTTGAATTATTCGATCGATTTGGCTTATAGTGTCTATGTCTCAGTCCGTTGCGAGGCAATGATTTGGTTTTACGGACCCCGTTGCAAACAAGACAAAATGTTTGACCTTTTATATTTCAGCGTAAAAACATAGCTTGCACACGAAACCAACTAAAATCAATATTCGTTCGAATCGGACTTGTGCATTGCATCGATTCGATTTCTTAGAATCTTCGAACCGACTCAATACTTTCTCTCGGGCTATCGTAACTCTTGCTACAATCCTGACTTGATGCATTCCTCGGGTCAATGTAACTCTTGTATCGATTCGCATCGATACATTCTTCGGGACAACGCAACTCTTTGAGTCAACGACTCAGTATAATGCACCGTGCGGAGCGGGACATTACATAATATACCACTCAAAATAAGGCTCATCCTCGAATTGAAACCAACACTCAATCCAGGTGTTTTGCTAGATCGTTTCACGATCCCATCCCACTATCGTTTAGATCATACAACTTAGTTTGGATCATACACATATTTTAGACGTCCCACCAATATATGTATTTCAGCCAAGCTCAGTGGTAGGACATTGGAACAAAGGTAACAGGTAAATTTTCAATCATATGCTTGCCATCTCGTACTCTCTTTCGGACTTATCTCTAACATCTGTTCTCACAATTTTATCGCGTATGCATATTCGATACGTACGTGATTATCCAACAAAAGTCACCGCATGCGACGAGTTTCAAAGTCGCATTTCTCATTTTGTACGTTTTGTATGGGCCATCAATTCTATACGTTGCGTCAAGCCGTCGCGCATCCGATCGATACAAGTTTTTGCAACGCGTTGCGTTCGAAGTAGTTGCCCAACTATTTCGAAAGTTTCACTTTACAACTCATCTCGATACGATTTTCCTTTATTGACTTGCAAATGCATTAACATTCTAGGCTATGTCCACTAGGTGACTTACCTAGACACCGTGCTTAAATTCTTCCGACGCAACTCAAATCGACAGTGCTCAAAGGCAACGATCTTTCTGACCCAGAAGTTTAACTCGAGATGACGGTGCTCAAAGGCAACAATCGCTTTGACACACAAAGGTCTCTACGATGCGTCTTACGTTCGATTCCTATCGAGTAGGAAATTCCTTGCAATTGAACTTGCGTGAATCGAACTTATATTCGATGTTGCAAGACGGATAATTTTGAATTTTGGCGCATCTTACGTTCGATTCCTATCGAGTAGGAAATTCCTAGCCAAAATTCAAAATTATCCGTCTTGCAACATCGAATATAAGTTCGATTCCCGAAGCTCAATTGCAAGGTGAATGCAAAGATAACGACATAACTCGTAAGTCATTCTCTTACCGCTCGCTCTCGTGCATAGGACGATTCTCAAAATCGCTTAGATTTATCATCATGTACTACGTAATTCCATATGCGACATTGTATAGGTCCTCTTATGGGTCTGCACATTCATTTTGATTTTGGCGGTCAAGTCTTCTAGGGTCAGCTGTCCCGAAGCTACGTTCGATAATTGTGGATCATTAACGAAGGACAGTTAGTACGAACCATGCTATATCTTATTTCGGAGCCAAATCACGTTCCGACGATTTTTATGGAACTACCCCAAATCCGAACATAACCATTTCTACTTGCGCAACTGAGGCGCAGCTATCCTCCGAATAATTCATGCACTACCGTGATGATTCCGAAATTTACGAAACATCTACTCGTATTGAGTTCGAGTCTATTTATCCACGGTCGACATCCGAGATGCTATACGCATCAAAACAATCGTCAATGACTTTATGGTCTCGTCCGATCAATTGCAAAGTTTACGATCAACCAGTTCGATATTCTCGTATTGCTATTTACAAAAATCTCGATATCGTAGGCCCGTCCCATTTGTATTCTCACATCGTGCTTACGTTTTCTTGCGTATCAATTTTGATAGCGCGAGGGTTAACTTTGAATCTGTATCAACGTCAACTTAACTCGCATCACATACATCCAAGTTCATAACGAACTTTTCTCATACGCATCACATTGTTTATCGATTCGCCGCTTCCCTCTATACTTCGATCGCGTAACTGAGTTACCGATTATCCAACATCAAATCCTCAAGTTATACGATTACGCCCTCTAAGTTTTGCGTGTTTCAGTCGTACCCAAATGAGTTTCATCGTAACGTAACCAACTATCTCTTAGGCACAATTTATCCGCATCAATCGACTTTTCATCGAGATCGCAATTCGTGCGATCCGATTACAATTTGTATCGCCAACATTTTCATCGAGTTCGCAAGTCGTACGACTCGATTATAATGTTCAAGTTTTCTTTCCCGCCTAATCGATATTGCTTCAAGGCATAATCGTTTCGCTACTCTCCGTCATTCAACCGACTTTAAAATTTTCGTCCAAACATATGATTTATTGATACGAGTTCCCGTCCTATCGTTCCAACCGATTATCGAAGAATACTTGCATCAACATACCGTCATACAAATTTTCAATCGAGTCTCGGTACTATCCCGTCCGTTGCGGCCAAGTCTTCCGCAAATATCACAACATGTCGATGCAATCCATCACACAAGTGGTATTGCATATACCACTTAAAATTGAGCCGTTCATCGCATATGTGATATGGCATATACCATTCGGAAATCAAGTTATTTCCTTCGCATCATACTATGTATGGACCAACAATCTATTGTGACTCACGATTTCCGTAGTGATTATGTCGATCACAACCATAACTTTTGATTAATCGAAATTCGACACAACTCGACCAATGTATTCATTTGCCAACACAAGTTTGGTGCGTAGCCGAACGATTCGTTCTCATCGACTTACGATTTCAGTTCCACCTATTGCACTAGGTGCAACGATTTATTTTTGACATCCGTTGCATCTCGTGCAACGATTCATTTTCGACATTCATTCCGACATCCGCTGCACCTCATGCAACGATTTATTTTTCGACATTCAAAGTCAATGCTCGAATTCGTTCAACACATTCGATATCAACTTTCATTTCCATTGCAACGTATTATTCACAATCAACTCGTTACAATTGATGCAGCAACATCCCACGACATTCATTGTATTGATGCAACCAACATTTCTCATATCAACCGTTGCATTGAAACAACGAATATCTCAATTCACAATTCACGACGTGTTGCACTTGCAGCAACAAACCTTTGAATTCACATCTCGCGACTTGTTGCACTTGCAACAACAAACATTTTACGGCTCGTTGCACTCAATGCAACAAATATTTCATGACTTTCTTAGCAAACATCATGTAATTTCCAAAACACATGCGACAAAATTACATGATTTGTATTAGACTTATTGTATAGAACATCCAGTACGGCATCGAGTAGAGTCGAGAGTCATTTCATTATGGTGGGCAACTGTTGGAATTGAAACGAAGCAAGTGTCATGAGGAAATTGAACCTAGAGCTCTGATACCAATTTGTCACGTCCCGACTCGAAAAATCGTTCGTTCTTGCATCGATTTTACCGAATAATCGTTCTCGCTGGAGCGTGATGCCGTACAAGTCTGAAGTTCACTCGTATAAGGCAAGATGACAACTTCTCAAATGGTTATTTTTGATTTGTTATTAGCAGCGGAAGAAACAGAATATATAAAACAATTCTCTTTATTGATAAATGAACTGAGGTTACAAAGGCTTTCAATAGACTAACTGAATTTGCCTTAGATTGGCTTACAACACTCAAGTTCTCTCTTGCCCACAAATGATTTCACCGTTCCATACATCATGTCTTCTATATCTCGATCGCATCATCCTGTTGCAAGTCCCAGCGTCAATGCGGTCGCACGTCTCAATACGCTGTGGCATTCCACGTCTCAACGCGTTCAAGCAAAGCTCTGCCACGAGTAGATCATACCCTGAACCTGCAAGCAATCTGGTGGGAGATCAGTACTAATCCTCTTGCGTACTGATCATAGCTCGCGTACTGATCAGAGATCCACTCTACTAAATAGACATTAAGTAGATATATTGAATCATGCAGCATACAATTTAGTGATCTTTCTATCCTTGCATTAGGATTAGTTCATGGCATATTCGAAAGTAGTAAAGCAGGTTATCATGGCAAACATGTTATATTTGATTTATGTAAGCAAACATGCAGGCCATATAGCAATCTCGTATTTGTTTCGTGACGCGACTTCTTACCAACATCGACGCACCCACTCTTGCTCCGACGCAAGGTGAATACGTTTACCATTTTTTTCTGTCATGTTATAAGTGATCTCTGTACAGAATCTCTGTGTGCCTGCACTTAGCCCACCGTTCTTTAACTATATGAAGGTCGTTGGCGTATCCGCGCCAGAATGGAACTCTACCATGTTTCTCTTTTCTTTTCTCAAATTGGATAATCCGGCATCCTCTCCGTACGAGTTGCTAGCCCAATATCCGAAGGACGCCGAACTTACCATCAATTGCGGCTTATCACATTAGTAGCAGATTGCAAGTCATGCCCAAAAGATGTGCACCAGCAATGATTAATATCCCTCCTTGGCCGAACGGTCCCGGTGCCACAACATTTAACTCGTTCGAGGGAAAATACCATACACTCGTGCACGGACAATATCTCAAGACCATTCGACCATGCAACGCGCGTCACTCATACAACCAAACATAGTCTTGAGTTCGAAATTCAGACTTTACGTCGTCTTGTATTTCTTTCTTTTAATGTTCTCACTCTTTCTATGTTCTCACATTCTTTGTACGATTTTATTCTTCGTTTTAATGTTCTATAGCACTATGTCCCAATTCAGTATTCATCAAACGAACGATCCGAAGGTCCCGAACATTCCGAGGCACCATGTCACATTCGACAGTTTCGTCACATTCATGCTACAACCGTTCTCTTCGCAACGAAGCCATCTTTTATGATTTTCGTGCACATACGCACGCTTTGACACAATTATTCTTTATTCTTCGAGTTGTGCATGCGATGCACGCCTCGATACCATATTTCTATGTTCTATGCCTTAATGTTTAATGTTCATGGCTTGTGCACTAGGGCACTCGCCTCAATAGTCTTTCAATGTGCTAGCCTTCTAACTCGTGTGCGGGGTGCACGAATGACTTGTGCGCTGAGGCACTTGTTGATACAGTTATCCTATGTTCTTATGGCTTGCGCACGGAGGCGCTTGCTGTTGCAGTGTTTCGATGTTCAATAGCGACTCGTGCATTTGGTGTACGTTTCATTTCAATTGTTCTATCTAGTGTTCGACGCGCACTACTATTTCTCTTGATCGAGCCACGCCCGTGGACTCGATAAGTTAACTTTAGCATACAACGGTACATTTTACTTAGGCATGAAGGAGTAGGAAAGAAGGGTCAAAGTCCTTCCACCTTAAGCCGATGCGTCTTGTCGTTTCGTCGAGCCGATGCGGCTTGATTTTATAACTTCGTTGCACGACCAACTCTTCTGACTTAGCTATTTAAGTACTTCGTGCTTCGTTGAATTATCCAACCGATTTGGCTTACCGTGCCCGTGTCTCAGTCCTTTTCGAGGCAATGTTTTGGTTTTGCGGACTCCGTTGCAAACAAGGCAAAATATCGACCTCTTATGTTTCAGCGTAAAAACATAGCCTGCACACGAAACCAACTAAAATCAATATTCGTTTGAATCGGACTTGTGCATTGTATCGATTCGATTTCTTAGAATCTTTGAACCGACTCAGTGCTTTCTCTCGGGTCAACGTAACTCTTGCGACGATTCTGATTTGATGCATTCCTCGGGTTAACGTAACTCTTGTATCGATTCGCATTGATACGTTCTTCGGGACAACGCAATTTTTCGAGTTAACGACTCAGCATAATGCATTATGCGGAGCGAGGCATTACACAGGTGAGCCGCATCATTAGGTCGGGGGTATGGCAGTTGACGGACCTACATATACCGACAAATCTTGCTAATCGTATTCGTCACATTCCGATTGGTGGGGATGTTGACTGGGATATCTGGAGGTGGGATGGCAGCCATACGGGTGACTTGTTTTCCAACTCGTTTGTGGTCAGATGCGGGGGCATTTTGATACTTAGGAGTATGCCGATATTGTTTGGCAGAAAGGTATTGCGAGAAAGTTTTAATATTGCATGTATAAGTTTCCGAGGGGTAAACTACTTACCGGGGACCGTTTACACCGATTCGGGATACTTACTCCTGACTTTAGTTGTGTATTATGTGGCCAACTGTCGGAGTCTATGATGTATTTGTACTTCGAGTGTCCTTACTCCGGAGAAGTTTGGCAGGCCAAAAAAAGGATGCTGAAGTTGAGGATTATGGGCTCTATGCAACGTTCTGAGATCATGGGAAACATCTTAGGTGCTCGACGAAAATGATTGCTTTTGTTCAAGGAGGCTTGTACTCGACTGGCTTTTGCAGTATGGCATATCTGGAAGGAAATGAACAATAGGATTTTTGTCGGGCTTAATACAACTCTTACTGGAGTTCTCCATAACATTGAATTTGATGTAAAATGGTTGATCTCAAATTGGACCCCCACATAAAGGGGTCTAGTTGTAACAAACATTTTATCAATATAATTACCTTCTTCGTGAAGTTTTGATCAGTTTGGGATACATTCTATCTCTAGAGTCTCATGACTACGTATTCTCTTTCTTTTGTTGTAGACCATGTTCATGGGGTTCTTTGGCAATTTTTACCTTTTATGTGGAGTCAGATTGTTTTTACTTAAATCATACTAATGGTCTATCTTGCACTGGACACGAGAAATTGGTGTCCATGTAGTATAGGTGACTACTTATTGTATTTATCTGAAAATGTCTGTATCCCCCATCTGAACCCTTGCCTGGATTCATCCAACGTTTTATCTGAAAAGTGTTCCCCTTTTTATCGACTCTAAGAACTTGTACTTTGGTGTTGGCAATTTCATAGTCCTTGGATCAGCACTTTGGTGCTGTAATCAACTAAGGGCGATGTGGTCTTTCTTGTTAGTAAGTGGCTCTTTTTGGAGATGCTTTGAATGGACCACATTGCTTTCCTCCCTTTTTCATCCCTTCTCTCCATTTCACTCTTGTTTGCTTGCTGTTCTTTTTTCCTACCCGCCCATTGGCTTTTTCTGGCTTCCCAAGGTAGACCAACATTGGATATGTCTCCTAGCAATCTATATATTATGCACTAGTATATACTAGGGAACTATGGGTCTCTCTTTTCAGTTTATTGCTGTAAATATAGGATTATAATTTATAAGATTATTGTATTTTCTAGATTTGGAGATCCTTTAAATTTGACCCTTCTTACTTCCTACCTTGAGACAACAGATTATAGGAATGTTTATGCAAGGTTTGCAGGGATCCTTATGAGTATCTGTATCAGTAATTTCAGTAGTTTTGGTTGTATCATATCCAGAGTTTCAGATTGTTTGATTTCAGAAAGAGAGAGAGAAAATGCTATAACAAATATTAAAATACTAGAAAATATTTGATACATTTAGGCATAATTTTTTTTTTTTTTACGTTTTCCCATTAGTTTTAAATGGAATAATTCTACATTGCTGAATCTTTCACCGGCAATAGTGCTTTTAGATAAACTACACCAGAAATAGATAGCGTTTTAAATGGATGAATGCTTTGAATTTACAACAATGCCAACACTATTTGTCTCATACCTATCTTTTTTTGGCTTGGGCCAGGCAGTGTTTCAGTGACCATGCTAGAACAAGTGAACATGTTATATCATGTACAAGAGTCAAGGATCATGCTATCTATGTGAATGAGTACTAGTTTCGACATATGATCGGCTTGGGAACTTGCACAAAATTTTATGGCCTGGTTAATCATGCGTGTGGTGTATGATTAACACTTACAAGAAACAAGACATGCATAAGGAGGATATTGATTACATATCTACACTAATACTCTCTGCCCTCGACTGGTACAGTGAATCCAACCATGGTACGTTATGACACGGGATACTCTAAGAAGATAGCTAATGCTCTAAGGAATCGGTGTCTATACAATGCACAAGAACAATAACGGGACTTGCACAGGGTATACCATACATCCGGGAATAACATCTCATGACGGGTGACCATGCTGAGCAAACTTTATTGCTCAAGATTCTCAACGGCGATAGGCGGGTGCGCGACGGAGAGTGTCCGCCTACCGCTTAGGCGCCACCTAGACGGTCGATAAATTTTGAACATTTTTTACTATTTTACTACTGTTTTTTTTTTTCATAATATGCATATTTTAAGGGTGTTCCATGCATAACTAAGTTGTAGAACGAAGATTTATAATATTTTAGTTTTGTAAAAGTGAACCATAGGCCCATAATGCTTATAAAACCTTTTTGGCCAAAATATTTTGTTAGGTATTGCTCCACCTAGGCGTCCTTCTACGCCGCCTCACCTTCGCCTATGCCGCCAACCTCCATTGGCCCCCTACTCCACCGCCTACCGAAAAGCGGTGCGGAGAGAGACCACCTACCACCTAGGCGCCTCCTAGGCGACATATGCGGCCGCCATTTAGAACACTGTTTATTGCTATACCTTAAACCAAGTCTGAGCCAAGAACTTGGTCAACGAATTAGGTTCAACAGGGGCCAATGTCTGGATTCCAGTACTTCTGCAAGTCCACCTCTTCAAGAGAACATTTAATTAATTTTACCTTTTTTTATACATTAGGTTGTTTCAAGTTATCTAAGGGCATTTTTAGTAAAGAAATGTGGATGGTTTTGGTTTTACACCAGTTGTCATGGGTTCAAATCAAGTTTCATAGTATTGAATCAGTATTAGTTTGAGATCTTTTATGAGTATCAGTATCAGATGTGTTGAGTGATACCCCTAGATATATGCTATGTTGATAGGACATGGCAGAATGATGACCGTTGCATATTTGTGTCCGTGTTTATGTTTGTATTCATGCAACATTGGTAACTACTTTTGTGCCTGTTCGAAAATGTTCGCATCCCGTATCTGCATTATGTCCGTATCTGTATCCGTGTCTGTATTCGTTCAACATAGGATGCATATGTATTTCTTTTTTTGGAAGAAGGTAATTGTATTGATAAAGTGCTAGTTACATCTCATCCCCTTGAGGAGCGAGTCAAACTTGGGATCAACTCTTTTACATCAAACTCAATGTTATGAAGAACTCCAATAGGAGAGGTATTGAGTCCGACAAACATCATGTTGTTCCTTCCATTCCAGATGTCACATTGCCGAAGCCAGTCGGGTACAAGCTTCCTTGAACCAAAGCAAATCTCGTCGTCGAGCCCGAATGATGTTTCCAGTGATCTCTGTATTGCATAGAATTAGGATTCCTCAGCTTCAACACCCTTCTTTGCGCCTGCCAAACTTTCAAGGAGTACGAGGACTCAAAGAGTAAGTGTTTCATAGACTCTGGCCATTGGCCACATAGCACACAACTAAGGTCCGGAGGAAGAACCCTGAATCAGTGAAGACGATACCGGGTAAGAAGTTTACCCAGCAGGAGCTTGTACAAGCAATATTGAAACTTACTCACAACACATTTCTGCCAGACGATATCAGCATACTCCCACGTGTCAAAATGCTTCCGAGTCTGATCATATACAAGCTTGAAGACAAACTCTTCCGTATGACTGTCATTCCACCTCCAGGTATTCCGATCTACGTCCCCAGAGAGATCGGGATATGATGAATGCAATCAACAAGGTTTACCGGGATATGTAGGTTGCCAGCTGCCACATATCCATCCTGACGATATTGCTGACCTGGCCCCACCTAGGAAAAGGGGTCCTTGGACACCCAACCATTCCGGGATGCTCCGGTGGTCAATCCAAGGATCTCCCAAAAGGCTCGCCTCCTTACCATTAGCAATAACTCGTGTCATACTCTGTTTCGGGTCACCACGTTGACGGAGAATTTTCTTGAGAACTACCGATTCATTATTATTACACCAATACTCCCAGAATGATTTCTGGCGAAGATATCGATTCCTTATCCAGTATGCCTACAGCACGTCTCCCTGAATGAATTTTCATGACAGTCTCAGACTAGCAACTTTTCGTAAAGTCAGAAGAGACCTGAGCCCCACTCCCCTTCTTCCTTGAAATGATAGAGATTCTCCTAAGAGATAACATGTATACCTCCCCGCTATATGAAGTTGGAACATATCCTTTCGATCTTCCGGATGGCAGCAGTAGGTAAAAGGATTGATTGCTACCAGAATATCACTACCGATAAAATCACAGATCGAACCAACTCAATTTTGCCACCGAAAGAGAGACTTTGCACCTGCCATCCTTCAATTCGCAAGTAAATTTTATCAAGCTTTGACACTCCAGGTTGGTAGAATAATTACAGGAGAGAGTAACACCGAGATACTTAACCGAAAGAGTACCCTGGCTAATCCCCAAGACAACGGCCTTCTCATCCTTCCTGACAAGATCGACTGAAGTAAATCTTACTCTTCTCCTTATTGAGACTCAAGCCCGTAGTCGCTCAAAGGTAGACATAATATCAGAGATCACTCTCAGACTAGATCTGGAGGTTTCAGGAAGAGAAGAAATTATCAACATAATGTAATGAGATATATGGGGGGTCACCTGCTTGAACAACTAAGTGATCTCTCGAAGGAAACTCACATCATCCATAAGACAAGTGAGGTACTCCGTAATAATTGTGAACAAATAAGAAGATAAGGGATTCCCTTGCCGAAGCCCCCGATTACTGCCGAAAAATCCATGCGGTTGTCCCCCGAATATGGACCAATAATGTAGCAGTGGTAATGCAGTCCCGGACCAGATCCATCCAGGTAGGACTGAACCCCATATTCAAAACAATATGGCAGACGAATTCCATGTTGACCATGTCATATGTTTTTCGAAGATCCAATTTGATACAAGACTTCTCTCCTCCCGCCTTGTTGAATCCCTGCACCATCTCATGTGTCACGACCCGTACCCTGATTAGGGGCACGAGAAGTGGGTACGTCCAGCCTACGCTGCAGCATTGGCGGTAGAACGCTGTCTAGGTCATCTAGAAATACTACAACTAAACAGATAAAGGTACCTGTACAGTATATACACTCCGAATGGAGGTGACATAGCAATACAGTCTCAATCACAAATATAAAACTAAGGTAGATAGCATGGAAAGGAAATATGATAGATGAAGCAGGAAATAAGTTCGAGATCCACACAAGTCCAAAACTAAACATAACATCACAAAATATAATATAATACTACAGTATGAAAAGTACTAGCTGGCTCGCAGGCCAGGCAAACCTAACTAAACTACACTACTCAGGGTGAGCAAAGTCTAGTGGCTCTACTAACAAGCCACGGTCCAAGTCTACTCTATCTAACCCGTCCCCATAATAGGTCGGGCAATCAGCCTCTGAATCATCTGTAAAATTTATCAACGGTATCCTGTCAGGAAAATGAGCAAGTACAAGCGCTAACAACAGTTCCATGTGAATTGACAAATTCTATAAGAGACAGTATAATGAACTACAAGACAAAGATATATGAAGACTTGGGAACCGTTCGAAAGCCGAGTTACAACCCTTAAACCAAACAAGGACCGGGGTTGTAACCCTTCTTTCAAACAGGACTTAGTCTCAAATCATAGTACAGTATAAAGGCAGGTAGAGCATGTGAGTAAATGAAATCATAGCATGGTGAGAAGTACAGAAAGTAAAACTGAACTGGAATATAAGATACGACAATAAATGTAAAATGTGATTTGAATTATTAGAGCGATATGTGATCGGCTAGGGAGTCAGGATAGGGTTATCCACTTGGCCCGACAATCACAGGAAAATCTCTGGAAAGGGTCATGCCGGCCAACCTGGATAACCCGACAAGGGGTGTCTGCTACACCCTACGTGAGGTGAGGGTGGCGCTAGCAAAATAAGGACATGGGGCTTTGATCACATATCCCCTAATAATTCTCCCATCCCCGAATAGTATCATGGATCCGGACATGACACGTCATGACATGGATTCGAAAGCAGGTGATCAGCCCACTCCCAAATCGATATCTATATAAGTACATGAACATGGATATCACATACCAACATACCAAGGAAAATTCGGAAATAACATCTCATGACAGGATCCAACGTATACTAGTCCGTGAACTATCGTGTCGAGAATCAATTAAGACACTACAACTGAATCGGATATAGTAGATATCAAGACAATGAAAACTACCAGTGAATGTACTCGCCTGTGGTCCTGAGCTGATAAGGTGAACAGACGCTCAGAGTAATCACAGACCTAAAGATGAGATACTACAAGTCAAAACATGGTTTAATAATGAAAGAAAAGCTAATCTAATCATGATATGCAAGTCTAAGTCAAAACTAGGTCAAACTAAGTTACACCAAGCTAAACTAGGTCACACTAGGACAACCAAGGTCAAACAAGGTCACATGAAGTCAATCCAAGTCAAACTAGGTCAATTTGGGTCAAGGTTGACTTACAGTTGACTTTTGGGTCAAAAAGTCAACTCTGGTCAACTCTGGTCAACACTGAGTCAACCCTAGGTCAAACAAGTCAAATGTTGACTAACAGTTGATTTTCAGTCAACTGGTCAACTCTGGTTTGGTTTTGGTCAATTCTAAGTCGAGTGTTGACTTGAAGTTGACTTTTGGTCAAAAAGTCCACTCTTGGTCAACGGAGGTCAAGACTAGCCTAAACTACCCTCATATAGTCATTACTACCAAGACAACTTATTTCTAATCCCCTCTTAGAAGTTAAACTCAATATCTCATCAATACCCTATTTCCTACATTTACCCTTCTCATTCTCCTTCTCATTCTCATTCTCCTCCTTATTCTCCTCTCTATTCTCCTCCTCATTCTCCCCCTTATTCTCCTCTCTATTCTCCTCCTTCTCATTCTCCTCCTCATGCTACTGCTGCTCCTGCTAGTGCTATTGCTGCTCCTGTGGCATATTCTCCTTCTCATTCTCCTCCTTCTCATTCTCCTCTCTATTCTCCTCCTCATTCTCCTCCTCATTCTCCTCTCTATTCTCCTCCTCATTCTCCTTCTCATTCTCCTCGCTATTCTCCTCCTCATTCTCCTCCTTCTCATTCTCCTCTCTATTCTCCTCCTCATTCTCCTCCTCATTCTCCTTCTCTCATTCTCCTCTCTATTCTCCTCCTTCTCATTCTCCTCTCTATTCTCCTCCTCATTCTCCTTCTCCTTCTCATTCTCCTCTCTATTCTCCTCCTCGTTCTCCTTCTCATTCTCCTCCTCATTCTCCTCTCTATTCTCCTCCTCATTCTCCTCCTCATTCTCCTTCTCTCATTCTCCTTCTCAATCTCCTCCTTCTCATTCTCCTCTCTATTCTCCTCCTCATTCTCCTTCTCATTCTCCTCTCTATTCTCCTTCTCATTCTCCTCTCTATTCTCCTTCTCATTCTCCTCTCTATTCTCCTCATCATTCTCCTCCTCATTCTCCTTCTCATTCTCCCACATACATATCTACATACACACACACACATATCTATATATATATATATACAGACACACACACACACATATATATATACAGACATACACACACATATATATATATAAATACACACTCTCAACACCACTACCATTATTCTCATGACACCATGTAAATATATATATAACAAATATGATACAATATGATACATTGAAAATACCTTCTCTAAACAATATAAAATCTGGAATTTAAATGTCTAATAATTAATCACACAATATATATATTAAAAACAAGAGTCCAATAGAAATTTTCTACTAGGACACAAACCTACACATAGGACACTCCTAAAGGTCTCCAAAAGGATACGAAACGGACACAAATGGGGACATAACCATGGGGGTTATTCCTTTGGGTCAAAAATAATCCTATATGCATGTTGGGGTGATTTAGAAGAGAGATTATACCTTCCGGAAAAGAGATTCAAATGAAAAAGCCTTCCGACTCGACACCGACACGTAGAGATTCCAAAATGACACGAACGAGCTCCGAATCCTCCCAAACTTCGCTAGCTCCTTCCTTTCATGGAGTAGAAGAGAAAAGAAGAATATTTGGTTGAAGAAATGGTGGATTTGGAGATGAAATCAATAGAGTTGCTCTCTAGAAATTTGGGGAAGAACAAGAGAGAGAAAGTTGTAGATAGAAATGAAATGGAGAGAGAGAGGTTGCTTTGGAGTGAAGCAAAGGAGAGGGGGTGCTCCATACATAGCCGGCCACATCCTAGAGGGTTGGGGCATTTGGCAATTTACCAAAATGCCCTCCAAGTCAAAGAAATGAGTGGTTTGAGTTGGGGTCAAAATGGTAACTTGAAAACTCCTAATTTCAAGTTCTAAATCTAATTATAATCCCTAATCCCGCTAAAATCAAATGGGATTAGTCAAATATAAATATCTGGGTTTGGTCATGACAAGTTGGTCGGTTCCAGTTGGGTCCCGATCAGAGTCTAAGCTACCCCGGGTCCCCGATACAAGTCGGAATGAGCTGAAATTCGAACCCGACTCAAATAACCCCAAAACAGTATCATAAATAATAAAATAAATTTCAAAAAATATTCAAAAGTACAAAATGACAAAAATATCCCTGTTCCTGAAAACTGGGGGTGACATCATGCGCCGGTAGACAGTGGTCCACGATACTCCTCCCTCGAATAAAGGTAGCCTGATTCGGGAAAATCAGTCCCGGCGTAGTATCTTTCATACGATTGCACATGAGATGCGTGATAAGCTTGCAAATGAAATTGCAGCAGACGATAGGCGAAAATCAGCAAGATTAGTCGCGCCTTCTTCGGCACCTGCGTCAGGAAAGTATGTTGATCTCCCGCTATATATATATATATATATATATATATATATATATATATATATATAGTAGCAAAACATGAGACCATTAATACATAGAAGCATAAGCTATCAAGAGAAAAAATGTTAAAAACATAAGCTTCACAAATTACTGGAGATGGATCATTTTTGGAATGGCAAGGATGACATGGGATGGTTGTGGAAGGCGGGATGTGTATCCTATGGCCGACTCTGGACCTCAAGATGATTGTAGGTTTTCAAGGATAGTTTGAACGTTTAAAAGTCACTATTGTACTGCCATCCTAGGCCAAAAAGAAATGGGGAGAGACTAGAAAGAGATGCGAGGAGAGGGCACATGAATGATGTCAGGTTGGTTAAGTGTATTGGGTGGTATTTTCTTCCCTTATGTTAAAATGGACTTTCCTGTTGCATGTTTGACCCATGAAGTGTATGCTATAGTGGAAAAAGCGTATACTATGCGGACATATGGCTTCACATGATAGTAGCAACGCAGAAAAATCTAGAAGCCTACACTAGAACCCACATTTCCTTGACCACTCAAGAGAGATTGATGTTAAGATCATTGCCTACTCCCAACCCTACTTAGATATCCAATGAATATTTAGGCCTTTGACGAATTGCTGAACTTGTTAGGAGAGGAAAAGGTTCAGGGCATAGTGGTATGAACCAATGTGAACGAGTCTAAGCTTCATTGCATGAAGGCATAATGAACTCAACCTGTACTGACCATACTTGACTCTGTCCGAGAGGCCAAGCCGCTTAGGAATAACATTTGTGGGGTTATATATACAACAGCAAAAAGAATAATGAAGCCTTTATCCTATTTTTTGTTGTTGGGTATTTGGAATCTTTTGTGGGTATCTTTCACTTTAGAACTAGCAAATCCTATCTCTTTTACGATCAGAATATAAGTTCTTTTAGGATTATTGCTACTTCTATTAGCTCCCTCAACTTATCATGTCACTCCTAAATCTGTTGGTCGCCATTGCACATCGAAACCACCTCAAATAATTGGGCACAATCCCTAAGTTCCCACGGACTCATTTATTATTCTATACTTTAATATGCATTGCCACTCATCCAGCCTAACGTTCTTGTTGTAACTATGTTCATTTTGGACATTTTCTTTAATTGCCCAACAACCCAAAATCGAAAGGTTAATACACACGTACACGCACTCTGTGCATATCAGTATTGGCAAGTTTGTCCTTTTCGGCTTGGAATATCGAAGCGTTCAAATTTGTCCACTCCAGATAAAAATAGTGTGAAATGTTGTAAACTCCCTAATGTCTTGTCATCCTTTGGCAGTTAGCATAATGATAGATCCCTGACAGTTTCTGATGCCATGAATTTCATCAGCCAAGCCTTATATCAGAACAGGGTCGGATATGGAGTATAAGAAAGAAGCTCCATAAAGGTGCGATGGTGATGGCTGCCGCCACCATCACTCTCACAGTCCCCTCTTCTATTTCTAATAATTGCATCATTTCTACAAAATATGACGTGCGTGGAGGGTTGGGGAGTGGGGGTGGTGGGTGGGGGTGGGGCACCAAGAGGAGCCTTCTCTCCCCTTCTTGTTGCTGGTGGCAGCTGGGATGGTGATGGCCGTGCACCGCCGCCACCTTCACCCCCTCTCTCAGTCCCCTCTCTTCTATCTTCCAATAATTGCATTATTATATAATTTAGTAGGCAACCTAGACTTGGTACAATTTTTAGCATAAAAATCAATGTAAAACCAAATCATATACACATTTCAGTTTTCTGGTAAATGAAAGTTTCAGCTGATGTTGATCTTTAAGGAAGTTTCGATCAATCTGGGGACAACTTAGAAAATTATTGGCCACTTCGAAAAAAGGTTTATAGTTCGATTTTCTTTGAGGACAACTTAAGAAGATTGTCGGCCAGTTTGAAAAAAGCTTTATAGTTCGATTTTATTTGACAAGGTTTGGATGTAACGATCTAGAATGTGAACGAAACATTCTAATAAGAGCCTGGTATAGTTTTATCATGCAAATTTGGTTCTCTCTCCCCTAAATCTGATACAATAAGGTTAATACAGTTTGGAATTGGCTGATTTTCTAGACCTTATATAAGGTTACTTTCCACTTGTTCTGGCTTAGGTTCCAAATACTAAGCCTACATGGTTCTCACGCTTATTGCTCTGCATCCACCTGTTTTAAGTTTGGCAAATTCAGGACTTGGTTCGTACCATTTTCAAGCCTAATGATTATGCTATAGCTGCATACTTATTGCCTGTTATTGGCTTTATACTTCCATGAAATTACTCATTGTGTGGTATTTATATAATTACATATTACTGGGCAAATTTATTGTTGCTACCTGAAGAAAATTAATGATTTTCTCAGGTGAACCAGCTGTTGCAAGTTGCAAACAAATATCAAACTGCTGTAAATGAAAGTGGATCAGTTGGTCTTCCCATTCAAGATTTGCAAGCTAGCTGGAACATGTAAGTTTTTAATCAATTTAATTCTCTGTATTTGTCAGTTGGTCTTCCAGTTATAGATTTGCAAGCTAGCTGCAACATGTAAGTGTTTTGTTCAATTTAATTCTCTACTTTTGTGAAGAAACATTTTCTTTTATGCTTGATTTGTTTGTACATTACATATATAGTTTTGGCAAATTTTCCATCATGATTATACTGTTAGCAACATGTTAGTATTTTATTCAATTTAATTCTCCGCAACATATTCTTCTATGCTTAATTTGTTGGTAGCTTTACATATATAAATTTGGCAACCTCGTCATGCTTATACTATAGTTTTTTTCTGCAACTAATATGATATATACTTGTGTAGTTCCCTCTTGTACGGAGTGGTTGCAAATTTCTGACCTCATTGATAGGATTTTATGATGAGTTGAGAGTTTCAAATAGGTGAAGTAGATCGCATAGCCAGGTTTTTCTTTATTGTAACAATGAAAAGTCAATTGAGGGTACCTTTCTTGGCTTCTTGTGTCTTGCTTCTTTCATACCATGTTTGGGCATCTAAGAAAAATAGCAGAGTGGCTTGGCTTATTGGAGGAGCTTTGAGTTGCTTATCAGGGTTGTATGGCCTTTATCAAGGTCACCTACAACACTTCTTTGTATGTAACCTGTAATGTCTACCTTGCATGTCTTGCAAGGTGGCATGCCCGATGCAAATGACATTTGATATCTCAATTTATTAGTGGTTAGTTACCTTTTGCCTCAGATGGAATTTAGACCAAGGGTGAAACCTAAGTATGGACACTCCAAAATTCATGCTGTCTCAGACATGTTTCTGACACGCCATGGACACTCTGAAATACACTAGGACACACCAAAATAAGTTCCGAATCCGTGTTGCTATGTTTAAAATGTGTCGAATCTGTATCCATGCAACATACCTAGAACCCACCTCTGTTTACAAGAGGTGAATATATATTAGGTGATGGGAGAAACGAGAAGAGCTATAGAAAAGAGATCGTTCCAGACAAGTGGAATTCTTCAAAGGCGTGGTGCGATGAAATGTGGAGTACTCTAGCTAATTGTTTGAGTAATCAAGGTCTCTTGCTTGGCTTGTCTAAAGATACTAGTCGCAGAGATGAAGGTACATGGGAAATCTAAGCAACAACAAATTGTTCTAGATCCTTCTCAATTATGTTTGTATAAATTATCAAAGAGAAAATGGAGGAATTTCTTGATTAGAATGAAGAGTTTGTGCTTCTTGCATATATTTTTAACAATATGGAGGTTTTTGTGTTTCGTTGATGTAGTTCAAGTCGTGTAAACCACCTCTCCATATATACGGGGGTAAGTCTGCTCTGCGTACATCTTGACCCTTCCTAGACTCTGCGTAAACGGGACCCTCGTGGCATTGGGACGCCCTTCTCAGGAGGTTTTTATGTCACACCTGGGGGAGGGTTATATCCAGAACCTAGCACAGAAGGGGTGTATGTGTGCTTGTAATGTGTACTAATTCAAGAGTATTATGGGTGGAAAGAGAGAATGGCTGACGGGAGATGCCTCCTTTCTAATGTACTTAATGATAAAGATACTAGATACTGAATGAGTGCAATGTTTTGAGTATGGATTCTGAACCATGGATTTCTAGGAGTAAATTTAGCTTGGATTTTTAATCTTGTTTTCTCTTGGTTTTCATATGGAATGCTTGGATTTCATACCAGCAATTATGGTGCATGTGTTGGAATATAGTAAACTAAGTATATGTGCAAACATAGGACCATTCTGAGATAATCAATCTGAATAGAGAGGTAGAAAGAGCAATAAAGAAAACCATTTTATATTAATAAACTAGTAGAGCCCCACAAAATTTTGCTAGGTCCACATTTGACCCAAACCTGACCCTATGAGCCTTGCTTCAACGGAACAAAACAAAGTAAAAAAGGGGTTTAATATGGTATTGAAGATGACTCTTAAATGATTGCTGTGGAAAGAAATGACCGGCCAGTTGTTAGAACTCACTTTATTTTCTTGTTATCTGATTATTTAATTGAACCTTGACATGCCAACCCCTGAGGAAGTCTATACATGGATGATCTAATATAACCTTATGTTGGTTGCAATATGTGCTACAGCGATGGGGAATTTAGAGTTCAAGAAGTGAGAAGATATAGGATAAAGAGGGCAGCAACGGTTTTCTTTCACCAAGTTCGACCTGTGAGAATGTCTCGCACATGCACAGACACACACACACCATCTTATATTGAGGTTCAATGGATCAGCTGTAACCTAGGTCTTTTCACAAGGACTGTATACATGTCTATATCTGTATCTAACATGTCCTTGAGACGATACTTACTTGATGCTCATGTTGGTATGGCCTTCCATATCTATTCTCCAAAGGGGTCCAAAACATGGTTAGTGATTTCCAATGGTGTTATAATGCCAAGGAGAAATTGAGATATTAATAACATTTCTTTACAATTGATTGGATCCTTCATGTAATATTTTGTAACATAAGTTACTATCCAAAACATGCATAAATAAGGATATTATTAAGATCTAACATAATTAATATGTATATAGATATGTTACCATGTGTATATATAATGGTTATGATACCCGTATACTGTAACTTCTAAATATGCCGCAAAAAAAAATGTTAGTTTTTTCTTTCGTGTTCGTGTTTGTATTTCAAATCTTTATCAGGTTCATATCGGAAGTCATGTCCGTGTCTATGTGACTTAGGTTGTAACCAATATGCTTGGACAATTTTGAGTTGTCTTTTCTCGCAACTGGCCCAAGTACTGAGTAAACTTGTCGGTCTCGGCCACAAGGAGTGGATTTTGCTAGCAACTTTTGAGGTTTCTGTCGATTTGAAAAACAAAATTACTAGAATCAAGGTTCAAAGTATCGGCCGATACCGATACGTATCGGCCGTATTGGATCGATTTTGAGCTTGTCCGATCCGATACTCTCCAAAATTATCGGTATCGGCCGATCCAGAGTACAAAAATATTGTATCGGTCTGTATCGGCCGATACGTACCCAATACGAACCGATACGAGCCGATACAGACCGATACGAACCGATACATGAAATGTTCTTCAACGAATTCCAGCCAGAAAAAAAAACGAATAATTCCAGAAAAAAATTGAATTACAGAAATTCAATCAAGTCCACATAAAAAAACATCAATAATTGATACATGAGACAAAAAAATTTATAAATTAGATGAAAATTACCTCAACCCAGAAATATAATTATAGAATTACTCGCCGCCACCGCCACCGCCGTCGCCACCGCCACCGCAACCTCTTTCCCCACTCCCGCAGCCCCTTTCTCATGGAGGAGCATCCAACCCGTAGAGGTGGAGGCAGGAAGAAAAGTGGAGACGGAGAGGAGAGAGAGAAATAGAGAAGACTCTCTCTCTCCTCTCCAGACCTCCGGTGGTCCTTAAAAGAAAAAAGAGACTGAAAAAAAAGGAGGCGGAGGAATAAGGAGAATGGAGGCATTGAAGAGTGGTCGTGTGTATTTATTTGGTTAGGGTTTGTTAATGGGTTGGCCGGGTTAACGGGTCCATGCTTAACAAAAGGCCCACTACAACGCTTTAATTTTATTGTAATTTCTTACTAACATATATGTTTTATTCAATTCAATAAAATTACTATTTATTTACTTATGAAAAAAAAGCCCCCCCCAAAAATTAAATTTTATATACCATCAAATAGGCAACAACAACTCACACATTATGTACCACTTCCTGCTAACCATATTGCCAATGCACTAGTGTAATATATATATATATATATATATATATATATATATATATATATATATATAATTGTATGTCATATTAATTTGTAAACTATATTTGCAGGATAAATGTCAAAAAGTCGTGCGCTAGGAAATAGATGCCGGTTGAAGACATAACAATCTTTTTTTATTACTGTCCTAATGTAAATCTTGTATGTAACATTTTTTTATTATTGTATGTAACATTAATTGTTATTGTATATGTGTAATATTATTGTATGTAACGTTTTTTATTTTCGTATGTAACGTTTTTTTTATTTTCGTATGTAACATTTTTATAACATTTGTAAGATAGCATAATGGCACAAAAAAGTTGCACGTTATTTATAACATGTGTAAGATAACGTTATGAAATAAAATAAATAGTACCATGGGTCGCACTGCAACTGTTTGTAACTACACATAAAATTAAATTTATAAATATAATTAAATCTTTACTTATTAAAAAAAATACATTCAAACAAATACATTCAAACAAATATAATTATGGCTAAATATTGCATAAATAATGCATAAATATGTAAATTATTATTTTTATTTTTTTCTATTTTTAATAATTATTTAATATTGCCGATACAGTCGATACCAAAAAAAATCCGATACCGCCGATACTGCCGATACTTCCGATACCGATACTCATACAAACTGTCCGATACCGAAACCGATACCGATATTTTGAACCTTGACTAGAATACCTCTACCTAGGAAGCACAAACACTTTGATAATAGGTGTCATGTCCATGTCCCGTCGTCAGACACTTAGCCGACATGTAACTTAGGGTGTAACCAATATGCTTGGGCAATTTTGAGTTGCCTTTTCTCGCAACTAGGCCCAAGTACCAAGTAAACTTGTCAGTCTCGGCTAGTGGATTTTGCTAGCAACTTTTAAGATTTCTGTCAATTGGAAAAACAAAATGACTAGATTACGCTACCTAGGAAGCATGGATACTTTGATACTCGGTGCCTTGTCCTTGTTCCATCATAAGACACTTATCGGACATGATACAAACACTCCATAATCACTAGAATACCAAAATCAATGATGATTCCGAGTAGTCATGTTCGTGTTGTATTCGTGTCCATGCAACGCAGACCTTTACCTTGACGATGCTTCTTTGGAAATTGGACGAGAAAACAGAATATGTGTGAGACAATTCTATATGATTAGCCTCCAAAAACATAATTCTAAGTTCTTTAAGCTATATCCAGTATATCATCATGAAAATGTATTCCTATTCAGTCTTACATAGAGAAGGATTATCATTTTAACTCCAAATATTAAGTTGGTAGTATTATTTACCTTCATACATGACACAACTAATTTTCTAAAAATTTGTAAGTTTAAAGGTTGATTATGATGGAACTGAACACTAGGTGACATACATGAGTTTTATATTTAAGGCGTTTATGTTATAAGCTTCATGTTTTTCTAAGGATCAATTAGAATTTAAGCTGTAATATGCACAAATTTGTTTTTGTTCACATAATGCATATGTTAGAAATCAGATCTTTCTGGTCTTAAAGATTGAATGTGTAGAAAATAATGGTTGGATAATTTTATTGATGGACTACTTCACTACTTATAGGGAGTCTAGCTCCTCTACATACTACATATTCCGATGTGGGACTAAAAGTCCCTTATTGATTCTCAACACTCCCCCTCAAGATGGGCGATAGATATTGATCATCCCCATCTTGTTATATAGCTTCGACAGACTTAATGAACTAAGACCCTTAGTCAGACAGTCTGCAACTTGTTCTTCTGAGCGGACATGGTCAATCTTCAGTATCCCTTGTTCCAGCTTCTCCTTGATGAAGAATCGATCAATCTCGATGTGCTTCGTTCTGTCGTGCTGAACTGGATTGTTAGCTATACTTATTGCAGCTTGACTATCGCTCAGAAGACGCAATCGTGCTCCCTTATCCAGCTTCAACTCTGTCAGCAATGCTTTCACCCACAGCAACTCTGACACTCCCAGAGCCATTGCTCTGTATTCTGCTTCAGCTGTCGACCGTGCTACCACTGACTGTTTCTTGCTTCTCCATGAGACCAGATTTTCTCCTACAAAAACACAGTATCCCGTGGTAGACCTTCTGTCGTCTATGCAGCTCGTCCAGTCTGCATCACAGTATCCCTCAACTTCTATGCGTCCATTCTTCTTGAACCATAGCCCCTTTCCCGGCGTTCCTTTCAGATATCTCAAGATCTGAAATACTGCTTCCATATGACCCTTTCTTGGATCATGCATGTAGCGACTCACTACACTCACCGCAGATGAGATGTCAGGGCGAGTGTGTCCCAGATAAATCAATCTCCCTACAAGTCTTTGATATCTTTCACGATCAACAGGCTCTCCTGCTTCTGCTCCAAGCTTACTCTTCTGGTCAATTGGAGTAACGACTGCTTTGCATCCCAGCATCCCTGTCCCCTTTAGCAGATCTAGTGCGTATTTTCTTTGTGATAGAACAATTCCGTGTTCGTCTTCACACACTTCGATACCTAGAAAGTACCTCATCGCTCCTTAATCCTTCACCTCAAACTCCTTCGCGAGTTTTGACTTCAGCTCAGTGATCTCGACTTCATCATCACCTGTGATCACTATATCATCCACATATACAGCAAGTATAGTGATGTGGCCTCTTGCATGCTGGAGGAAGACCGTATGATCTGCATTTGTTTGACGGTATCCCATGCCTATAACAGCCTTCTGAATCTGTCAAACCAGGCTCGAGGAGATTGCTTGAGCCCGTATAGCGACCTCTTCAGTTTACACACCTTTCCTTGCGACGTCCCTCCGTCTGATTTCGTCGCGTAGCACCCTGGCGGGAGCTCCATGTATACTTCTTCTTGCAGGTCCCCATGAAGAAAGGCATTCTTCACATCCAGCTGGTACAGCTTCCACCCATAGTTCGCTGCAATGGAGACCAGAGTTCTCACGGTGCTCATTTTTGCTACTGGGGCAAACGTCTCATCATAGTCTATGCCATATGACTGTGTGAATCCTTTTGCAACCAACCTCGTCTTGTACCGCTCTACTTTTTCTTCTGGCGTCTCTTTCACTGTGTACACCCATTTGCATCCCACAGCTTTCTTCCCTTTGGGTAATGGAACCAGCTCCCATGTCTTATTTTTCTCCAGTGCCCCAAGTTCTTCCATCATTGCAGCTTTCCACCTTGGATCTTTCTTTGCTTCCTGCCAACACTTGGGCAACGAAGTAAAGTCTAACGATGCAATGAAGGCTCGATAATTAGAAGAAATGTTAGAATAAGACAAGAAGTTGGCAATGTCATGTTCGTAATCATCAAAACGAGCAGGAGCCTTACTCGCATTGATGCGAGAAGATCTCCTTAAGGGAGCAATAGGTGGTGGAGAGATCATACCATCCGAGTCGAAGAGATCCGCATCAGAATCCGAGTGATTCAGTGCGGGGGCAACATTTTCAGGAGTTGGAGCAGGCGTAGACGAGGGACTTTGTACAGTAGGCACAGGGCACGGCATAGGCACAGTACTGGACTTCTATTGTCTCCTTCTGTAGACTTGGAGCTCCTTTTTCCTTGTCTGCTGCTCCTCCTGCGTAACATATGTATCTTCTTCTTCATTCTCTGTATCTGAGTCACTGTGCTCTCCCCCTTTCGTCCAGTTTTCTACAACCGGACACGGAACCGATCCGACGACCACATTTGGGCTTATTATCTCCCCCTCACATCTAACACCATCTGTGTTAGGTGTGTCACCAAATGCTGAACCTTCATCTGAACCATAGTATGGTTCGAGTTCTCTGAATGTAACGTCCATGCTGACAAACATCTTTTGCTCGACTGGACTCCAACAGGCATATCCCTTCTGAGTCGCCGTGTAACCGACAAAGACACATTTAACTGCCCTAGGATCCAGTTTGCCAACGCCTGGTCTATTATCTTAGACAAAACACACACATCCAAAAACTTTCGGTGGAACAGTGTATGTAGTTGCCCCAGTAAGCATCTCCAACGGTGTCTTCCAGTCCAATACTTGAGATGGCATTCTGTTGATGAGATAAGAGGCCGTCAATATAGCCTGCCCCCATAAGTGTTTCGGGACATTCATAGCCAGCATCATCGTCCGTGCGACTTCCAGCAGGTGTCGGTTCTTTCGTTCAGCCACACCATTTTGTGCTGGAGTATAAGCACATGAAGTTTGATGTAGTATTCCATGAGTGGAAAAATACTCAGCAAACCGCTTATTAGTATACTCCGTCCCATTGTCAGACCGAAAATACTTAATTTTAGCGCCATATTATGTTTCCACCCGTCGATGAAAGTCCTGAAAGGCCTCAAGGACGTCACTTTTATTCTTCATAAGGTAGACCCATGTCACGCGGGTATAACAGTCAATAAAGGTGACGAACCATGGAAAGCTGTTAATTCCGGTTTTAGGACAAGGGCCCCATACGTCCGAATGTATCATGTCAAAAGCAGCAGAACTCCTATTCCCCGAGCTCACATACGAGCTTCTGGTATGTTTTTCCAACTCACAAGCATTACAAAATAACTTCTCTTTATTAGCCCTTTGATATAAGGACGGATACATTCGACTAATAACTTTAAAAGAGGAATGACCGACACGCTGCTGGTGGAGTAGCAAGTCGGCTTCAACACTGCGACAGGAAGCTTCTGGTGGTGCGTCTGCTACCAAGGATGCCAATGCGTTGTCCAGTCCAGTCCTGTCTAAATACCACAGCCCCTTATGCCATGTGCCAGTTCCAAGTCGTCGTCCTGTCCCTTTCTCCTGAAAAGTCACCGTAGGAATGTCAAAGGATACAGTACAGTTAAGATCAAGTATAATGGCACTAATTGATAGAAGATTGACAGAAAAAGACGGAGCATGTAAGACATTGGTCAGAGTGATGGAAGGGGTGCATGCGACAGTGCCTTTACCCATTACAGGGCTGGATGTACCATCAGCGGTCTGAATACTCTCCGGCAATGGTAGGTGAGTATAGTCCTGAAATGCACCACGGGATCCCGTGACATGGCGAGATGCCCCAGAGTCCATAATCCATCCTGGCTGATGGACAGATGCAAAAACACGCGCAGAATTACCGGTACTGGTTTGGGCAAAGCAAGTGATGTGATCTCCCGAGGTAGAAGACGCCCCAGGACTGTCGGCCGAACCCAGCTTTGTACCTCTCAACTTCTCAAGGAACTCCCGCTCAAGCGGGGTTATTTCAGCCAATTGATTCTCTCTCCCTTCCTTCGCCAGATTTGCTTTGTGTCCGCCCCTTCTACCAGCATATCCTCCTCTACTACCACGTCGGCCTCCACGACCCCATCCTCGATCATTAGACTGATTGCGCAAGGGTTTTGGACAAAATCGGATGTAATGTCCGGAGTCACCACAATTGTGGCAAACACCACCCACAGATGGAGGTTGATTGAAGGCAGCAAGGGCTGACTTGTCAACTGCGGCTTGCTCCCCCTGGTAGGAGCCCTTGTTAGGCATCAACTTCAGGCGAGCTTCTTCCTGTGTCATGACGGCTATAGCTTCTTCCAAGGTCGAAAGCGTGGGTTGGGATAGGAGGATATTCCGTCTCTGCTCAAATACAGGGTGTAGTCCCTTCAGGAATTTTATCATACGCTGCCGCGAAATATAAGTCAGGAACATCTGAAAGTACTTCGCGAATGCCGGTTCGACTTGTGCATCTTCCATCCCAAGAGGATCATAATGATCTAGATCAGACCAGTACTTCTTCAACAGGGCTGCGTACTCAGAGATGGTACGTTCGTCTTGGGCCATCATATCGAGTTCATCTTGCAGTTGAAAGACTCGCATAGGGTTGCCAGAGCCGGAGTACATATCTTTTAGAGTTCGTCATATATCAGCAGCAGCCTCCATTGCCTCGACATTGCCCGACACCTGGTCGGTTAATGAGGCAGTCAACCACCCAGCCACTACGTTGTTGACAATCTCCCAAACAGCAAATTCCTTTGCGGAGTGATCGGCTGGCGCCTTGGCTTGACCAGTGACATAGCCAACCAAGCCACGTCCCTTCAGCGTCCGCATCGCCTGCCGCGACCACTTCAAGTAGTTGGACGTTCCTTCCAATTTCGTCTCCAGCTTCTCCAATTTTCCCATTTTGTAAGGTGACAGATCCACATCAGTATGGATCACACGTGGGGCGGCCTCGGTTAATCTCTTTGATAAGATATCATCAACCAATGCTTTCATCTCTTCGGCCGTCAGTTTGCCACTGGTCGAATCTATGGCTTCTTCAACTGTGAACCCTATTCGTCGTCTTCTTCGGCTTCTTCGACGTCGGAGGCGGCAACTTCCCCAACTTCGTCGTCTTCGTCGTTTTCTTCGACGTCACAGACTTTACGAAAGCGCTACTAACTTGGCCAGCACCGGCGCGCGCATGTAAAGTGAACACGTCAGGTCACCAGAGAAGACATGATCAGTCTCTGTAGAGATCCCGATGTGAAGAAGGAATAACAAATAAAGCATTTGTTAGTTCCAAACGGCGTAAGCGAGGATCAGAGTTGGTGCAAATAAAGCATTTGGCAGCCGTCTGTCTTCGAAATACGCCTTTTTTTTTTACGGCTAGGGTTTGTAGTAGATGGAAAGGCTAGGGTTAGACATGGTGGTGGCTAGGGTTTGGGTTAGGGTTTGGGAAGGGGGGGTGCCGCTGGAGGTCGGGAAGGGGGGGGGCGCGCCGGTGGTCGGGGGGGGGGGGGTCTGATGGTGGTCCGGGGGGGGGGGCTGCTGCTTCGGGGGGGGGGGGGTCGGCTAGGGTGGTGAAGGTCGGTGGGGGGGGGGGGGGGGCTGCTGCTTCGGGGGGGGTGGGGAGGGGGGGGGGTCGGCTAGGGTAGTGGAGGTCGGTAGGGGGGGGTCGAGGGGGTCGGAGGGCTAAAAAAAATTTTGTTTTTTTTTTGGTGGAGAGAGAGAGAGAGAGAGAGAGAGAGAGAGAGAGAGTTATGGCTCTGATACCATGTAGAAAATAATGGTTGGATAATTTTATTGATGGACTACTTCACTACTTATAGGGAGTCTAGCTCCTCTACATACTACATATTCTGATGTGGGACTAAAAGTCCCTTATTGATTCTCAACAGAATGAATCCAAATGATAACATATTCTAGTTTGTTTTCTCGCATTATGGAAGAGAATCAGCCATCTACTTCTAACACAATCTACTTCTAACACAATCTTATTATGAGAAGAATATAACATAGACGTCAAGGTATTAATGGGCTTTCCCGGGCTTGGCTTGTGCGGTTGAAAGCCTTCTTGCTCAATGTACAGTAGAATCTTTTCTCAGCAATGGGATAACACTTAACGACGTTCTTATCAAATGTCAGTTCTTGGAGGTGGATAACTTATGAGACTTAATTAAGTGTTGAAAAAGAAAGTTGACTAGATGCTTGCGATGCTATTAGAGATGGCTAAAAGATACGTGTCTTACTAGAGAAGCCAGCTGGGACTGTACTATCGGTTGCAGTAATAGCCTGTATTATGAGAGTTTTAACCCTGTTTTGGTAGTTGAAATGGTTGGTAGGTTTAATCTAGTCAACCTTTTTAATTGTTTACACAATTTTATTCCTTGATCCCTTTAGTTTTTTCCATTATAAAATGCTTGTTGTCCTTACTGGTTCTCTTAAACATCAGAGTAGGCTTATTTATATTTTGGTGGTTCAGTTTTTTCAACTTGCATGCATGGATATCCTTTTTTCCCCTTTAGGTTTACGTCAGCAGGGTGTCAACTGGCAAGAAGTCTGGAGCTACACTCACTAAATGACCTAGGCTTTTCCAAAAGATTCGTGCGGTGCTTGCAGGTCTCTGATTTTTTTTTTTTTTTTTTACTTCTTTGTTCTCCTTTTCGACTACTGTAGTCGTTTCTTTTTTCTGTTAATCTTTGAACCAAGTATCGTATCACAATTTTATGTCAACAGATTTCGGAGGTTGTGAACAGTATGAAGGAATTGATTGATGTTAACATGGGTAACAAGATTAGACCCTTAGGTATCATTTTTACTTTCCTTACACTGTTACTAAAGCTCTCTTGTTGCCGTCCTTATCTTTATGTCAAAAATGTTCACAGTTAACCCATTGTTGCTTTTTCATCAAATAAAATATGTTGGGTTGGGGGGGTGGGGGTGGCTTTGGGTAAATAGTTTACAATAAAATAAAATTAAGCACAACAAAAGACAATAATGAGCAATTAAAAGTAACTGCTAGAAAGTAAGGCAAGATTGCAATCATGGTATTCTCTAAGAAGCACTTCAGTCTCAAAATTTTCTCCGATTTTAATCTACTAATATATAATTAGTTACAACCATGAGCTTTGCTTTGAAGTACTCGCCAACTTCAATTGAAGCACACATACTTGCTGTTGAGTGTCCATCACTCATAACTCGAGTTTGTATGTAGTGCTTGTGGTTCGAACACGTTCTTCCAGAAGAAACCTCTTTTGTAAAAGAAATGTTGATCTTCTTGAACATAAAGATCTAATGAGACTCTCAATTTTACTCACTTTGATGAATTTGGACAAATGGAAGCTCTTATATATTTGGAGAGTTTTCTCTTAAGAATATGCAAGTTTGGGTGCTTGAAATGAAAGTGGGAAGAAGACATATAGACTATTTTATTGCCTACAAACCAAACAACCAAAATGTAGCTGTTATTCTTTACACATTATAATGACAGTATACTGGTGAACATGTAATGCCAATTTATATAGCCATTGTAGTTCATTTATGGGCAAAAATAAGGTTGCAAATATATTGTGTAGGGGACTTTTGAGGTTCAAAAATAAATCCTATCTAGGGAATGATCTAACTATAAAATAAAATTAAGCACATTATAATGACAGTATTCTTTACTCATAACTCGGCTTTGGGTAAATAGTTTACAATAAAATAAAATTAAGCACAACAAAAGACAATAATGAGCAATTAAAAGTAACTGCTAGAAAGTAAGGCAAGATTGCAATCATGGTATTCTCTAAGAAGCACTTCAGTCTCAAAATTTTCTCCGATTTTAATCTACTAATATATAATTAGTTACAACCATGAGCTTTGCTTTGAAGTACTCGCCAACTTCAATTGAAGCACACATACTTGCTGTTGAGTGTCCATCACTCATAACTCGAGTTTGTATGTAGTGCTTGTGGTTCGAACACGTTCTTCCAGAAGAAACCTCTTTTGTAAAAGAAATGTTGATCTTCTTGAACATAAAGATCTAATGAGACTCTCAATTTTACTCACTTTGATGAATTTGGACAAATGGAAGCTCTTATATATTTGGAGAGTTTTCTCTTAAGAATATGCAAGTTTGGGTGCTTGAAATGAAAGTGGGAAGAAGACATAGACTCTTTTATTGCCTACAAACCAAACAACCAAAATGTAGCTGTTATTCTTTACACATTATAATGACAGTATACTGGTGAACATGTAATGCCAATTTATATAGCCATTGTAGTTCATTTATGGGCAAAAATAAGGTTGCAAATATATTGTGTAGGGGACTTTTGAGGTTCAAAAATAAATCCTATCTAGGGAATGATCTAACTATAATGCAAGCAATGTTTGTATGTATTATGGCTTAAAGAAGGTTTGCTGGGTTGAGCTTCCAAGTGCACTTCATTCTTTAAGTGTTACATTGTTATTCTCACCAAAGACATACAAGATAACAAATTACACAAACAAAAGTCTTAAAATTATCTTTACTTTTATTTGACTTGACTTATTGTATCTTTAACTCGATATTATTTCTTCATTTCATCGCCACATTACTAATTTTGCTTCGAACTACTTGAATTACTTTTCTTCAAAATAAAATTACGCTTACAAAACAATGTACATAATAGCAAGCAAGTATTCGTATCATATCTAACGCCAATAGCAATTTCGTGCATACGAGTGTGGATGATGAGAATAAGAAATACTTTAACTTATGTCTTATTAGTATTTACAATTAGTAATTATTCAATGAAAAAAATAACCGATTGTTTGTAGTTAAAATACTCAATTAATCATGGGCTAACATTCTCTCGTTTTTGTTATGACAAATCAATTAAGTTTAAGGTAAATACAAATGAAACATATATCACTAATTTGTATACTTAAAACTTTATTTTCCCTTTGTCATGATAAAAATGAAGGTCTCCGTTGCTAATTGTTGAAAAGGAATCGATCATGGACAAATTAGAGCAAGAGGAAAGCATAGACAATTATGACCAAGTATAGAATAAGACAATAAAATGGGAGAAGACTACAAGGACAAGATAAGGAAAGCGAAAGATAAAAATAACTTGTCAACACGAAGTAGTTGGTAAATTTGAAATATAGAAAAAGCTATCCATAAATACATCAACAAGAAATTATTGGAAGAAATCCCAAAACAGCCATGATATAGATAAAGGAATTCAATTTTGGGATAAAATTTGTCTAACATGAAATCGGCAAAAACAATAGTGATTAGATTTTCCAAATAAAAATAGCCAACAATGAAATTGTTGGAAGATACTAAAAAACTATGACATTGATCAAGGAATTGAATGTGATTCTCAATTTGTCTATAAAAATGGTGAATCAATTCCATGTAGAGATAAAATCAATGAAGAAACATAATTAATAGCATAAACGAATTGTAATCTACCCATACAAAATCTATCCAATTGCTTAATGTTTATGTCTTCGGACATGCATTGCGAATAGTCTGTGACTACGCATAAAGGCTATATCTACTTGAGAAATAAATTCAGTGAACCTCAAAGTATTACCATTTTTAGCTCTAGACATAGAATTGACATTAGGCGACAAAAGCCAAAGAATATAAATAATGAGATTTATCAAATTGAAATTACCAAGCCAATAATGTAGAAGTCAACTTTAAAATGCGATGTAAGAGACTTATTAAGTAAATCCATTGAGTAATTTATGCCATACTTTTCCATAAAATCTCCTAATACATTATAGGTCATAAAATCAATAACAAAAAAAAAAATGAAACTCAAACTTAGGAAATCATGATATACTAGATATCCACATATGAAACGATATATGTATATCTAGCTCTAAGACAAATATATGCATCAAAGGAAACAATAAGTTCAAGGAAAGACTATATTTCTAGAGTTTTCTTCCATTTAATCAATGCATACAAAGCTCTATAAGAATCATGAGAGAAGGTTTCCAACTTTAAGAAAAGAATAATGGTTTCTCGACTTTAGAAGATGCGAAATACAAATTATATAAATAAGAAACTAAGAAATATCCAGTAGGCATCATAAATCCAAAGACGATGATCTATATGAATTTATATCAAGATAGACAAGTTAAAACGATATCAGTGAAACTAAAGATTGCATATCAATTAAGGATACCATGATGTAAACCAAAAAGAAAATTTTCAAGCAAACACAGGTTATGTGCATGATTATCTAATTAAGTGAGAATCAAACAATTTTGTTACTTTACATATACTAATACACTTTACCATATATATATATATATATATATATATATATATATATATATATATATATATTCAAATAATTAAGTAACCTTTAACTAGTCAAGTATTTGGATCATATCTCATATGTGATACATATAATCCATATATGACCAAATAAGCATCTCCAAGAAACTAATATCAAAGAGTTCCAAATCAAAAGCAAAGGTAAAGCCTTACAAATCATAAAAACAACTAAAATCATTTTGAGATTCGCACGAAAATACAACAAAACAAAGGAAACGAGTAAACCTCATTTTATATGATTTACATTAAAAGTGGTGTGATATACAAGGATACGCAATAAAAGTATAGATTATTTACTAGAGGTACTTAAAAATTGCTTACTTGTGACAAATAGTGGTCAATGTTTAGACCTGAGGTTCACATTTCTTAAACAATCCAATCTCAGATACGACTCTAGTGAGGGGCTTGTTAAAGAAAATAATTATGTATATTTGTAAATGAAATATATAGAAAATTCAACAAAGATATATATATATATATATATATATATATATATATATATATATAACGATTATATGTTTTATAGAAAATCAAATATGAATATGAAACAAGAATTGATATCTTTTTCAAATGTGGTTTCATAATCATAGAAAATGAGATTGATTAGTGAAAGTGAATCGATGTAAGATAAGTTAAGGAGAGATGATAAGGTAGAAATTTGTTTACCTTTAAGGCAATGATGTGAACAAGTATCAAGTTAAATGCATCGATTGATCCTTAATCACCAACTCTAGTTCTTCTTTTAAGCTTAGAGTTTCAAACAAATGAATATATTTTGGTCAACCAAAATGATTATATAACCTATACACTTGAGCAAGGATATGTAAAAAAATTAAGCATACTCGAGCAAACTCTTATCAAAATAAGGCCAAAATGATATTCATAAATGCATGTATACTACTAATGTTTTTACAAAAAATGAGTTCTACATCAAGATGATAAAATATAAGTTCAAATAGAAAAACTCATAGATTTTCACATGAACTGAGGATATATAGTTTAATATAAGAAAATCTCAATAAAAAAACTCATGCTTTATGTGTAGCTATAATCAAAAGAAATCTTAGAGTATCAATTACTATGCACCCTATGTGCTCTACTTTTATAATGAATTATTGTGATACAATATTACACATAAATATGCTCGTAAAGAATAAACAACAATGTATAATTTTTCAATTCGCTTTGGAAAGCTATTTACTCCAATGAGCTAATATTTTAATCGATCTTTGAAGATAGCTATCTTACTGCACTAGAAGATTATAAGAAAGATGAGAACTAAAAAAGACGCTAATCACTAGAAGATGATAAAATATAACAAATTGAAGTGCATGTACATATGATTCTCAATTCCGTTAGTTATAAGCAAGCAAGCCAAGAGTATATATGTCCTCTCAACATGTTATGAGTAAAGATAATACAATTAAAGCTCAAACGAAACCACAAATTATATATATGTGTGTGTGTGTGTGTGAATGATGTGGATATATTTAAGATTTTAAATATGTATACTCGTAAACAAAAAGCAAAGAAGATCGATATAAAGTAAATGTGGCTTTACATTTTAAGTCGTGTTGATTAAAAAAACATAGTAGTATATGAGAATAAAACAGTCAAAGTATAAGGTAAGCACAAATTTAAGGATAAAAGTACATAACTATACTTTTGAAGTCATAATGAACTTGTGTTTAACTCAAATGATCACAAAATCAATAGATTACATTTATAAAATAAAGCGTATCGATGAGAAAGAAAATATTTCCAAAAACATAAACGTAGAGATTACGATACATGAATACCAAAACAAGTCACAATCACAAATAGGCTATAAAACGGAGGGTGATGCATGCAAAGAAGTTAGTTAAAATAGGTTAAGCTTAGAGTATGCATTAGACAAAAGTGTCACATTAGTAGAAAGTTGACATGTTAAGCAATTTATTGTGATCAGATTATCTTAATTAAGATACTAGTTATACTTGGTTTTACAAAGTAGGATGTATTTCTAAAAGATGAAAAACCAAGCATGATAGTAAATCATTCACATTAATCAATATATATAAGACGTGTTGTTGAACAATACCATTGTGAGCTACTAGCAAAATCCAAGCATGCTAGATTCACATAATAAAATAATTAAGAATCGTAGCATGCTAGCATTGTGGCTTTAGTGGCCAAGATTGTGTTGGTGTAATTGTTTAGAGGAGGACCTTTATAGAATTGCAACCACCAACACGTTCTGTGGTGTGTTGGCACAAACATGACCTATCGGGAGGCGTGAGCGAGATGTCGATTTGGTCTTTCCTCCTCGTTATAGTCCTCCTAGAGTGAATAGCATTTCATCGGCATACATCATATCTTTTCACCTTTGTAGTCCTATGCATAGTCGGTCACAACGAATGATGCTCCACCTACACAACTAGGTGAAAATTTTGTTATCCATATGAACTTGGATATGCATTTGTTAGCTTCAGGAACCCATGTAGCATTTATTCTAGCATTGGTAAGAGAACTACGACGAATAGGACAAGCAAAACTCGTGACAAATGCGATTGCATTATAAGCACATGTATTAGGATAAGCATGAGAGTGATCATGTGCCATAATGTTAGTACGAGTATCTCTAAAGCATGCATGAGAGGATTCAGTTCTTGGGTTGTCATACTTCGATAACAAATTATCATGCATAGTGGTAAGACAATTGAATTTAGCAATTAAGATTTCATTCTCCTTAGCAAATAAACTTTTAGGGATAAAATCATCATCTCGTTTCTTTAAAGTCAATAGAAGAATATGTAAAAATATCAACTCATTGTTTTGCCTATTGAGTTCTTTTAGGGATGAATTAAATCTTTTAATTTTTAGTATTAATTTTTCATTTGAACTCTTTACATATTCGTAATTAGAATTTTAAGAATCTTTGGACAACAAATCATTGTTCTCATTTCTCAAAAACTCAATTGTTTCTTCTAAAGAAAGGTTCTTTTGCATTAGCTCTTCATTCATAGAATGAAAATTTTGAAGTTCTTCTAAAAACTTGAAAGCATGCATTTTAATTTAGATCGTCTTGCACTTTACAAAAGTTATGATTGTTTATGCTACTAGAAACAAAATATTCTTTATCGGAGGAGAGAGAAGATGCCATGATGGACAAATATCTACTCTAAGGATATTAAGCATATAAATAAGGTTCTCACTCTGTTACCAAGTAAAGGCAACCAAAATAATGGGAACCCTAGAGGGGGTGATAGTTTTTTTAAAAAAATTAAGCACAATAAAAGACAATATTGAGCAATTAAAATTAAGTGCTAAAATGTAAGGCAAGATCGAACTCTCCGGCTTTAATTTACTATTATAAAAAAAGTTACAAGTGCGAGCTTTGATCTAAAGAACTCGCTAATGGTGTCGAGTGTTTGCCACTCCAAACCCGAGCTTGGTGTGAGTGCTCGTGGACTCCTCAACACTTTTTTTTTCGCAAGCAACCTCTTTTGGAAGAGAAATGCTATCTTTTTGAACACAAGATAAAGATCCAAAATGAAGCTCTAAATTTCACTTTGACTTTAATAAATTGGGTAAATAAAAGCTCTTAGGTATTCGGAGAGTTTTCTCTTGATGATATGCAAGTTTTGGTACTTGAAATGGAACTGGGAAGAAGACATTAAGACAATATTTATAGCATACGAATCAAATAGCCAAAATATAACCGTTACTGTTCACATAGTATACTGATGAACATGTAATGACTATTTATATAGCTGTTGTAGTTCATTTAAAATAAGGTTACTGTTATACTGCCAGTATACTATGTGGGGGACTTTTGAGGTTGAAAGACTTGCTGGTTTGTAACAAGGTTCACCAGTATATTCATATTGTCAGTATACTACAAGTATACTGTAATACAGATTAGTTGTCCAATAAAGATGTATACGTTTGAGTATGTTCCAAATTGAATTTAGCCCAAAATGTTTATACATGATAGAAGGTTTTGAAGTCTAGTTTCCAAATGGCTAAGTTTAAATCAATATAATGTTTGTAGCTCCAGATATGATTGAAACAAAGTGTGTCAGGCTGAATGTAAATAAAACTCTAGAAGTTATTTGGTGAATTGAGCTTCCAAATGCACTTCATTTATTAAGTGTTACATCGTTATCTTCACCGAAGATGTATAAGATGACAAATTACACCACTAAGTCTTCAAACAATGTTCACTTTGTTTTGACTTGAAGCAAGCAAGTATCCGTATCATATTTGACACTAATAGCAATCTCGTGAATACGAGTGTAGATGATGAGAATAAAAAATTCTTAGCATGTGCCTAGTTGAAGTATTTACAATTAGTGATTTATTCAATGAAAAAATTAACCGATTATCCGTAATCAAAATACTCAATTAATCATTGGGCTAACAATATCAACTTAATCATTTTTATCTGCAGGAGTGCTTATGTCCAAACATGTCGACACTTTGAGAACACCCTCTTTGCTTTAGTCCAACATAGGCCAAAAGATGAATACCCTCTTTGAAATCTGCAAAACAAAAATACATCATATCCCTCTCTGTTATTTTATGTCAAAAGGGAGTTGTCTCGTGTTTTTAATTCAAGAGGGAACTGTTTGCAGAGAGCCTGAAGAGCTATTCGAGGCAGGCACAGGCTGCAGCTAAGTTCCAAGCACAAAAGATCCATGATGCGGAGCAAATTATGACAATACAGAGTCTGTCAGCTGATCAAAACTCATTGAATAGGACAACTGGAGTGAACACAGGATTAGGCAGCTATGCAATCAATGGTCGCACCCCCAATCTCATTGTGAATAGTGTTCCTCCCAGTCCAGCGGCATTGAACAACTACCAGTACTTACTAAGAACCTCAAATCAAAACCTGAATCCACTTCAGCTGTCATCCTTCAGTGGTGCTAATCTTCCGCAGCCTGGGCCATTTCTAACAAAGGTACCATCTTTCAATGGTTCTGTGCCCCCCACTCCACAGCAGTCTCAACCAGCCAATAGCTTTCCACATCATAACAACAATCCACATGCCTCTCCGGTCGATCCAAACTTGGAGCAGCGTGTGATCCAGCAACTCCTGCAGGAAATGATCAACAATAGCAAAGGGACAGGGACCCCACAACAGATTCCTGCTGCCCCACATGCCAATGTCAATGTAGCAGCTGAGATGGTTGGTTCTGGTCTTACCGGATCTGGAGGCTTGCCAGCCATGTCGAGCTCAGTGCTGGTCAAGGGCACTACAGCATCAATCCCAAGTAGAAGCAACAGTTTTAAGTCCGCTGTCAACAACCATTCCTCAAGCAGCAGCAACAGTTTTAACGGCAAAATGGATCTTCCACCTAATTTGCATCTTCCTGAGTTGGATCAGGATATTTGGCCAGAACTCACAGAAAGTGGGATGCAATTATGAGCCATTCAAGGTTGCCATGGATGGAATGTATGAAAATAAACTTAAAAACAATAGGATGTTGTGAATTATAAATATATAGTTGCTGTATAGTAAATATTTAGAACAGTGATCATGGTTGGGATGTGTCATGCCCACTCTCAGTGCAAATATAGCTGGGTTGGTGGCAGTTTTTTGAGGTGTGGCAGTTCTGACTTTCCTATGTACTTTATGATCAACTTCACCTGAAGGAATGCATCAGTTTCTTGAATATTGAGGAATTTGTATCTTGTTATCCAAGGGTTTAGAACAATATACTGTGTCAGGGACAGCTTTTAATTGAGAACTCCCTGTGCATTGCTTACAGTAAATTACATACTCTAGGTCTTCATTTTCTAGATGTTGCCACATACTTGGTTTTTCATTTGCAATGCCAATTACATTGTACATTTTGTTGCAGAATTTTGGAGAGCACTAAGACAAAATGTTTTGGCAGAACATAGTCATCATCTATCGGCGATCATCAAGGGATTGAGAACAAAGTTACTAAGTCTGGACATCGCACGATTGAGAATTGGTTCTCCATGGGAAACAACATTATGACTGATAGCAATGACGGATTTACTAGAAAACAATTTCATTCCAATCTCACTCGTGAGAAAAAAACACCCAACGGAAGTAATGTACATTGTTTTCTTTCCATGAGGTACTGCAGACTTGAAGCTTGTTACAATAGTTTCCTCTTGGCGCACAGAAACAAACCTCCTACAAAATATTGACAAACAGTTCATATTAAACCATTCCACCTGAAGCTTCATATCGAGTGACTCAATTCCGACTTCTACAAAACCTCTCTGAAATATCAGTCACACTTAATATCCAACTTTCATGGTTTTCATAGCTGTTATATATTTTTTTAATTGTAGTTTTGGGGATCCGGATTGATTGTAGTCTATTCGACATTCTAACAGGTCGAGCTAAAGTTGAAAAATACTTGAGAGGTAAAAACTTTGTAGAAGGAGCCGAGGAAGGTGATATGAACTCCAAGTGAAATTGCGCGATCTGCATACTCTCTGGATCTTGCATCTACTTTTGAGAAGCAAGTTTCGGCAGTGGTGTGGAGAATATTTGGAATTGTAGGTCCACGGTTAGGGTTGATATACTTTGGATCCACATCTCCTACAACCAAAATTTCGTGCACCCATGCAACCATGTCACATAGGGGGGTGCACGAGATCTAGAGGCACGAGACTTTGATACTAGGCCTGCACAAGGGTATTATTCAAAGTGTTATATGGGCCGGGCCCGGCCATCCTGAGCTCGGTGTCACAGACTTAGTATTTTTGTTTACACTTCGATCCGTGCGACGCACAAGCTTCCTACACGAAGATCCGTGCTAGCCTTCCCCAACGCTTAGCTAGATCACTAAGGTGATAATGAGAATAATGTGGAGCAAAAGAGAGAGATCGAAAGATTAAAACTTCACTATACTAGAGAGAGTTAATAATGTCTTCGGTGGTGAGGAACAAATGAGCTCTCACTTATTTAAAATGCCTCAAAGGACCTACATCAAGCTTCTGGAAACAGAATATGCCAGGAATTATTTTAGGACCTAGATATTTTCTAAGGAAGTCTTTAGAACATCTAGAAAGCTGTGGAGACTTCATGAATCTTCAAGTATGTTCCACCACATTCTACCATATTTTGGAAGACTCTGGAAGCTTCTAGCAAAACCTCGGTCCATAGAGAGTTATGCAAATTTGTCTCTGCGGGACAAAAAATCTTGGGCGTGATATTCTCCATTAACTGTTTCATCGATGTCCTCATCGACGGGTACACCAAGTCTCGAAACGACATCTACTCTCGTAAGCATGGTCGCTGCACGTCATCCCTTCTTCGTGCATCTCATGCGGTACTTTCCAGAGTTGTCCATCTTCTCCTCAAGATCGGAAGAAAAGTGGTTTGGCGCACCAACTTTGACCTTGGTTTGTGCCCTCTTCGGCACAAAAAGAGGCTCGTGTGGGCTGTTAGGTCATCGATCCACCTCATCTCGTGACTACATATAGTTCTCCACACCTCCGCGCATGCGAGTTCCATTGTAACTCTGTCGACCCGAACATCCACAAACAACTCCTTGCACAAGCCACTGCACTTTGTCGCCTCTTCTGTGCAGTCTACGACGTGCTCCTCTGCACTCGAGCCCAGCCTGGTAGCACGATCCACTTTCCTCTGCAGAAGTGACTCATCGGGATGCCCTTTCACAACACCCTTGTTCTCGTACAGAAGGCCTTCCTCCTCGAAGCCCTCCTTCATATCGAGCACCGCTAGGTATGCCATTTCCCTTTGACTATCCTGTAACCACCACTTTTCTAAATTAGGGTATTTTAGTAATTTTGTGAAATTTTTGAATTTTTATTATTTTATTAGTTAATTTGATTGGTGTGTAGCTTTGATTGGTGTTTTGAGTAGTAGAAGGTGGTATAATCTTAGTCAACCTTGATTAGAAGACTAACCATGTGATTAGAATTATTTTTGGCTTTTTAGATTTTAATTTAGAGCTATTGTCCATTTTAGAAAACATTTAAATCATTTTTTAAGTCATTTTACACATAGCTTTTAAGCCTTTTTGTCAATGAGCCTTTAAACCAACTTAAGGAGTGCTTGGCCCATGAATAAACCCTAACCCTAATCCCCCCCATGACTTGGCCGGCCAAACACAGCAGCCCCCCATTTTCATTTGTGAGAAACTAGTAGCCGTCACAAATTCAAAACCCTACTTTTTTCCTTCTCCTCCAAAAGTCATATTTTCTCGTTTCTCACCCAAATCCTTCCAAACGAAGTGCGTTGCGACCGTTGGGAGGAGAGGAATCTGCTAGAGACTTGCTAGCGAGAGATCGGAGGCGTTTGACCGGAGAAAATCAGCATCGACGTGTTTGGAGGCTTGTTTCATTGAGTTTTGACACTCAATAGGTAAATCTCTCTAAATACTTGTTAATTCCATTTTTTCTACATAGATGCATCAATATAGGTACCCTGGACCTGTGCATGAAGTTTGATAGGTTTGTGATTTCGTTTGATAGCCGTATCGGACACGTGTCGGTCCTATGGAACACGTGTTCGACGAAATGCCACTTAGAATTGAAAGTTGGTATTTTTCGATTCTGTTTTCACAAATTTATTGCTTTTATGATTTGAAATAACTTTCGTGAAGACGGATCTTGATTCGACACGATTTCAGTATTCGAATCGGACACGGACACGCGTGTACGAGGCCTGTGCACGGCCTCGTGCATGCCCTGCTGTCCGAGTGTCATAACTCGACGCACAGGATTCTGTTTTGCGTAAAATTTTGTGAACACGTGGGGGCAACCTCTGCCCATGTGCTCCTAAAATTTTATGATGTTTCGTGAAGCTTGCGCAAAGAAATCCAGCGCGCACGGTTCAACCAACACTGTGCACGCGCCAGAATTTGTCGCTGACACGGCCTTTGTATGCGAACTCGACGCGTCGAGGACCCGTTCTAGGAGCACGAAGCCCTATATCTAGGCTACCCAGGGACCCGACCCCGAGACGCGACGTAGCTCGTGTCGCGAGCCACGGGGCTCGACACGCGCCCACGAGGCCGCGCACGCGCGTGCATATAGCCTTGCAGTCTGTGTGTCTTAACTCGATGGATTGACTCCGTTTTGTGTGAAATTTTATGGACAAGTTGGGGCAACCTCTGCCCACGTGCTCCTAAAATTTTACGAGATTTCTTTGAGTATTCGCGAAGTTATCGCGTCTGCACTGATTCGGCTGATACCGTGCACACGCGCGTACGTGCTCGTGCGATACGCACTTGTACTCTTACACTGGGTGCGGGTCGTGACACATTTTTAGTAGTTGCCCATGCAGGTCGAGATTCGCATTAGTGCGATATCGTGGTAGTACGACAACTTAGTTGTACTGCTACGAGCCTGCGATAGGAATTAAGAAATAGGCTTTAGATGAGAGGGTACTCAATCACAACTAGAAAATTTCCATGGATTTGAATCTATTGACACTTGTTTAAATCTAAATAATCTACTTTATACCTGTCCTTCTTGATGATATCATCCTTGTACCGTTATTGACCTCTTGTTTGATCTGTCCTTCTTTTTCATCTTGTTGTGTGTGATTTTATTAGTACCTGTCAAAATATTCTTGTGATGTGCTAGATAGTATAGTAACCCTGTTCGAGACTGTAAACTACGACAAGTAGGACCATGTTTTGTATGTTTTAGATATAATTTTCTTGACCTTGATTGTCGGGGGTTTAACATAGAAGAAGTGCAACCATCTTAAATTTCGAGGACAAAATTTTTCCAAGGGGGTAGATTTGTAACCACCACTTTTCTAAATTGGAGTATTTTAGTAATTTTGTGATAGTTTGAATTATTATTATTTTATTAGTTAATTTGATTGGTGTTTTGGGTAGTAGAAGGTGGTATAACCTTAGTCAACCTTTATTAGAAGACTAACCATGTGATTAGAATTATTTTTGGCTTTTTAGATTTTAATTTAGAGCTGTTGTCCATTTTAGGAAACATTTAAATCATTTTTAAGTCATTTTACACATATCCTTTAAGCCTTTTTGTCAATGGGCCTTTAAACCAACTTAAGGAGTGCTTGGCCCATGACTAAATCCTAACCCTAATCCCCCCATGACTTGGCCTGCCAAACACAGCAGCCCCCCCGCCCCCCTTTTCATTTGTGAGAAACTAGTAGCCGTCACAAATTCAAAATCCTACTTTTTTCCTTCTCCTCCAAAAGTCCCATTTTTTCGTTTTTTACCCAAATCCTTCCAAACAAAGTGCGTTGCGACCGTTGGGAGGAGAGGAATCTTCTGGAGACTTGCTAGCGAGGGATCGGAGGCGTTTGACCAGAGGAAATCGGCATCGACGTGTTTGGAGGCTTGTTTCATTGAGTTTTGACACTTAATAGGTAAATCTCTCTAAACACTTGTTAATTCCATTTTTTCTTTGTAGATGCATCCATATAGGTACCCCAAACCTATGCATGAAGTTTGGTAGGTTTGTGATTTCGTTTGATAGCCGTATCAGACACGTGTCGGTCCTATGGAACACATGTTCGACAAAATGCCACTTAGAACTGAAAGTTGGTATTTTTCGATTATGTTTTCATGAATTTATTGCTGTTATGATTTGGAATAACTTTTGTGAAGACGGATCTTGATTCGATACGATTTCAGTGTCCGAATCGGATACGGACACGCGTGTACGAGGCCGGTGCACGGTCCCGTGCATGCCTTGCTGTCCGAGTGTCATAACTCGACGCACAGGACTCCGTTTCACTTAAAATTTCATGGAAACATGGGGGCAACCTCTGCCCACGTCCTCCTAAAATTTCACGACGTTTCGTGAAACGTGCGCGGATAAATCCAACGTGCACGGTTCAGCCAAGACTGTGCACGTGCCAGAATTTGCTGCTGACACGACCTTCATACGCGAACATGACGCGTCGAGGACCCATTCCAGGAGCACGAGCATGAAGCCCTATACCTAGGCTACCCAGGGACCCGATCCCGAGATGCGACGTAGCTCGTGTCGCGAGCCACGGGGCTCGACACGCGCCAACGAGGCCGCGCGCGCGTGCGTACAGCCCTGCAGTCTGTGTGTCATAACTCGATTGATATAACTCTGTTTTACGTGAAATTTTATGGACACGTGGGGGCAACCTCTGCCCACGTGCTCCTAAAATTTTACGAGATTTCTTTGAGTATTCGCGAAGTTATCGCGTCAGCACTGATTCGGCTGATACCGTGCACACGTGCGTACGTGCCCGTGCGATACGCACTTGTACCTTTACACTGGGTGCGGTTCATGACATACCCTTCTTAAGCTGAATGGATGTCACGTCTTAGAACTAGAATACTAGAAAATAGGGACGGACCAGGCCAGCTATGTATACCAAAGTTCTATAATATCCTGAGATACGGTCAAAGCTATAGATGTAAGGGTTACTACTACAAGCCAACAGTTATTCCTAGGTCAAACAAATCCTATATATCTCAATCACAGGCACGTAAGTAAAGTACAAGAGTATTATCATCAGGAATATAAGACAGTAAAGCGTCCCAAACTATAGTATATAGATGATTATGAAGCTAGTAATACAAAATAAAGAACTAGCAAGATTGTAAGTCATATATGATCAGCTTTAATTACAGTCTAGAATATACAAATCATGTCTATGCCCGTAGGCCAAATGTCAAGTCCAAATACGAGCTAAACATGTGCTCGGTGGCTAAGTGTCGCAAAAGACTATATAGATAATAGTGGATAAGAGAAAAAATACCCACTCAGACACCTTGGTGCTCCGGGTGGTCACCATCGAGTGAAAGGTCCAATAGATTATTGGGCTCCTCTACCAAATCTGGCCAAACAAAATTAGTGGGGTCCGATTCTCAAATACCATGTACCACAAGGAAGCCGAACTATGAACTAAAATGTAAGCCCCTTGAAATTTCTAGATTTATTTTGATTTAAATTATTTCTTTAGTAGATTTTTTCCTACTATTATTTTTTATCATTAAATGTCCTTTATCGTAACTTTGATTTTAGGAGCACAACGAATGCCAATTTCTCGAAATAACTTTTATATGTTTTAATCTAGACAAGTCCATCTTCATTTGGTATATTATGTCCCACTCAAACTCATTCCTTTGTATTCTATTTTTCACACAATTTTTGGGTCATTGAGGCCAAATTCACCATCTACTGTAATATTATTATTCTTTCCAATTTAATTTCGGGACTCAACATCGTTCCAAACCATTCGAACTAATGTATAATTTTGACCTATTTGAGCCTACTACACAAATGCAAAAGATGACCCACTCAATCGAGTTTACATGTGCTATTTATTTTCAAATGACACACAAGATCCAACTAGTAGACTTTTGGAGTCTATTTCAACACGATATATTTCGGGCCAAACCTAGTCTAACTAGACTACTAGAGCCTATTCTAGGTTGCCCTAGCCTAATAGTATCTTTTTAGATTGATTTTTATCAATTAATGAGAAGTCGTCGTTGATGGAAATGATCATATACACCATCCAATATACACTTTTCAAATTTGGAAATCAACTCAATCTTTTGAGATGCATCTACCAATATCTTTTGATTAGATTACCAAAACTTAACCAAACCTCCTTAAACCAATTTTTATCAAACCCTAACACTCTTCCCCACCTTTACTTATATATACCCATATATTAGGGCCGACCAACCCCTTTAAACCCCCCAAAACCGAGCCTTTATACTCTTCTAGTCGCCAGCACCTAATTAGTCCACTATACCAAATTAGCCCTTCCCTAGCACTTCTAGGCCTTCCATAACCTCTACAATGACACAAGAGACCTCTCTTCAACCCTATCAAGTCTCAGATGAGTCTCGTCTACACGTTTGGTCGTTTAAAGGTCGAACTTGACGGTTATTTCTTGCCGTAATAAAAATTTCAAACCCAGGTTTGACATCTTTGCACGTGAGTTTCATCTACTTTTAATGATCCATTAGCCGCAAAAATAACTCTAATGCGTAGCTATATGTGTCTACTTTCATCTCCAATTTCCAACTCACGTGGTTCCGCACCGTTTGCCTGTGGTGCTCGTTGCACAAAAATTGGTCTAGGATGAACCAATTTCGGTGCACGGTGGTTTCCGACGACTTGCGAATACTTTTGATCTCAAACAAAATATTGGTATATATTAATCCTAACATCCCCCTATATCATTCTATACTACTATATAATGATCTCGACGAATTTTTCATATATTTGTGCACCAGTTTTCGTCGTACAAATTATTGTACATTGAAATCCATTGAATCTAGTATTGTTACGTTCTCGAAACTTTGAAGTATTTTCATATGGTACATATCATTTACTTTTTGATATAAATTATATTTTTTAAAATATTTTTTTGATTTATTTCAGAATGTAAAATTTATTTTTCTATAAATGGTTTGGTTCCAAACGACTCGACAGGTTGGCATGTTGGTGTTGTTAGTTATGATTGTCGATTCGATACTTTGTTTTCTTAAAATCTATTTAACTTAATAATGTCCAAAATTATTTTTTTACTAATTATTCCAGAATTAATATGATATATTTTTATTTTATAAAAATATTATTTTATTATGGTAACATGATACAATATATAGTAGATACGGTAAATTGTGCTACTAGTTTGATACATTAATTAGCTACTTTGTTTTCTTGTGATTATTATAACCAAATAATGTTTATAAATATTTTAGAATTAAAAACTATTATTTTTATATATTTATATTTTTTCAATCAACCCGACAACTTGTCAATATTGTGCTACTAGTTAGACATATTAACTAGATACTTTGTTTCATTGTAAATACTATAATTAAATACTGTTTAGAAATATATTTATAGTTATTTCAGAATATATATATATTATAATTTATGTTTATAAAAATATTATTTTACTATGGTAATATGATACTATGTATAGTAGATTTGATTATATATATGGTTATATATTAGTTAGCTACTTTATGACTAGATTGAGACTATATATAGTATGTATACATATAAGGTATGTGTGATGTCATTGAGTTGGCATTGATTTTAGTTCATTTATATTCTAGGAGTTCGTGATCGTTCGACTGCAGTAGTTGGAGTCGGACCGTTGCTTTACACTCATCCTGAGGTCCCATGCAAGATAGCTTACCATCATTTATTCTGTTTAAATATTTATGTCCGTTCTTATATTTTGTTCGTAGTAGTTATAGTTGTGTGTCCATGTTTGACTTGGGTGCCATCAATGTTGTCATCGATGACTTGGTTGTGTGAGTTGACATAGAGTTACTGGATTTACCTCTAGTAGTGAAATTATGGATGTGACTTCTATGTCCTTGACACGTATTATTATACGACACAATGAGTGAGAATTTTATGCAGAGTTGCATCTTGACTAGCCATCAGTGCGTTGACTCATTGGATAGTTAGATTATGTCTAGGTAGGATGACTTACATTTGAGATATGGTTTGTCCGAGTGATGGATAAGACTTGTGCAAATCGATAGATGGAAAAGACTACCAGAAGATGTATGGGACTACCTTACTAGATTGTGTAATCTTAGGAGGAGATTGGGGGTCATAGCCTCATAGACATAGCTCATAGCATCGGCTTATGATCCAACGTCGGCTTGTGCTTCGATGCCAATCATTATTTATCATCCAAGGTATCTTCAATATGCATGCACATAGTACGATTAGATACTGTACTTATACCTGACCATAGGATGGGATAATATCTTGTCACGAGATAGTGGGCCACATATTGTCCTTGTTTGGATGTAGGTTTGGTTCACTGTTTCGACGATAAGATAGTGGACCGTGTGGTGTTTTGGGTTATCCATTTATATTTATTCAGTTTATATTATGGCATGTTTCTTTTATATATTGTTACGTCCCTCTGAGGACTTGGTGATATCTCCAAGTTGTTGCAAAGAGCTTATAGATAGATGGATGGTATGTTTGTTGGTGTTTTTGCCTTTGGACTAGGAAAGATAGTCCCACATCGTCTACACCAAATGGTGAGTATCTCAATATAATGCATTGCTTGTGTTGAGGTGTGCACATGAGGTGTAGTGGGGCACAAGTGTGTGCCATCTGGGAGTATTTTCCTAGAAGAAAAAAGGATTAATTCCAACAAAGATATAAGTTGATTTTTGTTGTACGGACTCGGACTCGGACACGGACTCCGGGATGTCTCGTGCATGCACGGAAGTGTTCTGGGGGTAGACGTGGACTGGCACACTTCTATGCTGATTGTGGGATGATCTAAAATATCAAACTCTATTTTTGAGTATTAGTATTTTAGTCCCACATCGGATAGGAGAAGAGGTAAAGTCTCACTCCACTCTATAAATAGAGCCCCTTGGCCTCCTTTGAAAGATGCACCAAGAAGAGAGTTAAGCGAGTCTGTAAAGTCCAGGAAGCCCGTTCAAGTCTCAAATATTGACTTATGAGCGTTCCAGAAGTTCTTCATGAACTTGCTGGTTCCTGGAAGTAGATCGTGTTGGGGCAAATTTTGCTTTGAGCAACGGTGATCTTAATCACCCCAGCAAGAACCTTTACTCTTCTTCTTTCTTCTTTCTTCTCCTTCATCTGAGTTGTAACTCAGTTCTGTCCGTCTGCAACTGCGATTGCAAGGAAGAATGTGAGATTTATTTTCTGAACTCAGTTCTGTCTGTCAGCAACTGCGATTGCAAGAAAGAACGCGAAGTTTATCTTTATGATTATTATTGCTTTTGTAATCAGATTCATATTATAGTGTTCCTCTTGGATCTCGAGAATAATCAGAAGGTGAATGTTTGTTGAACCTCTGATCTCGATATCAAGTCTACCATCTTTGATCAAGCCCCGGGACTAACAATCTCAAGGCAAGATCCTTGTGGATGGAGAACTCTCGTGCTTCTCTCATCGATACGAGCTTTAACAAGTTGCAGAAATTTGACGAAAAACATTTCCAATTCTGGAAGAGGAAGGTCACCCTTAATCTTCAACTCGTAGATGTAGACCATGTGTTGATTGAGGATGAACCGACGATTCCAGAAGGAGGAACTGCCGATGCTATTGCTGCTACACTCGTCAAGCAGAGCAAATGAAAGAGAGAAAACAACATCTGTAAACTGCTGATTCTCAATTCTATGGAAGACTCTCTGGCAGAGTCATATTCCAAGAAGGTGACGGCCAAAAAGATCTGGGATTCTTTGGGTAAGCTATATGAAGATGATGAGAACAGGTCCAAAATCTTCATCGTCGAGAAGTACCACAAGTGGCTCTTTGAAGATGAGATGGCGATACTACCTCAAGTAAAGGAATTCCTGAAGTTGCGCCAGAAGTTAGATGACGAGCAGATGCCCCTCGTCGACAAGTTTGTCGTTGGAGGGATAGTCTCAAAATTTCCTGCTGGTTGGAGCAACTTCTATGCTAGAATGCATCGGAAGAAGCTGAACATTAGCTTGGAAGGTCTTCTACAAGAGATCCACGTTGAGGACGAAATGCGATCTCAATATAATATGGACTCTCTGTCCAAACAACTGGCTAAGGCCAACTTGGTGGAGACAAGAGAGTTCAAGGGAAAGCAGGTGGCTTCTCATCACAAAGGACTCCACTAATCTGAAAGTGAAGGGTCCTTCGTTCAAGCAACAGAAGTCCAAGTCCCACGTGACTTGCTTCAACTGTGGCAAGAAGGGCCACTATAAGAGTGAATGCAAATCTAAGCCCAAACCAAAATAGCAGGTATAGCTAGACTTGGTTATTTTGATTACTTAACTTGGTTGCTATTATTGCACAGGTTGAGTTATCTAGCGTGGTAGCTGACTAGTGGTCTAACACTAGTGCATCTGAACACGTGTGCTCTCAAAGGAGCTGTTCACCAAGGACGAGTCGTGTTATGACGAAGGTCTCGATGGTGAACATATATCTAGCCGAAGTTCTGAAGATCGAGACAGTGGTTATTAACCACCGACAAGGATACTGGAATACGTGTTGCACGTACCAGAGATTTTTCGGAGATCTGATCTCAGAAAGTCTGTTATCTGATACAGACTTGAAAGATGGACATTCGTACTAGCCAGATGGTAATTTTTTGGCGAGGAACATGCTTCAAAAAGTTGTTCGGTGCTGAAGGAATGTTCAAACTTCTGCTGATGGTGATGAAGTTACTTCATTGAATGGACTAAGAGTTGTTCTATGATAGAAGTAGACTCAAGCTATCCTACCGGGACCTTATCTTCGGAATGTGGGGGTAAGGAGGTGGAGGAGTTTAAGGTCTGTGCAGATACAAGACAGTTGGAAAGCTGCTCAGAAGATTGAACTAAAGTACTGATCATATGGAGTTAGTACACTCAGATATCTGTAACTTTTATCAATTCTCCACAGAGGCCGGCTCGAAGTGCTCGTTCGCATGACTTCTCAAGTAGAAGGATGCAGCATTCGAGTAGTTCAGAGACTTCAGGGCTGAAGATGAATGTTAAACCGATCTATAACTCAAGAGGCTAAGTAGTGATCGAGGCAGAGAGTATCGGTCTCATGAATTCACATTGTTCTGCAAAGAACATGGAATCATAAACCAGACTACTGCTCCGTATTCTCCTCAATCTAATGGAGTAGCGGAGAGAAAGAACAGAACGTTGATAGAAATGATGAACTCAATGCTGCTAACTGTGAGTCTTCCTAAATGCTACTGGAGAGAAGCTGCATTGACGGTCACTTTTATTCTAAATAGAGTGTTGTATGCAACTTCGGACGTAACTCCTCATGAACTCTGGTTCAAAGTCAGACCTAACTTGAATGTCATTCGAGTGTGGGGGTGTCTGGCCTATATGAAGCTCCCAGATCTGAAGATTCAGAAGCTGGGGACAAGGACTACGAAGACGATCTTCTTGGGGCATACCGAAAAGAGTGATGCTCGGAGATTTCTTGATATTGAGTCAAATCATATCATCGAATCTCGTGATGCTGAATATTTTGAAGACAAGTTTTTAAGGCATAAGAACATTATTCAAACGGATATTCCGGAGAATGATGAAGGTGCAAAGGAGACTGGGATCTTCAATGAGCCAGTTGTCCAAGATAAAGTTGTTGATGAGGATACAACGATTGAACCATAACTCGCTGAGCCGTCGTCGAAGCGAGCGAGGAGGATGAAGAACTTCGGAGATGACTTCATCACCTATCATGTGGAAGCAGATCCGCTTACCTATGATGAGGCGATGAAGACCAAAGATGTTGTTTTCTGGAAGGAGGCGATAAACAATAAAATTGAATCAATCACCTCCAATAACACTTGGGTGTTGGTTGATCAACCTGAAGGAGCAAAACCTATCGGATGCAAGTGGATCTTAAAAAAGAAGATAAAAGCTGATGGAACCATTGACAAGTTCAAGGCCAGGCTAGTGGCAAAGAGTTTTCACAGAAGCAGGGGATCGACTACTTTGACACGTATGCTCCAGTAGCCCAGATAACTACCATCAGAATGTTGATTGCTCTCGCAGCGATACGTAATATGGTGATACATCAGATGGATGTGAAAACAACATTCCTGAATGGTGAGCTGACCGAAGAGATCTACATGTAACAACCAGAAGGGTTTGTCGTCAAAGGTCTTGAAGACAAAGTTTGTAAGTTGGTAAAATCTTTGTACGGTTTAAAGCAAGCTCCCAAAATGTGGCATGAGAAGTTTGACAAAGTCATAAGGTCAAATGGCTACAGGGTCAGTGAAACAGACAAGTGTGTCTATACGAAGTTTGCTGACGGAAGGAGAGTCATCGTTTGTCTATACGCGGATGACATGCTAATCCTAGGCACGAATATAAGCTGTGTCACAGAGACAAAGAAGTTCCTCTCGACGAAGTTCAGTATGAAGGACTTGGGGGATGCTGATGTTATCTTAGGACTCAAGATCATCCGGACAGATACTGGATTAGCGCTGTCATAATCTCATTACATTGAGAAGATGTTCACTCGATACGGGTATCATGATCTTCCTTTAATTGATACGCCGTACCGGGGTGATCAGAAGCTGGAGCCAAACTCGAAAGAAAGCGTCAGGCAGTTGGAGTATGCTAGCGTCATCGGGAGTTTGATGTACGCTACTACTGCCACTAGGCCCGACATAGCTTTTGCTGTGGGAATGCTGAGTCGATTCACTAGAAATCCAGGCGTTGAGCACTGAAAAGCTGTGAAGCAGGTTATGAGATATCTCATGAAGACTCAGACATATGCACTGCACTATAGCGGAGATCTGCCGGTAGTGGAAAGCTTCAGTGATGCCAGTTGGTGCACAGAAGTGGAGAGCGAGAGGTCCACAGGTGGATACATTTTCACAATGGGTGGAGCTGCTATATCATAGAAGTCGAAGAAGCAGACTATGCTCTCGCGGTCATCCATGGAATCTGAGTTCTTTGCACTTGATACTGCAGCGGAGGAAGCAGAATGGCTTCGGGAGCTCATGTATGATATTTCAGTGGTTGGGGCACAAATACCGGGGATACCGATATACTGCGACAACCAGGCGACTGCGGCGGTGGCATCAAATGACCTCTCCAACGGGAAGAAGAGGACTATACGGTTGAAGCACATGGTAGTACACGATCTCATCAAGAGGGGTGTTATTGCAGTGATTGATGTTCAGATTCAGGAGAACCTGGCGGATCCGTTCACCAAGGGCCTCAAGCGCCAGCTGGTCGATGACACAGCTTGTAAAATAGGCTTGAAGGCATTCTGATATTGTGTTATTATAATCCTACCATAAAGTTTTATGCTATTAGTTCAAAGAGAAATCTACTAGGCATCTAGCTTTTGGTTCAAGGGAGGACTATTAACCAGAAGAATATCAGGAATGGTGGGTACTTGTCCTCTATGACATGGAGAGGTTACGAACCTACAACTACTATTGTCTAATGTTGTTTTCTGCAAAAAAACGGATCCTGTGGGAAGGTTGGCTTAAATGCCTTAATGAGTTCTCAGGCAGAGTGAATGCCTGGAGTGCTTTACAGGAAGCATGGTAGTGCAGCACTACAAGGAGTGTGACTCCATGCTATAGTGAGGTGACTTCACCATGAGGTTCCCAGGTAGGGATAATGCCTCGGCTTTGCAAGCCAAGTCACAGCAGAGTAGTACCGCAAATAGGCAGGTAGCCTAATACTGTATGATAATCGTAATAAAGAGAGGTAGACAGCACTACAAAGAGGACAATGTCCTCATGTTATAGTGGCATGACACCACGAAGAGGTACCAGGTAGGGTAAAGCCTCGGCTTCGCGAGCCATGTCATAGCGGCGTAACACCGCACGGAAGCACAAGGCTTCATGCTGGGTAGTTTGGCACTACGAAGAGGCTTGTGACCTCATGCTACAGTAGTATGACACTACGATGAGGTACCCAGGTGGGATAAAGCCTCGGCTTTAAGCCATGTCATAGCGGCGTAGCACCGCAAAGAAGCGCAATGCTTCATGCCATGACTCTTTATAATGAACTCACCTATAGTGTATGGATAGAGATATCAGGCCGTCCCTTGAGGGTAAACTTATAGACGCCCAAAAATTATATACTGAAACTAGGCTGGCACAAGGCCTTTAATGTGCAGCCAGAAGCACAGTTGATGTCATTATGTGAGTAGGAAGAACTGCAGTTATGGTGCAGAATTCAAGGCTTAGTCCATTCTTGTATCATGATGTTATTTAACCTATGCGGGAAGATTCAAGTTGTAGCAACATCTCTCCTAATGCATGATGGGCAGTCACTGTGGGGAATGCTCAACCCATATATTAAGATATGTGGGAGATTGTTGGTGTTTTTGCCTTTGGACTAGGAAAGATAGTCCCACATCGTCTACACCAAATGGTGAGTATCTCAATATAATGCATTGCTTGTGTTGAGGTGTGCATATGAGGTGTAGTGGGGCACAAGTGTGTGCCATCTGGGAGTATTTTTCTCGAAGAAAAAAGGATTAATTCCAACAAAGATATAAGTTGATTTTTGTTGTGCGGACTCGGACTCGGACACGGACTCCAGGATGTCTCGTGCATGCACGGGAGTGTTTTGGGGGTAGACGTGGACTGGCACACTTCTATGCTGATTGTGGGATGATCTAAAATATCAAACTCTATTTTTGAGTATTAGTATTTTAGTCCCACATCGGATAGGAGAAGAGGTGAAGTTTCACTCCACTCTATAAATAGAGCCCCTTGGCCTCTTTTGAAAGATGCACCAAGAAGAGAGTAAAGGGAGTCTGTAAAGTCCAGGAAGCCCGTTCAAGTCTCAAATATTGACTTACGAGCGTTCCAGAAGTTCTTCGTGAACTTGCTGGTTCCTGGAAGTTGATCGTGTTGGGACGAATTTTGCTTTGAGCAACAGTAATCTTAATCACCCCAGCAAGAACCTTTACTCTTCTTCTTTCTTCTTTCTTCTCCTTCATCTGAGTTGTAACTCAGTTCTGTCCGTCTGCAACTGTGATTGCAAGAAAGAACGTGAGATTTATTTTCTGAACTCAGTTCTGTCCGTCAGCAACTGCGATTGCGAAGAAGAACGTGATATTTATCTTTGTGATTATTGTTGCTTTTGTAATCAGATTCATATTATAGTGTTCCTCTTGGATCTCGAGAATAATCAGAAGGTGAACGTTTGTTGAACCTCTGATCTCGACATCAAGTCTACCATCTTTGATCAAGCCCCGAGACTAACAATGTTTGCGTATTCATGATTCAGGTATTGCTTTTAGTATTATTTCATCACTTTTCCGTGCTTTACATATTTCTTATCATGATATAATCTGCTTATTAGTCTAGTTTTGCAAACTTATTTCATTCTCGAGTTTGTTCGAACATGTGTATTATAGGGCGAACGACTATATTACATATTATTTATTTTTGCTTTATTTACCTAATCCTATGTCACAACCTACACTTGAATATTCCGGCACAAGTATGCGGGCTATGCCCAGCCTACGCTGCAGTATCCACGGTAGAACGCTGTCAAGTGTCCAATAAAAACATCTACAACATTTATGATCTAACAACATGTACTCAAATCACACACGTCTAAAGCATATATGAATAGGAAGGATAGTAGTAAAATACTGAATCAACCAAAATCTATAAATGATCATACATATCAAGAATGTATCAAGGACAAATCCGATAACAAAACACAAATCTAATAAGAAAAATGTCCTAGAGCTTCCAGGAGTCAACTCACAATAAATGGAACATCGAGAAATCTGTCTCAGCTAGCATCGTCATATAGTCCAAGAATGTGGACATAACAACTCCTAAAAATATGGTTATTCAGTCAGAATTGGAGCAAAGTACATAAACTAACAGTAGTTCCATTAAATGACAAAATCTATAAATAACAATAAGCAATAGAAATACATGATGGGTAAGTAATACTGAGCAGTAAAAAGTATAGGATAATCATGTAGGAATGTCATGGTAACAATGTACTGTAAGTAATCATGAGTATGGTATAACAGCAGGTAATATCTAGAATAGACCATGTACTACTAAACAGTGCCTTAAAATGTTAGTTTATTATGTGATCTGCTTAGGATCAAGATCAGGCTATTCCATATGACCGATTATGCACAAGTACAAGTACAGTTAAAGATGGATCAGGCCGACCATACATGGAAAGCTATGCACAAGTATAAGTAAGATCATGCTACACCCTACATGTGGTGATGGTGAGCTATGCACAAGCAAGTAGTTTGGGTATGGTCACATATACTACAAAAAGTATCTTTCTTGGACGTCAAAAAAGGCCCAAATCAGTCCTAAATTGTAATTTAGGACGAATTTTACGACGAAATGTAACAGTCCTAATTAATTTTTAGGGCAGAAAAATCTAACTGTACCAAAAGAGTTTGAATTATTATATGTTTATGACGGTTTACGATGGTTTACTAAACTGTCCCAAAATAATAGAGTTTGTGACGAATAATATCCGTCCTAGAAAATTTTGCCAGCGTCACAAAAGGATGTCGTTTATATCTAAGACAATTACATAACCGTCCCAAAAGTAATACTTATAAAATTATTGTTTTTATTTTCCAGCTATAAAACATACAATTTAAATATACATATAACATAATTCGTATGATCATGGCCGTTGTCGAGCTTGTCCTCAGACGTATCTCCAGGAGATGGAGCTCCCATATAAAAAAAGATTAACAACATCAATCATTCTTTACTATCATTTACAAAATAGAAAAATATATTACATTAAGTAGAAGACAACAAAATCTATATATAACTATAATGTTCAATTGGTAAACAACAGAGAAGCTTAACATTAAGTATCATTTACCATCATTTACAAAATAAATCCAAAACTCAATACATCACCCACACCATCACTTACAAAATGAACTCATCATCTCCACCATTACATACAAAATTATGAACCCAAAACATTAAGCACTACACCATGTTTTTGAATCATCTTTTAAACATTCACAAAATTAACCCAAATTTTTTTCCATCACAAAAGTCGTCGCCCATCATTTAAGTAAATCTAGAATGCTTTTGAAGGACCTACAAATAAAATTAAGACATGCCAATATATTAGCAAAGACCTGCTAATTGTACAAACCACCAGAAAAGAAAGACAAGAAGTTCCAAACTGTACAGACCAATTTGTACAGACTAGACTATATTATTTTGTGAATGTTTAAATCAGAACAAAAGGATCAATAAGGTCTTTCCATCTACTTACAAAAAAAAATTAACGAGTAGGGAAAAATGAAGCTTTAAGTGAAAAAGGAAGCTTAAGTGAATTTTTTTGGAAATATTTTAAATGGGAACTGCATATTATTCTAGCAAGAATTACAGTAATAAGCTGAAAAAAAATCAATGTAAAATTCTAATCTGTACGGACAATATACAAAGTTCAGTACAAAAATCAGTCCAGGAAAAAAATGGAGAACCAAACTGTATAGACTATGCATATATAAGAGAAGAGTATGATCTCGGACGTAACCAAGTAATTTCCTATTTGTTGAATTGCAGTATATAAAATACAGGTCCCGACACATGCCCAAACAATTTGGATCAAGTCAAGAAATCACTCTTGATTCATTCAGAGATTTTACCATTACGTGACCATGTCCCCCAATCTAAGCAAAACATGTATAATAATTTGTAAAATCTTAGTCAATGGTTGGTATATTTAGATTCTCAGTGCTATATATATATATATATATATATATATATATATATATATATAGATATTGAATGGGTGGTACTGCACTGCACATCCATTCAGCAACAACAAACGGAAGCTCTGATCAAAACATTCAGAACAGGTAAAAACTAGCTAGGGAACGACAACTGGAAAGAAGAGGTTACTCTCTTTCTTGGGCTACAAAGGAACTTCTCGCTCTCAATCCGGAGAGGTTGTAGTCGATACTGATACCGATACCGATACGAGACTATGCAAAATTCAGACTATACAAAATTCAATCCAAAAATCATAGTCCAGAAAAGAAACCAATCTAATAAATACAAATTCCAACTTAAAAGAAAGAAAATGGAGAACCAAACTTTACAGGCAGTATGCAAAATTTAGAGTCTAAAAATCATAGTCCAAAAAAGAAACCACCCCAAATTATACTTGATCAATTCTGACGCCGAACAATAAGGTTTAGATTATTTTCTAGTGTGCCCAATTTTAAGGATGTCGAAGTCAACTTATTAGTAAATTCTATTTGCAACATATAGCACTGTTAATGGCAGAATTTGGCATACTAAGAAATATATAGTTGTAATAAGCTCTAGTACACAATAGAATACTCTCATATACTAGAAAGTAGATCCTCATAAGCGTAAGTCTAAGGCTCATCCTACCTAAAGAATAGATCCTATTAGCTAAATATGCCACTTATATGCTTCAGTACCATTAAGTTAAATCATGTGCATATCACTTCAACAAAATGGAAGTTATATAGAAACACTTGAGAGAAAAGTTGAACCGGACTAGAAAGTCAAGGAACAAGTTGAAGTGTGTACCTGCACTTGCAGCCTAATAGTAACTGTTAGTCCCGGGGCTTGATCAAAGATGGTAAAACAGATGCAATAGAGATATACGATGATACAAAAACTAAATAATCCGCTTACAATATGGAGGAGGAAAATAGAGAAAAGAAGATTTCTCGTTCTTCCTTGCAAACGTGTTGCAATTGGGACAGAACGAGTTACAATAATCTAGAGAGAGATGAGAAGAAAAATAATGCTGGGGTGTCAAAACACCGTTGCTCAAAGCAAGATTCGTCCCACATGAACTGCTTCCAGGAACCAGCAAGTTGAAGAACTTGTGGAACGCTCGAAGTCACCTCTGTTCTGACTCCTCGGATGGACTTGCAATGGCGGCAGCAGCTCTCTCTCTCTTTCTCCTTTTCTGACTTATATTTTTGTTGTAACCACAAAGGAGGCCAGAAGAGAGTATTTATAGAGAGAGGGTGGAAACCCTAGCCGTCTCTTCAGTTATGGAAAGATTGAATCAAATCCCAAAAAGATAGCAACGAGATTAATTCAAATCCCACAAAGATAGCAACGAAATTAATTCAAATCCCACAAAGATAGGGTCTGAATTAATCGCATTAAATCAGTCTTTCCATAACTGACTTGTAGTCTGCACAGTCAGCGGAACCCTCCATGCGGTAGTAGCAGTTCTGGCCGCATGGCCGCATGGCCGCATGGACCGCATGACTGCTGACGTGCTAAGTGCAAAGTGCGCCAACAAAACGCCACATTACGCCTCATGAGCCCATGAGCCCGAGTCCGAGTCGCTAAGCCCCTTTGGGGCTTAGCTCCAAATGGAATTAATCCAAGAGAATGACAAAAGCATTAATGATTAATCCTTGGAGCCTTATTCTTACCTCCTAGTAAAATTACCCACATAGTTCCCTCCTTAGGGTCACCACCCCATGTGCATCTCTCAACAACACACCCAAGTATATATGTTGAGAAAACTCATGGTGCATTTCCGATGTGGGACTAAAATTTACAAGGCATATTGAGAGCAAGCTCTCTCCATGTAAAGAAAGCACCAACAGTAACTACCTCCAGTCTAGCAATTATTTCAGTAATTTAAGTCTAAAAAAAAAATTAAAGCCATGAAACTTGATAAGTTCAATATTATGACTAGAAAACAAAAATTAATGAGTAAAACTAATGACAAAAACTAAATAACAATGATAATTGCGTAGGTATTAAGTAGATTAGTTATAAGAGAAATGGTACACTATAAGACTATTAATCAGAGCTGGAAGCAGGAAGTCTTGCTATTGTACATGTATGTAGAGAAAAATGAGTTTCCATATTAATATACATACATTAACATTTTTATTACATGTACTTGATGTCGCGAAGGTAGACATTCTAGATTAGAACTTGGGATACAATGATACGAGTGAAAATATGCACATAATATATTGATCCAATTACTCGCTTCTTTTTGATCCATGAACCTTCAATGCTTGGCCCATCTTCTTGCACAACATTCATCAACCAACCCAAGCGTCCTTATGTAACCTACACTACTAAAATATCATCAAATAGCGACGTAATGTAGCGACGGCAATAAATGACGTCGCCAGTAGCGACGTCGTTTTAAACACATCGCAAAACGTTGCTGTCTAGCGACGTTCTGCGACAGGAGTGTACTACGTCGCCGAATAGCGACGTTCAGTGACATATTTTATGTACATGTCGCCAAGTTTGCGACGTTTAGCGACGTCATAACGTGACGTCGCTAAGTTATTTTACTTAGGGCACGCAGCTGCCTTCTTTCCCCCTCATTCTCACTCGAAAACCCAAAATTTCATTTCCCCCCCCACCCCTACCCCCGGCGACTCCCTCCCCCTCTGTTAGTGCCCCCCCTGGCGACCCCCTCCCCTCCGGCGACTCCCTCCCCCTCCGGCGAGCTCCTCCTCCTCGAGATCCTCCTCCTCGAGCTCCTTCCCCCCCAATCCGACCTCCTCCTCCTCTTCCTCAGGTAAACCCTAACCTAACTCCTCTCCTTCCTCCTCCTCCTCTTCCACGGACACACACACACACACGCACACGGACACACACGGACACGGACACACACGCACACACACAGACACGGACACACACACACACACACGCACACACACACAGACACGGACACACACGCGTGGACACGTGCACGAGGCTGCCCTGTGTCATTTGTGTTCGTGTGTGTTAAAAAATAATTTGGACACGATTGTGTCCTGTTTTGGTGGACACTCGACACGTGTGACTCTATGACACATACACATATCATTACCAACCATTAGATTTTGCTATTAATTGAATTTGGATTTCGAATTTGGTTTATCCCTAATTTTCTGATACGTAGTTCACTATATATTAATTTTCTGAGATTAACATTTGTTTAAACGGATTTTGAATGATTAAACCATTATGATTAATCCCATATCTTCTCTGAGAATTAATGTGCATGTTAGGGTTCACATTGATTGGGGATTCTTGGGTTTTCGTATGCCATTGACTATCAAAACTGAGAACAGTTTTTATACACTGTTTTCACATATTGGCACACACACATTACACTGAATTTTCTCGAGAAATTATGCACTGTTTACACCTATCTACACACACACATAAGTGTAACCTGAGAATATAAACACACACTACTGCTATCTACTGATTTTCCTGAGATTGATACATTGTTTGTGTATATTGTTTCTCTTATAGCTCACTCACATTACACTCAAAACCGAGAATAGCTAATTCACTCACACTATTGATTCCTATGTACACACACACATTGAGACACCTAGCCCATGTTATGTACACACACATGGCACACTTTACCCTATATACACACACCCTATTGTACGTACACACTGTTAGCACACCACACACATGACACACACACATATATATACGTGTCAATCTGAGAACAATTTGTGCATTATTTCCTCATATTTTATATTATATATATATATATATATATATATATATATATATAGTAGTCCATATTATCTCTTCATATCAGTCCAGGCATTTATTTAGTTCCAGTCCTATTATTTGTCTTGTATTCGGTTGTTCAGTCCCATGACTGACATATAGATTAGGTATTGTTTGGTTGAAGGATTACCTTTTTAGTTCATTCCACCCTTGTACATCGACATTAGTTATCAACTTAGATGTCCAGCCTGTCCTTAAATCAGTTTTGAATTAATTATTCAGCCCCCAAATTGCTTATTGGTTAGTTCAGTCTCCTATTGAATATGAGTTCAGTTCCTGAGGTTACTTGACTAAATACTTGAGTATCAGTCCCTAACATCAAGTATTTAGGACTGTAAATAGGACTGAGATTGGTTTATTTGAGTAACAGTCCTTGTAGATTTCATTTTCCTTAAACTGTAAATAGGACTGAGATTGGTTTTCCTATTCCTGAGATAAATCCACTGAATGTGTCAACTGATTCCCTTGAATAACTGAAATTGAATTGACTGTTAACCAATAATGATAAGGTAAAGGGTACCAATAGCGATAAGGTAAAGGGTACCAACTTAAGGTATTGGTATTGGGATACCAATAGCGATAAGGTAAACGGTACCTTGGTAGGTAATGACTAGAAATAGGATATTTGACTTAGATTGGACTAAGAGTTGACAAAGTCAACTATAGGTCAACCCTTGACCTACTTTGACCTTGTTTGACTTTGTTTGACTTAGGTTGACCTTGTTTGACTTTGTTTGACTTAGTACAACCTAGTTTGACCTAGATTGCATATCATTGATATTAGTAACTATCTGCTACTAATGTGTCCCTAATAAGACATAATATACGAATTTGTGCCTGTTGGATAATGTGTGTCCATCTTTGCAGAATTATTTCCAAATGGATATGAATTACTACTTGCGGAATCGTTCATGGATGTACAATCGTCGTCCTGATGATATGTGTGGTGTGCGGGATGAATACATAGCGGGAGTAGAGCAATTCCTGCAGTTTGCTAAGGCGTTCCCTCAGTACATGGACGGCACCAAAATTAAGTGTCCGTGTGTGAAATATCATAACGTGAAATATTATCCAGAAGTGGAAGTGACATATCATTTGTACTCGAGGGGTTTCACGCCTAATTACTATCAGTGGACCGCACACGGAGAACTTGTGTCTTTAGCATAAGAGCCGGAGCCTTATGTTGAGCCATATATGCATGCGGGACCTAATTTTGTTTCAGATAATCATGCATACGACGACGGGTGCGTGAACATGGTTTTCGACGCTGCGGGGCCTAGTTTCGTTCATGATGCACCTGAGGAGGCACCGAACGCCGATGCTGCACAGTTCATGGAGTTGCTGGAGAATACAAGGACTCCATTGTATCCTGATTGTGAGGATCATTTACCGTTGGAGGTGGTTACAAGACTGTTGAGCATTAAGTCAGATTTTAACATGTCACAAGAATGCTACAACCGAGTGTTGGAGTTGATTATAGAGATCTTGTCGGCGGGTGCTAAGTTGCCTAAAGACTTCTACCGGTCTAAGAGGATGGTGAGATCGCTCTGGATGGGATACGAGAAAATCGATTCCTGTCACAATGGGTGCATGCTGTACTACAAAGACGACAAGGACGCAGATGTGTGCAGATTTTGTGGTGCTGATCGCTATAAGACAATTAGTACAAGAAGGTCTACCGGTGCAAGAAGACCGACCGATTCAATGCACTACTTGCCTTTAGGCCGCGGTTACAAAGATTATTTATGGTGAAAGAGACGGCCGAAAATATGAGTTGGCACATGCGAGAACAGATTGAAGGAGTGTTGGATCACCCATCCGATGGAGAAGCATGGAAGCACTTTGATCGAGTGTATCCAAATTTTGCTTCAGATCCGCGAAATATCAGGTTGGGACTATCTTCTGACGATTTTACTCCTTTTGGTCTTTCGGGATCCCAGTATTCGTGCTGGCCTGTGATTGTCACTCCGTATAACCTACCGCCTTGGATGTGCATGAAGACTCAGTACATGTTTCTAACCGTTATAATTCCTGGTCCGAACAATCCCAAGAGGAACATTGACGTGTACTTACAGCCTTTGATAGATGAGTTGAATCAGTTATGGGAAGTAGGCGCTAACACGTACGATGTTTCCAGGAAGCAGAATTTTCAGATGAAGGCAACCTTTATGTGGACCATCAACGACTTTCCGGCCTATGGAATATTATCTGGATGGAGCACTCATGGCCGTCTCTCATGTCCGTATTGCATGGACCGTAGTAAGGCTTTCCGCTTGAAACACGGCGGAAAACCGTGCTTCTTTGATTGTCATCGGCAATTTCTGCCAAAAGATTATCCGTTCAGAAGGAACAGAAATGCTTTCCGTGCCGACGTTGTAGATAAGGGTGATCCACCGCCAAGGTGGTGCGGAGCTACGATATGGGAGGAGGTTAAAGATTTTTCAAGTGCTATCGAAGATCCTACAACTGGGTACAAGTGCGATGGATTTGGTAGAGTTCATAACTGGACAAAGAGGAGCATATTCTGGGATCTGCCATACTGGAGTACCAATCTGATCAGACATAATCTTGATGTCATACATATTGAGAAGAATGTGTTTGATAACATAATTAATACTGTGATGGACGTAAAGGAAAAAACGAAAGATAATCCCAAGGCCAGGTTGGACTTAGAAGAAATATGCAAACGCCCTGCGTTGCATTTGATACAGCAGAATGGAAAACAGTTCCTGCCGAAGTCAATTTTCTCGCTGGACAAGGAGGATAAAGTGAGACTTTGTCGATGGATCCAGGGCCTAAAATTTCCAGACAGATATGTGTCAAATCTGAGAAGATGTGTCGATCCAAAGGAAAACAAATTGACGGGTATGAAGAGCCACGATTGTCACGTATTCATGGAGAGGTTAATTCTGATTGCATTTCGAAAATTCTTACCGCAAGCAGTTTGGGATCCATTGACGGAGCTTAGCATATTCTTCAGGGATCTTTGTTCTAAAAAATTGCTCGTTGATCGTCTAGAAAAGCAAGAGAAGGACATTGCGGTAATACTATGCAAGCTAGAGAGGGTGTTTCCTCCTGGATTCTTTGACTCTATGGAGCATTTGCCGATTTATCTATCCTATGAGGCACGTGTTGGTGGATCCGTCGAATATCGATGGATATACCCGTTCGAGCGACATTTGAATCACCTAAAAAGAAAGGTAAAAAATAAGGCACGGGTCGAGGGTTCTATTTGTGAAGCCTATGTTCTCGAGGAGATTACAAACTTTTGTTCGATGTATTTCAAGCCTCATGTTGCAACTAATAGAACAAGAGCTTCCAGAAACGACGAGGGAGATCATGAAAGTAATGATACAAAACTGAAGGTATTCAATGCTCCAGGAAAGCCATCGGGTAAGATGAAAAAGAGATATCTGAACGATGATGAGCTAAGGGCTGCTCAGGTGTATGTATTACTCAACTGCGACGAGGAGGAAGTAAAGAAACTGGAGGGGTAAGTAATTAATACGTCTATATTATTTTAATAGTGTTAATTATTATACTATTATATTAATTGAACGATGTTGTTTTCAGTATATTTAATGATGATGTGAGGTCGGGCAGGCCACACATAACAGAAGAAGAACTAGAATAAGAAATAGGGCGTTATTTTCCATCATAGTTGAGTGCATATGTAAGACTTGAGAACTCTGTAATTACCTTTTTGTATATGCACTTGATTGAGAATGAGCTTAATTGCTTTTTTCGTGGTATTTAGGTCGATCGTCCATACGCAAGACTTGAGAATGAGTCTATTAGAACGCTAGCCAAGGGACCAATTTATGCTACAAAAATATGGCCAAGCTACTGTGTTAATGGGTTTAGGTTCAAGTCAACAACTTGCCCGATCAGAGACAACTTTGTGGATCTCGATTCCACCGAAAATAGCTGTTTGTGTATCAGATCTTCGAACTACAAAGATGTTGATGCGGGCAACGATTTCTATGGCGTGCTACGGGAGATCGTGGAGCTGACATATAGTTATGGAATAGAGCCTGCTTAGATTGTGTTATTCAGGTATGATTGGTTCGATCCGATTGAAGGTCAAGGTTGGAAAGTAGACAAGCACGGTCTTGTTGATATAAACTATCGGCGTCGATATCAAGCCTATGAACCATTTGTCCTATCAAGTCAGGCTCAGCTCATGTACTTCACAAGTTATCCTAAATGGGGAACAACAAGGTCGAACTGGTGGGCAGTATGCAAGACCAAAGCTAGAAATACCTTTGAGGTTGACGATATAGCTTATCAACAGGATGAACTACCTCTTGTAACAAATATTATAGAAGTAGACACGACGGAAGTTCCCTATTACACATCTAATTGTGTAGAAGAAGTAGAATTATCTGAAGAGGAAGATGCAGATGAAAGTGAAGATGTAGAGGAGGAAGAAGAAGAAGAAGAAGAAGAAGAAGAAGTAGATGAGCTAAACGAACTAGATGAATTTTCAGAAGAGGATTAAATCTGTACGTTTGTTTTATCATCATATTTGACACTTTAGTGACACTTCTATCACATAAATCTGTGACACTTCAGTGACACTTTATTGACACTTTTATTGACACTTCAGTGACACTTTATGACTATGATATTTTTCAAAAATCTGTGATGTCTATCATATAAATATATTTTTTTGTTTTATTGTCATATGTTTTATTGTCAAGTATGACTAGACCATCTGGACGACGTGGAGGATTATATATTAGGCAGTCCCGTCAGCCTCGGGCTGGGGATGGAGAGGGCAGTTCCGTACCCTCATCCTCATCTCCGAGTACCGTTCTATTCCCGGTCCATTACCGGGACAGGGCAGTTCTAGCAGGTTGGCGACTCCTCCCTCGTCGTCCAGCCTTCCTGATCCCGCGTCCAGCATCCCTGATCCCCCATCCAGTATTCCTACTGTCGACAGCTCTATGGACGGAGCCCACACCGAGCATATGGAGGACGGCGATCAGACTGATCCTGCCCAGGCAGGAGGTGAGAGCGACCCTCCATGCGCTCCCCCGGGCGAGACGCGTATGGAGATTTGGACGGACGGGCCTATGAAGTAAGTTAATTAATTATTATATATTTCTCAAATGATTATATGTACATATATATTCATAAAAAATTATTATTGTATAGATATCGGCCTTCTGCAGTACAGAGACAGCTGGGGACATTTGTGAGACAGAACTATGGTGGGCCTTGGCTCAACTACTCAGATGCTCCCGCAGATAGGAAGGCCTTTTGGTTCGCCCACTTCAAGGTAAAAAATTTATTTATTTTTAAATTTTAATAATCATTTGTGTATATTATACAACTTTTGTATTTTACTTCTTGTAGAGGACCTATTTCTATCCACCACACCGGGCGGCGAGGATCGAGGGCCAATTTTCTGCCGTCATAGCCAAGCTCATCCGTGATGCGATCGACGACCAGAAGCGTCGTGATCGCTCCGGACAGCCGATCCAGGGTTGGATTACGCCAGAGCAGTGGACTGCAATGAAGGCTAGATTCAGCGAGCCCAAGTACCAGGAGCGGTCTGAGAAGGCCAAGGTGGCGCGGTCGAGCACCGGTAAGTGGTGTGGTGGCTCCATTCCGATGACAGAACATTTTTGTCGTCTGGTACGTTTCCTATGACGGACATTAATTTATATATAGTTCGATATAATGTTTAATACTAATAATAGATAATATATTTTAACAGGTAAAGAAGGGTGAGGACCCGAACATGGTGACCGTCTTCCTGGTCACCCATCGGAGGGCTGGGGAGTTCATTGACGAGAGGGCGACGCAGGCATATGTACGTTCTATTCTTTATATTAACTGACTATAATTTAGAAAACAGGAAAATAGATATCAATATAGACTTTAGTAAACACTTACACGTTAGCAAACATGTTCTAGGTCGAGTTTGTTCGGCTACAGAAGGAGGCGGCTGATGCTGCTGCTGCTGCTAGTGCGCAAGCAGAGGGAGGGGCCGGTACTTCCTCCCAGCCGCCTGCAGAGCCATCGCCGGACGAGCTCTGGATGACCGCCGTTGGCGGTCTTCAGAAGGGTACGTACTACGGTACGGGATCCTACGGCACGTATTTGGCTTCGGAGTCATCCCGGGCCCCCTCTGTCAGTACGCAGTCTCCGGCTACGCAGGCGTCGTCACGAGCTGAGGATGTTCGTCGTCAGATCGAGGAGCTGCGTCGCGAGTTGCAGCAGCAGATTTCTGATGCGGTCGAGCGACGATCCGACCCTCCGATCGTCACCGGACGATTTGATGCGGTCGAGCGCAGTATATATGAGTTGATGACTCTGCATCAGACTACAACTGCCAGCTTGCAGACGCTCACCAAGTCTACGCATCGCACAGAGCGTAGACAGGTCGAGCTGGAGGGATCACAGAGGAGCATATCTGTCTCACTCGCTCAGTATACCGAGAAGGTGGTGAGTACCCTTGCTGCGCATGGTGAGCGACTGCGAGAGCTGGAGCAGGTACGTCCTCCCGGTCCATCGACGGCGCTGACTCCAGACATTCTACTGCCTCCTACTGCCCCTATGGTGCAGCTCACCCAGGAGCAGTATGAGTACATGCTATCCCAGATGCACGGCAGGAGTCCTCAGTGATCCAGTAGATATTTTTTATCATCTTTGTATGTATTGGCCCAATGGGCCTATTGACCGTTCTGTACACTGATTTCATTCTTATTTGCCCTCCATTGTGGATATGTATGTTTGTTGGATATTTACTTTGTGATATTTACTTTGTTGGTATTTTTATTGTCATATTTACTTTGTGATATCTGCGATGGGGATGACAAATATACCTACGCTGGGTTATAAGCGATGATCTGATATACAAAGGAGGTGCTGCCAAAATTTTAAAAAAATATATTGTGTATTTTTGTTATGATGTGTGTCTGTGTTTACCGTGAATGTGAAATGCAGTGTTCGGAAACCATCGACAGTTTCGATTACTGTTGTATGTTTTATCTTGGATAGAAATAGCAACAGTTCAGGGTACACTTCTGAGAGCTTCATTTTCACGTCCTTCACTTTCTCGGACGTCGTAAAGGTTCCCGAGAAGGTGAAGGACGTGAAGAGGAAGCTCTGAGAAGTGCACCCTGAACTGTTGCTCTTTCTATCCAAGATAAAACATAGAACAGTAAGCGAAACTGTCGATGGTTCGAACACTGCACTTCACACACACTGTAAACACAGAAACACAGCATAACAAAAATATCAATTATATTTTTTTAAATTTTTTTTAACATCTGCGACGTATAGCGACGTTCTGCGACGCACTGCGATGGCAAATAGACGTCGCTATACGTCGCTAACTAGCGACGTTACGTCACTAGACGTCGCTAGGGAGGACGTCGCTAAATCATGCCATGTCATCATATATAAATAACAGAGCGTCGCAAGTGGTCGCTTTACGTCGTCATTTTGGCGACGTAATTTGACGTCGCTATATGTCGCAATTTTTGCGACGGCTAGCGACAATAAATTACGCGTCGCCAATAGCGACGTTCGGCGACTAAAGTACCATCTGCGACTTGCCTTTAAGCGACGTCCACTTTTCGTCGCTAAATACGTCGCTAATTGGTGTTAGCGACGTAATTTCCTTATTTAGCGACGTTTCCGAACGTCGCTAAAATGAGTTATTTTAGTAGTGCTAAGGTTGGCTGATTGAGAAATCTCCTCCAATTCTATTTATAAATTAAATAATGATCATGCTTTCATCTTTATGATCAACAAGACCTTATAGCATCAAAGCAAGACAAAATAATTATTATGAAATCAACTTGAAATATAATCTTTTGTCAATATAATTTTTTTAACCTAACCCTCACTATTGTTCTAGACATCTCAACCAGGTTGAAGAACTAAAGGAAAATAACCAGCTGGTGATGATGGTGGCAAGTTATATATAAGTATAACTTTCAGCTTGAAAACCTGCAACACAAGAAGTAATTCAAGTGAAAAATAGAGACAATAATTAAATAATGATGTAAAAGAAAGATGATAGCAATAAGAAAAGCACCAGAACATGATAACAAGAAGTAATTCAAGTTCTTTGATAATCCGGAGTTACCTGTCTAGTAAATAAGTCATAAGAAAAGCACCAAAACATGATAACAAGAAATATGCTTGTAGTTTTTAGAATCAGCTAATATAGAAATAAGCAAATGTGGAGAGTTGCACTAATATCTGATATCACCCGTCCAAAAAAAAAGGCACAAGGACCAGGATTTGGTAACAACAAAATGCTTGATGTTTTCAGAAATTAACATCAAATATATAAAAGATGAATATGGATAGTTATATTACTACTGTTAAGGATAACACTTGGCAGTTACCATCAACTCATATAGGGCCTATCCACCTCTATGGAAGCCAAGCATCCTTTCTGCCATTTCCTTTAGTTCATCTTAATAACTGAACATGCATATCAATGGAAGAAGTGAGCTAGAACTCAATTGCATAAACCGTAAGCATGCCTCTCTAGATTGCATTCAAAATGGATACCTGAGTTTTGGCTTGTGTCAACCATGCTTGGCCGACAACCTGAGTTTCCATATAGATAATTCTATTTTTGCGTACTTTTTGAACTAATTTTCTACTTTTCACTCTTAATTGTTAAACCATGTAAATTTGTATGGATATTCATGTTGTCAATTATTTAGAGACATGTGCCCTGGAAATAAACAACACCAAAATAGACCTAACTATAAATATTGGTCTCATTCCTTCAATATTCTAATGATTCTGGTGCAAAAACCAATAAAATCTATCCTATGTGCACCAAATTTTTTATGCTTATTGGACAGTCTTATGATACCCAACTAAGTTCAAGCTCAATTTAAATAACTCAACAGACAACAATATCTAATGTCTACAATCACAAAAGAACAAGGTATAGATATTACCTATCAATGTAGTCTCAAGAACTCATCTCCCTGGTCTCTGGGGCTAACCCTGCTGGACTATTGGCACGAAAAATTGGCCATAGGAGCACCACCTAGCCTCATTCCAGGAACAAGCTGCTGTTAGTATCCAAATTGCTATAAAGAAGATAAAAACTTAAATCAATTTGTACAATATAGATATATAATGTCCAAATGGATTGAGTTTGCTAGTTCTGAACTAAAAATTAATATAAGCCTTAAAATTGGTGAGTGTCATAATAGATAAACAAAATGACAATGATAAGCTGACTAGTGATAATTATAGCAGATTCCTCAGCCATAAATCCATATAGTATCTTTGTGGTTTAATTGTATAAACTACAATCCTTTGTCAGAAATGGTCACATATCGTAGAAGTTCAAATCCACTTTTCCTTGATCAACTTTCTGGAAGAAAAAAGAGATCGTACCAAGCAAACCTTAAGGCCTACAAAAATTCTTAATACGTTGTAAAAAAATTGTCCTAGTCTATATTTTGCTTGTTCCCTTGAAGAGCCCTCTTATATTTGTACTAGATGACATATCAACTTTTTGACATTTGCATCCTTTCGTGCCCTAGAAACTAAAGGGTTCTTGTACGAGTTACTTAGTCAATTGGTTGGTATAGGAAAGAGACAAATGTACCACATAAGAGAAGAAGAAAAGAGTCTTAGGCATTAGCACAAGTTAAATATTAATATAGAAATTTTAGCAAGATGTGCAATTTTGAAATTCCAAACATTGTACTTTTTCATGGATATGCAAATGAGTGTATCAATCACTAACAATAGCAAAAGAGGAAAACACATATTTTATTTCAACATGGAGAAGCAAACAGAATCACATCTGATCCATCACAAACTCAAAAGTCTCCTTACACAGCCAAATTAAACATTCTAAGAAGGAAATAAAGTAGCACAGTAATAAATAGAGCATTCATATAGTTTGTAATATGCCACCTTTAAGAAATGATTGTACATAAACAACACAAAGCATACTGCAAATGACACATGTGATTTCTTTCCAGAATGTATAACAGGAATAACTATACTACATACATGAAGACTACGTACCTCGATGTACTTATTGTCGGACATGGCCATCAGAAACTTTTTTCTTTTTAAAGAAAACAAGATGACGACTATGTTGGAGATCTTTCACTCCACTTTGAGAAGATCATGGCACAATCTGGCACAAAATGCATGGATTAAACAACTCCTGAAATGTTGGTCATTGAACATGACCAACAGAAGTTCGAGCAAACTCTCACTCAAGAAGGTGCAATGTGCTGGTGTAATTTGTAGTGTGCGAGGGGTTGAGAATAAGCTTCCACTTGTATCCAAGAAGCTGAACTTCTATCAATGAGCTCCTACATGGCATGTGCTGGTGTAATTTGTAGTGTCTATCCTCAAAGCAGCCAGTTTATTTCACGATAGAACATATCAATGAAGTTTGTTGCCATTTTTCCCCTCTTAAACCAAATATTAGGCAAATGAACACAATACTCTCATTATGTAATGAGTTTTTCGATTGATAAATATTCTAAGTATTTCAAATAAATAATACTAGAAGTAAAGAAAGAGAGAAAAACATAGGGATGCCATTGATCTTGCGGTTGTTCTTATCCAAGATGAACTTGTCGACGGTGGCGTATCTCGACGCACGGAGACACCTTCGGTGGACAACAATCCAACAACAACAACAAATGATGAGGAAGAATTGTGTGTGGTCTGTTAAGTAATGCACTTGTGCCCAAAAAACCAAAAAAAGGACCATAAAACTAACCTTGAGATTTATTGATGCTAATATGGAACCAGAGGAGGGATGGGGAGAAGGAGTCGCAGTGGGAAACAGTGAGGGTGGTTGGGTGGGAGTGGACGATGAGGGAGGTGAAGGTTACAACATAACCAGAAGAGGGTGGTGGGGTGGGAGAGTAGGGAGAGGAGTAAGGACATGGATGTTATGATTAGGGTTAGAGATGTTATTGGGTTTTTTGTTTCTCCCAAAGCAAAGATGGATGTGCGAGATTCAACGGTGGCAATTTCTGCTGAGAGATCTGACAGGTAATAGAGAATATGAGAGAGGGAAAAAAAATTCTAAAAAAATTGTAATGAGATGCCAAATATTTAGCATTCTCGTCGAGATTATTTGGGATGGTCCTAGGATTTATTTGGGATGAAAATTTTTAATAGTCCCAAATAAGAGATCTATTTTTTAACCTGTCCCAAATGATACTATTTTTTGTTACCAAAAATATCGTCGTCCTAAAAACTAAATTTCTAGGACGTTTCAGACTAGCGTTCCTATAAGTGTCATCCCAAAAGTATATTTTTTTTGTAGTGAATATCCTAATATCTCTCCATCCTCCGACTAGTATAATGGATGCAACCATGGCATGCTACGACACAAGATTCTCTAAGAAGGTAGCAAATTCTTTTAGGAATCGGTGTCCATACAAGTAAAAGAACAATAACAAGACATGTACCAGTATACCAGGATAACCAGGAATAACATTTCATGACGGAATCCAAGCTATACTAATTCGTGTACTCCCGTATCAGGAATCGAACATAACGCTATAAACTGATATCGTAGAGACTATCAAGATAATAAAAAATATCAGAGAATGTACTCGCCTCAATTTATTGAAGTCGACATGAGCGACAAGAACGTGTCAGCACGAATTAGGTAACGATGTTATGCTCCATAAAATGGTCCCAAACGACGGCACATGCGGTTTCATTGAGTCCAGAATAGTCCAAATAGCCTAGTTGGTATATAGAATAGAAACCCAAAATCAGAGTTTGACACGATAATCGAATCAAGAAATAGGAAATGACTATAATAGTCGCAATTTATGATTTCGAAGGAAAAACATAACTAAATAATATAACTAATTTTGGAAATTATTTACAATGTATAGAAACTATATTTTTATTAATCAAATATTTTTTGATAAATGTTTGAAAGCTTGAAAAAATTGCCCTAGTACTAAAACTCAATTTGCCAAATAGCATTTTTTGGTCAAAACTCGATAATAATATATTGCTATATATTTCTATATAATTCCAAATAGGTATAACAATATTGCTAATTGCATTAATGATAACAATACATAATACTTAATATATAGTATATAGAAATATGTATATAAATATATAAAAATATTATATCTAAATTCCAAGTAAATAAATCCTACGAATTTTATTAGTCTAAATAATAATTAAATAATTTAGAAATATACATTTTTTTTTATATTCATATATTTTTTTTTATGTATACTCATATTCATATATATACATAAACATATATATTATACATACGTCTATACATATACATAAATATATACTTATACATAAAGTAAGTATATATACAAGTACAATACATATAAGCTTATATTACAGATATACCTTATGAGACTAAACCAGCCCAATAAAATCCAATTAAATAGGTGCAAGTGTGCAAAATAGTGGCCCAAAAGCCAGAGCCCAGAATCCATATTTAGCCCCAAAGCGTAAAAACCCTAAATTTGTATAAATCCCTAATCCCTATTAGCCATAAAACATATAAGTACCTATATTAATAAGAAGGCTTAATTGCACTTTGCTACCCTCAACTATTACAATTTTTCAACTTTGTACCCTAAACTATTTTTTGTAACAATTTGGTACCCAGATGTTATTTTGGACTAAAATGCCCCTACCCCTACCCCTAACCCTCCCCCCCTGCACGCTCCGGCCGCCCCCCCTGCTCACTCCGGCCGCCCCCCCTGCTAGCTCCGCCTTCCCCCCCCCCGCCCCCCACCCCCCCCTGCTCACTCCGGCCGCCCGCCCGCCCCCGCCTCTCCCCTAGGCCGTGGCAGCACGGGAGGAGGGGGGCTGGGGAGGGAGGGTGGGGCGGGAGGCGGGGCAGGGGGTGGCCGAAGGTAGCAGGGGGGGTGGGGGGGCGGAGCTAGCAGGGGGGGGGTGGGGCGGCCAGAGCTAGCAGGGGGGGTGGCCGGAGTGGGGAAGGGGGTGGAGGAAAGGAAGAGGGAAGGGCATTTTCGGAATTTTTGAAAAATTAGGTATCAAGTTGAAAAAAAATAATAGTTGAGGTACCAATTTGTTACGAAAAAAAGTTTATGGTATCAAGTTGAAAAAGCGGAATAGTTGAGGGTAGCAAAGTGCAATTAAGCCTAATAAGAATAATAAAAAACTATAACTAACGAATATAAATCTAATTAGGGCTTTGCTGCCACAAAAAATACCTAAACTTTTTTGAAGAGTGAGAAGGTGGCGGGCGAGTGCTCACATAGGACTCGCCGACAGGCTCCGATGCGGATCAGAGCAGCGGAGGGCACACACGGAGGTCGGCGATAGGAAGATGGCTACTGGCGGAGGATGCACGGTGGAGCACTGGAAAGATCGACGAAGCCAAGGAGGTCTGGACGAGGCGGGCACGATGGGGTGCCGACGCTGGAGGTCGCAGCGGGAGGAGCGGACGGCGGAGGTGACAGCAGCTCGATGACGTGCGGAGGTTGGGTCTCACTCTCCCTCTTCTCTCTCTGTGATTTGTGGTGGTGGTCAGATTTAGGGGAAGGCAAGGTATGGTGGTTGTTGGCAGTGGTGGCTTGGTATAGGTTGGTGGCTAAGGTGGAGAGCGTAGGAGTGTTGGCTCTGACGGGAGGAGATGGTTGTGCTGGTGGTGTCGGGCGGAGGCGCAGGGTGTTAGTGTGGAAATAAAGTTGACAATGGTGGTGGTGATGGCAGAGGGAGGCCAGGCGGGGCGCTTGGTCATAGGGGGCGGCCGGAGTGGCCTGGTCGACTAAGGCTGGGCAAGGTGGCTGTGACGTAGAGGGTTAGTACTGTGTTTATCGTAAGGAAAAGGCTATGGAGTGGTGGTGCTGGCTGGCTAGGTCATATATCTCCAGCGATGGTCGAAGAGGCAGAGGGGTGGTGATCGGGGCAGTATAGGAGATGGCGGCTGTGTTTGTGTGTTTGTTTGTTTAGGAATTTGTGTTATGTATAATATTGGAGAGTCCCCAATATTTATAGGGTATATTAGGAAATCCTAATGACAAAATTGTAAAATATAGTAGATGTAGGAAAATAGTAAAAACTACTAACACTAATCACTAACTACTAATTTAATTAGTTAATAATTACTAGCTAATTACAATTTAGCTGATAACTATCAATCACTAATTAAACACAAAAGACCTAGCCCACAATCCAAGTCCGAACTTGGTAGGCTAGAACTAGGACCGAAATGGTCTTACCTCGATACAAGAGAAAACATAATAATTTACAATTCATTCTAAACTTAGGATTAAAATAATTAAATAGTAATAAGAATATAGTTATTTTAAAATAATATTTTTGATAATCTTTTTCTTATACAAAAGTAAATATTTATAACTGATGAAAATTCCAGACAAGAAATTATTTAAGTTACATAATATAGTTTTTCAAACCAATGACGTCCCAAAAATACCGATAGTATATTACGATTGAAAATATAATTCTTCTTAAAATTCATGAGTTTAAAGATTTAGAAAAATCCAAAAAAATAGAAAATACAAAAATTTTGAAAAACTTCAGAATTTGGTTAATAGAGGTTACATCCTAGCCTTGAAACGATCTATAAAAGACCAGGACTAGAAGATTTACCAATAGGTGTGTAAATGTTCAGCTTAGTCTTTACCCTTGCCTAGCAGATAGGTACAAAATGGTTAGGTGTACTTGTAGAATTGTATAGCTTGTCGATAGTTAGAAGGAGTAGAGCATTATTTTTCTTCTATCTTGTTGAAGACCTGACTGAGTCATTGACCAAGAGCACCATGATGGTACTTAGGATTCCTTAGAAAGCCCTTAACTTCAGTCTACAATACCTTAGTTTTGTATTCCTTATAAGGAGTTGTACCGTTCATGACCTTGATTTTGTTGCTATCATCACATAAAATTAGGATGGACCTAGAACTGGGTCTACCAAAGTTTTGGTAGGTTATGTAAACTTAGAATCCTATTGGTATTAGCGTCCTCTAGAAATAAGGTTTAATTAGTTTCTTTTATATCATATTTCATATAAATTTTGAGGATGCATGAAGGACCGATCAAACGTCTAGGAGTACATCTTCAACAGAGGATCGCCTTGTACAACACAAAGGAGCTCCCGACATGTCACTTTTGCGGCAAGAAGGGACATGTTCAGAAGGATTATAAGAAGTTAGGATTGTACTTGAAGTGAAGGTCGAACCAGCATTAGGTTACGAGGTGTCTAAAGCGTCAAGATGAATCTCAATGGAAGTTTCAGGGTAGCACTGACGGGAGTGGGGATTATTGTCATTGATTATTTATTACTATTACTATTACTATTACTATTACTATTACTATTACTATTACTATTACTATTACTATGTGTTGCTATATTATTGTATGTCTAATTTCGAGGATGAAATTCTCTAATGTGGGTAGGTTGTGAGCCCCCTAAAATTTCTAGAATTTATTTTGTTTTTTTTATTTAAATTATTTTTTAGTAGATATTTTTTTACTATTATTTTTTAACATTTAATGTCCTTTAGCATAGCTTTGATTTTAAGAGCACAACGAATGCCAATTGCTCGAAATAAATTTCATTTGATTTGATCTAGACAAGTCCATCTTCAATTTGGTATATCATTTTCCACTTAAACTCAATCCTTTGCATTCTATTTTTGTCACACAACTTTTGGGTCAATTAAGCCAAATTCACCATCTACCGTAATATTGTTGCTCTTTCCAATTTAATTTTGGGACTTAACATCGATCCAAATCATTCGACCTAATGGATAATTTTGATCTATTTTGAGACTACTATACACATGCCAAAGGTGTCCCACTAAATCGAGATTTCATGTTCTATTTATTTTCAAATGACACACAAGAGCAAATTAGTAGACTTTTCGAGTCTATTTCGACTCGATAAATTGTTTCGGACCAAAACTAGTCCAACTAGCCTACTAGAGCCTATTCTAGGTTGCCCTAGCCTAATAGTAACCTTTTAGATTAATTTTTATCAATTATTAGCAACAATCATTGATGTAAATCATCATATACACCATCCAATATACACTTTCCAAATTTGGAAATCAACTCAATCTTTTGAGATGCATCTACCTATATCTTTTGACTGGATTAACAAAACTCTCTCTCTCTCTCTCTCTCTCTCTCTCTCTCTCTCTCTCTCTATATATATATATATATATATATATAACCTTTTAGATTAATTTTTATCAATTATTAGCAACAATTATTGATGTAAATCATCATATACACCATCCAATATACACTTTCCAAATTTGGAAATCAACTCAATCTTTTGAGATGCAACTACCTAGGGGTGTGCATCAGTCGGTGGTCGACCTATTTGGTAACAACCAAAGTCGAACCAAAGTTAATCGATTTGAAAATAATCACAACCGAACCAAACCAACCAATTGGTCGATTCGATTTTGAAACCGGTCGACTTGGTTCGATTTGGTTCGGTTCGGCTAATCGATTTGATAAGACAACAAATTTCAGAACATGAGCATCCACCAATCTCAGAAAAAGCCAATAGAAATACAGTCATTGTCTGCAACCCACTTTTCCTTTGCATAATTGCATTATGCAATACGTTAAACATGATCTCTTAGGTAATATTTAAAGATACTCAACCATAATTTTTCAGCGTTCTCTTCTCATAGAAAAAAACATTGGCACTAAAAAATGCATATAATGGAGAGACCTATAAGCAAAATTGTGGTCAACTACCAAAAAAATCATCTTGGTTTAATAATGTACTTGATGACCAAAGAAAAAATAAACATAATGAATGCTTATCTAAAATCTAAGTTACTGGAGCATAGTAACAAGACATAAACATCTAATATTAACACACGCTAACTCATAGTGGGCAAACGCCAAAGTACCGAGAAGAGCATAATCAGAAAATAAACAAAAAAAAGTGTAAATTGATAGTGAAAAAGTAATAGTGTGATACAAATAAACCGAATGAGTTATAAGTTGGATCGGACAAACCCTAAAATTTTTAAACTATTAGTAGCTGGTTCGGTTTGGTTAGGTTTAAATCGATTTTTGGAATGCTCAAACAGTAAATCGAACAGAACATACCGATTTTACAAAAGGATCAATCGAACCAAACCGACTGAACAAACAGTTCGGTTAAAAACCGACCAGTTCGGTTTGGTTTGGCTCGATTTGGTCGGTTTGGCTTAAATATGCAGAACCCTACATCTACCTATGTCTTTTGACTGGATTACCAAAACTCTCTCTCTCTATATATATATATATATATATATATATATATATATATATATATATATATATATATATATATATATATATATATATATATATATATATATAAAATTTTATTTATATATATATATAAATATACAAATATATATATATATTTATATATATATATATATATATATATATATATATATATATGGGCCGTCCAACCCCTTTAAACCATATAAAACTGGGCCTTTATAGACTCTCCTAGTCGCTAGCACCCAATCATTCCAGTCGACCAAATCAGCTCTTCCCGAGCACTTCTTGGCCTTCGACCACCACTACAATGACCCCAGTAAACCTCTCTTCAATGGTATCAATCCCAAGAGGTATTTTGCGTACTCGTTTGGTCGTTTGGTCGTTTGGCCGAACTTGAAAGTTATTTTCAGCCGTAATGAAAATTCTGAACCTAGGTTTGACATCTTTGCAATGGGTTTCATTTACTTTTAATGATCCGTTAGCCACAAAACCATCTCTAATGCGTATCCCTGCGTGTCTACTTTCATCTTCAACTACAAACTCACATAGTTCCGTACTGTTTGCCCGTGGTGCTCGTAGTACGAAAATTGGTCCAGGCTGAACCAAATTTAGTGCACGGTGGTTTTCGACAACTTGCGAAACCTTTCAAACTCAAACAAAATATTGGTATCGATCCTAACATCCTTTTCTATCATCCTATAATGCTATATAATGATCTCATTGAGTTTTTCATATATTTGTGCACCCATTTTCGTCATAGAAATCATTGAACATCGAAATCCATTGAATCTAGTATTGTTTCATTCTCTAAACTTCGTAGTATTTTCATATGATACATGTCATATACTTTTAGATATAAATTATATTTCCTAATATTATTTTGATTTATTTTAGAATTTAGAATTTTTATTTTTCTATAAATTGTTTGGTTTCAAACGACTCGACAGGTTGGTATGTTTATGTTGCTAGTTAAGCTTGTCGATTCGATACTTTGTTTTCATTAAATCTATTTAATTTAATAATATCCAAAATTATTTTTAATAAGTATTCCAATTGTAATATGATATATTTTTATTTCATAAAAATATTATTTTATTATGGTTACATTATACAATATATAGTAGATACGACAATATTGTGTTAGTAGTTTGATATATTAATTAGCTACCTTGTTTTCTTGTGATTATTATAACCAAATAATGTTTATAAATATTTTAGAATTAAAAACTATTATTTTTATATATTTATATTCTTCCAATCAACCCGACAACTTGTCAATATTGTGCTACTAGTTAGACATATTAACTAGATACTTTTTTCATGTAAATACTATTATTAAATACTGTTTAGAAATATTATTAATAGTTATTTGAGAACATATATTGTAATTTATGTTTATAAAAATATTATTTTACTATGATAATATGATACTATGTAAAGTAGATTTGATTATATAGCTCATAGCATTGGCTCGTGATCCGAAGTCGGCTTGTGATTCGATGTCAATCATTATTTATCCACCCATACGTTTAATGTGTCTTCAATATACATACACATAGTATAGTTAGATACTGTACTTACACCTGACCACAACATGGGACAATGTCTTGTCATGGGATAGTGGGCCACATCTTGTCCTTGTTTAGCTATAGGTGTGGTTTACTGTTTCGACGATAAGATAGTGGACCATACGGTGGTTTGCATTATCCATTTATATTTATTCAATTCATATTATGTCATATTTCTTTTATATCTTATTACGTTCCTCTGAGGACCTGGTGATCTCTCCAGGTTGTTGTAGAGCTCTAATTGATAGATGGATGGTATGTTTGCATCTTCATAATTTAGGTATTACTTCTATTATTATTTCATCGTTCTCCTGCATTTTACATATTTCTTATCATGATATACTTTGCTCATTAGTCTAGTTTTGCAAACTTATTTCATTCTCGAGTTTGCTCGAACATGTGTATTATAGGGCGACCGACTATATTACATATTGTTCATTCTTATTTTATTAACCTATATGTGGATTGAGATATAGTTGTGTTAGCATAGTTTTAGTACACTTCTTCACGTAGTACATCTAGCGTAAGTCCATTAAAATGGGAACTTACTCTAGATCGTTTTAACTGGCATACTTACGTTCATAGTCCAATGTATTTTGGGACTGGGGCGTAACATAAAACCATCATGCAATCGTAACCATACTAAAGTAAAGCAATAAAAGCTGGCATGAATAAAGTAAAGGTACCACAGAGTATGTCAAAGAAAACTGGAAACATATGAAGGAATAAGCAGGAATAACATATGAGTGAAGCCGAGGATGTAAGACAAGTAGTGAAGCCAGGCATGTAAATATGTAGTGAAGTCGAGCATATAAACATGAATAATAGTATGCACATGAACAAGAATCTAAGTACTGAAATAAAACAATCTGGAGCAAGACTAGACTAGACAAGACGTGAATGGACTCCACCTACCAATCATGGCCAAAACAATGAGTATGGCTTGATACATTAGCTAACTAGGGTTATCACAATCCTAATTACTAATATATGCACTTTGACAAATCCAATCCGGCTGCCCGCTCTGCAATCTACCCAACTCATGCAGGCCGTGGATGCAAGGATATATGTAGTAGATACACCATCGTAAAGAGACGTGTATCCTAAAGTGGTAGCCCCGCACGAAGGCGAGCTAATAGAAGTATAATACACTAGATTGCCCTACTTGATAGTATGCTAGAAATGTGCCCCTCACAACGGAGAGGAACAAGCCCATTGTAAAGGCCAAAATAAAGGGCTTACAAGCAACCGAGAAAATCTTCCCTCCCAATGCATCTAGATAATTAAGCTAGTTGTTTAGTCCTTTTCATTTTTATTCAGGATTTTGGGTATAACATTCAGCAGAATCCATCCTAGACATGAGACATGCAAGACTGGACAAGACAAACAAGAGTCACAAATACAAGTATCAAGATAGGAATGCTGTATGATGAGCCACTATATCAAGCTAGACCAGACATGAATCAAGAGTGTGCCATGACGGGCCATTATATCGAGCTAAATAGGACAAGAACAACTGAGAGTGTGCCACTATGGGTCACTATCGTAAAGACAATACATGTACAAAGAATCCAGGTAGTCGTATCAGTATAAAGCAGAAAACATAACATGGCATATACATAAATATAATATCAAGAGAAAATTAGAAACAAGTACAAAATCATATATATGGGAACTTGGGAGTTCATTCGGAAGATCTGACGGATTACCACGATTCATAAGGATTATCTGATCGGTTATATCAAGTATTCGTACATAAAATGGGCCATTCAAAAAATTCGGCGGATCGTCGCGGATTTTTTATAAATTTCCGAAAAATAGGCTAAAACTCAGCAAAATTAAGAACGAATTTCGACGGCCAGAATTCGATCCCAAATCTTTTCCAAGTCTAGTCTAGCTATAACCAATACTGCAGGTAAGTCTCATATGCCAGTGTGTACTAAGTATAGGGTTAGGAACTACCATATCGTTTCCAATACCAAATTTTTTTAACTAAAAAAATATCAGGACATGTCAGGAAATGAAAACCTAGTTCAAACCAAAAATCCAAGACGGTCAAAATGACGAAAATCTTAAGAGAAACAACTTTAGTAAAATAAATTTTAGGAAATAATGAACTATCAAGCCTACAAATGTCAAAACTGCCGTAAAGCAATAAATATCCTGTAATTCGACAAGATGTACTTTTCTAAGCTAGCTTCTAGCCTAACTCTTCAACTCCACCACCAAGTTCAGAAATCACACTCTGAGACCTCGAGACCAAGCTACTAGATCACGAGAAAAATGGAGAGAAAACGAGAAGAGAAGAGAAATGGAGAGAGTTAGCAAAAGGATTTTTTGAAAGAAATCAAAATCGTATATATGGAGAAGGTGAATTAAACGTGACCGTGCGATCGCGATCCGCAACTCGATCAGGATTAATCTGCACAGTTCATCAAAGAAAACCAAGAAATCATTGGATAATAAGACGTATCAAAACCAAGAAACCACTGGAGGAAAGAACATATCCTTACTATTCATAAAAATATCAGAGCATTATTCATCAAAATATCACATCTTTTTCTACGATCGAATTTTTTGGCAGATTTACTCGAATTTTTATCCAAAAATTTGGATGGTCACAACAACTTTTGTTTCAGGAAAATGGGTCATGCAGATTATAGGTCGAACTTTTGTGGATCTCCTTCGAATAATTCGAAAGGTTAAAATTTCTCTATTTAGAGAAATTCTTGGGTTCACCATTCTACATGCAGATCCGAACAAAGGTCTATGACAATGCCAACAGGTATCTTAACAGTCCCAATCAATCTAGAAAATGAACTTAGCCAAAAGAAACTCAATAAATCAGTAAATTCTCGTGTATCAGTATACAAATATCGATACTGTGAGATGAGTCACAACTTTCCCATCGTTAGAAAAAATTTATCCTCCAAAATCATGATATCCAACTAGAATATTATGCAGGAAATGTAAAAGTGAATGGCATACAACAACAATATCATACATTCCTATAATCAAGCTCAAACTAAAGGTAGAATATAGGCACACGAATAGGTATACCTCAGAATCGAACATATACGGATAACAAGCTCGGATGACATCCTTGCGCTCCCATTTCCACTCGTCCAGTGAGTGATGATCCCAAGAAACACGAACTAATCGGTTAGTACGGTTCTTGAAAACTTTCTCCCTCCGGTATAAAATGGATACAGACCTCTCCTTATATGATAGGTTGGTACCAACGATCAACTTGGAATGATGTAGGATATGGCTAAAATTCGGAACATACAGACGCAACTAAACGTGAAACACATCATCGCATAGCGACGGTGAAAGAGCAAAACTATATGATACGTATCCTACTTGCTCGAGAATATCAAACGGTCCAATAAATGTTGGACTAAGCTTTTTCTACACGCTAAATCTGATGACCCACGGGTAGAAAAAAAATGTGGTTGCCGACAGAGAACTCAAGATGAGTAGATGTTGGTCTGCCTAATGACGCTGACGATCCTGAACCACTCTGAGATGCTCTCTGATCTGCCTGACTACTCCTACTGACTGAGCAATCAACTCGGTACCAAGCATCTGCCTCTTTCCAATGTCATCATATGCTTGGGGTGACTTGCATCTCCTACCATATAATATCTCAAAGGGTGCTATCTGAATGGTCACCTGGAAGCTGTTATTGTAAGAGAACTTCACCAAGTGCAAGTGATCCTCCCAAGAACCATCAAAGTCAAGTGTACATGATCGAAGCATATCCTCCAAAGTCTGAATTATACGCTCTGACTGACCATCTGTCCGAGGATGGTATGCTTAACTGAAGTTCAAACGAGTACCTAGACTTTTCTAAAAACTGCCAAAAATCAGAAGTGAATCTGGAATCCCGATCTGAGACTATGCTAACTGGAACCCCATGTAACCTAATAATCTGCCTCATGTACATCTCGACCAACTGTTATATAGATTGACCAACTTTGAAAGGTACAAAGTGGACAACCTTCATAAGACAATTTACTATTACCGAAATGGCAACTCTACTAGTTGGGGGTCTAGGGACCAGTCACGAAGTCCATAGTAATGTGCTTTCACTTCCACTCCTGAATCGATAAAGACTGAAGAAGTCTGGCCGGTCTATAATGCTTAGCCTTGGCCTGCTAGCAAACTAAGCACCGAGAAACAAATTGAGCTATCTTCTTTTCATACCATTCCACCAGAAGTGATCAAATTTTACGGTACATCTTTGTCCCTCCTAGATGAACAGAATAGTGAGAACTATGGGCCTCTGACATAATCTCGTGCAGGATATCTCTGCTTGACACACAAAGACGACTCCCAAATCGGAGTGTTCCATCCTTATGGATGCACGACTATGCTCTGCGCCCTGCAATATACTCCGTTCTGAGTCGCTGGAACTTGGCATCACTTGACTACACTATTCTAATCCTCTCCATAATGGTAGACTGAACTAGCAAGCCTGTCATTAATGCTGCCTCATAAGGTATACTACCTCAATGCCTATCTCCTGAAGATCCTCGAAAAGGTGATGCTACTCTATCAAGAAGTAGACTCTGGGTCTCCTGCTCAAAGTGTCTGCAATAACGTTAGCCTTCATCGGATAATACTGAAGATCAACATCATAGTCCTTTAGTAACTCAAGCCACCTCCCCTGCCGCATGTTCAGGTCCCTCTGGATGAAAATATATCTCAAGCTCTTATGATCAGTAAAAATTTCTACTCGATCTCCATACAAATAATGCCTCCAGAACTTGAGTGCAAACACAACCGTAGCCAACTCACGATCTTGCGTCGGATAGTTCCTCTCATGGTCCCATAGCTACCAAAATGAATAAGCTATCACTCTGTCGTGCTGCATAAGGACACGACCAAGTCCTTAGCTTGACGCATCACAATACACCGTGAACCCACCTGGTCCGACGGATAATATTAGAATAGGACCCAAAATCAAACTTTGCTTGAACTTCTCAAATGAAGCATGACAAGCATCTGACCACTAAAAGAGCACATCCTTACACGTCAGCTATCTCAAGGGTACGGTGATCCTAACAAAGTCTGCCACAAACTGTCTGTAGTAGCCTGCTAATCCATAAAGTTATGTACATTCGAAGCAGTATAAGGTACTGGCCAACAATCGATAGCCTCTACCTTCTTGGGGTCCACCTCAATACCACCTCTGGCAATAATATGACGCAAGAAAGAGACTCGATCGTATCAAAAATCGCACTTACTGAACTTAGCATAAAGTTGATGGTCCCGAAGAATCTGAAGAACCATGCGAAGATGCTGCTCGTGCTCTGCCTTAGTCCAACTGCAGACCAAGATATCATCAATAAACACTATACAAACTGGTCTAAGTGGGACATAAAGATGAGGTTCATGAGATCTATAAAAAGTCGTTGGTGTATTGGTCATTCCAAATGGCATAACAAGGAACTCCCAATGTCCATGTCTAGATCTAAATACCGTCTTGGGTATACCCTCCTCTCTGACTCTGATCTGATGGTACCCAGATCGTAAATTGATCTTTGAAAATATAGCTGATCCACTCAGCTGATCGAATAAGTCATCTATCCTGGGCAAGGGATACTTGTTCTTCACGCTCATCGCGTTAAGTTAACGATATTCAATGACCGTACGCGATGAAATATCCTTCTTCTTTACAAGGACCTGAGCTCTCCAAGGCGATCCACTAGGATGAATGAATTCCTTGGTCATAAGCTCCTCGATGGGACTGATAGATCACCGACAACTCTGAAGGAGACATCTTATAGACTCTCGCTGATATTGGCTTTCCTCCCGAAATTAAATCAATATAGTACTCAATCTCCTGAACTGGAGGCATACTCCAAAGCTCCTTGAGAAATACATCAAAAAGCTCGTAAACTACTCTGGAAAACTGTACCTCTTCATCCTCTGTCATCCACATGACAACTGGTGAAGACTCTACCTCGCCTTTAGAGAATGAGAATTCCTCCTCATCTGGAACACGAAAGATAACCTTGCTAGCATGGCAATGTTTCAGAGTGTGACGAGCATTCAACTAAATACCTAGGATAACATCATATTTGCCCAGAAAACTCTATCAGCTTCCCGGAAAACTCCCTTCCATACACTACGACTCGATATAAGGCATAAATTTGATGTACTCCCACGAGATCATTTCCAGTAAGTATATTCAACCTTACAAGTAAAGACTCGAGCTTCAAACTAACTCGTGTCGAAAATCCTGCACATATAAATGAATACGAAGCACCAGAATAAAATAAAGCTGAAGCTGAATGAGAGTGAACGAGAATGGTACCTACGACCACCTATCCTACTTTTAACATCTCCTTGATAGAAAGCATGAAAGCATGACCCTGACCTCTAGGCGCTGGACGCCTCTGTTGCTGGCCTCTCGGCCTCTGAACTTAAGCCTGAGCCTGAGCATACTACTAAGGTCTTTGTTGCTAGAACTGCATCAGTCCTCTGAGCCTGCTGCTGTTGAACCGACTGGCACACTGAACTGCTGGCTAGAAAGATGATAATCCAGCCAAATTCCTCTTCGGACAAGCCCCTATCATATGGTTTGATGTTACACAAGCTAGGCACAAGCTATGTGCCCTACGACACTCAAATATGACGTGTCCTGCCTTTCCATAATAGGAACAATCTACTGTAGAAGACTGTCTCTACTGCTGAGGATGTGGCTGAGACGATTGTTGAAAGGAATCCATCGGAGCCGGTCCCTCACAGATCTAATTGCCAAAGCTCGAACTGCTGGAGCTAGTACTGACGATTGGGAAAAAGATTCCCTCTGAATGTGAGTCCTCTTCTAGCCTCCAACTCTATGAACAATTATCTGCAAGGTATACTCATGCCTCCTCGTCTCTCTCATCACGACGTCAAAATTCAGAAACTTATGCTACTCAACTGCCAGTATGATCTCCAAATAAAGTTCCTACTGGAACCTTTTCGCCCGGTCCAACTCGATCGCCACTAGGGAAGGGGAAAACTGGCTGAGCCAGTTGAACTCTGCCGTATAGCCATCGACGGTCATGTTCATCTACCTTAACCTGTTAAACCTCTCCTGTAAATCGTAAAGCGATACCATGTTGAAGTACCGAGTCTGAAACCTCTCACTGAAGTCCCCCCAAGCAATAGGCACTGTGAGAGAAACCTTATGAGTCGCCCACCAGTCGTGGACCAAAGCTAAAAGCTGAAGCCCGGCCACTACTATCCGCTTCCTTGCCAGTGTCCTTGCTGCCTCCAGAATGGCCTCAGTATCCTAAAGCTAAGTATCAGATGCTATCCCATCCTCGGTACTATAAAAGTACGGGGGATAGAGGCACCTGAAGCTCCTTATAGAATTGTAGACGAAAGCACCGCCGCTCTCTAGAGCCGTCTGAACTGAGCCGTGCAGCCTATGCAGCCATGTCATATAGGTAGTGCACATGATCTATAGGAGGCATGAGACTTTGATACTAGGTTTGCACAAATGTATTATTCAAGGTGTTATATGGGACGGGTCGGGCCATCCTGAGATTGATGTCACAGACTTAGTATTTTAGCCTATACTTCGATCCATATGACACAAGCTTCCTATCTGAAGACCCATACCAGCCTTCCCTAAACGCTTAGGTAGATCACTTAGGCAATAATGAGAACAATATGGGGCAAAAGAGATATTGGAAGATTAAAACTTTACTATACTAGAAAGAGTTAACAATTTCTTGGGTGCTGAGGAATAAATGAGCCTCCTACTTTTTTATAATGCATCAAAGGGCCTACAAGAATCTTCTGAAAACAAAATATTCTAAAATAATATTCTAGAGATATTTTCTAACGAAGTCTCTAGAATATCTAGAAGGCTGTGGAGACTTTAAGAATATTCAAGAAGGCTCCACCACATCCCACAATATTCTTGAGGACTCGGGAAGCTTCTAGCAAAACTTCGATCCATAGAAGGTCATGCATATCCATCTCAGTGGGACAAAAAACCTTGGACGTGATATTCTCCCCTTACCTATTTCGTCGACACCCCCATTGACTTGTAAACCAAGTCTCGAAATGACATCTACAATCGTAGGTATGGTCGCTGCTCATCATCCCTTCATTATGCGTCTCATGATGTACTTTCCAGACTTGTCCATCTTCTCCTCAAGATTGGAAGCAAACTGCTTTGTCGCACCAACTTTGACCTTAGTATATGCCCTTTTCGGTACAAAAAGATGCTCGTGTGGGATGTAAGGTCATCGATCCACCACATCTCGTAGCTACATATAGTTCTCCATACCTTCGCACATGCGAGTCCCATTTTAATGTCGAATCGAACATTCATGAGAAACTTCTTACATAAGCTACTCCACTTTATTGCTTCTGCCTCTGCGTAGTCCGTGATGTGCTTCTTTGCCCTTGTGCCCCGCCTAGTAGCATAGTCCACTTCCCTTCGTAGAAGTAACTCATCGGAACACCCCTTCGCAACACCCTTGTTCTCGTACGGAAGGCCTTCCTCCTCGAATCCCTCCTTCATCTCGAGCACCGCTAGATATGCCGTCTCCCTTTGGCTACCCTTCTTGAGCTGAATGGCTGTCACATCTCAGAACTAAAATACTGGTAAGTAGAAACGGACCAGACCAGCTATGTATACCGAAGTACTCCAGTACCCTAAGATACGGTCAAAGTTGTAGATGTAGGGTTTACTACTACAAGCCAATAGTAATTCCTAGGTCAAGCAAATCCTAGATATTCCAAGCACAAGCACGTGAGTAAAGTACAAGAGTAAGGTCATCAAGCATATAAGACAGTAAAGCATCCTAAATTATAGTATATAGATGATTATGAAACTAGTAATAAAAAATAAAGAACTAGAAGGAGTGTAAGTCATACATGATCAAACTAGTTGCAGTCAAGAATATACAAATCATGTCTAAGCCCTTAGGTCAAATGTTAAGTCCAAAATATGAGCTAAACACGTGCTCGGTGGCTAAACACCACAAAAGACTATGTAGATAATAGTGGATAAGATAAAGGACACCCACTCAGGCATCCTGGTGCTTCGGGTGGTCACCATCGGTGGAAGGTCTAGTAGATCCTCGGGCTCCTCTACCAAATCTGGCCAAACAAAACCATTGGGGTCAGACCCCAAATAACAAGTACAATAAAGGAAGCCAAACTATGAACTAAAACAAGCATGCAATCATAACTATATTAAAGTAAAGCAATAAAAGCATGTACGTATAAAGTAAAGGTACCACAGAGTATGTGAAAAAAACTTGAAACATGTAAAAGACTAAGCAGGAATAGCATATGAGTGAAGCCAAGCATGTAAGACAAGTAATAAAGCCACGCATGTAAACATGTAGTGAAGCCGGGCATGTAAACATGAATAATAATATGTATAGAAATAATAGGATTCTAAGTACTAAAATAAAATAAGCTGGAGCAAGACTAGACAAGAATGAACTCCATCCACCATTCATGGCCAAGCAATGAGTACGACTTGATATATTAGTTAACTAGGCTTACCATAATCCTAATTACTAACATATGCACCTTTAAGAAATCCAATCCGACTGCTTTAGAAGTATGAAAAATACTAAAAAGAGGCGTATAGGTTTCATGCACCTAAAATATAAATGTTCCAGAGTTAAAGCAGTCTCTGAAGCACTATGAGCTTTTGAAGACGCATAGTTGAAGATGAGTTAGAGAAACATATGGTCAGTTTTATGCATGACATGTTTGTCTCTTGTATGAAAAGCCGAACCTCGAGGAGTGTACAGTGTTCAAACTACGAAAAAATGTCAGTAATTACGTCACCGTCATCAATACACTTTTAATAGCTGTAAAAGGAACCGTTTTATGTAATTACTTCCAAAATAGTATTTTGCAGTATGCAGTCAAAAGCTATGCGTTCAAAGTATTGTTTGACACATAGTTACTCAGTGAAAAGATATTATTTACAGTAAGCAGCCAGATGCTATACATCTAAAGTTATTTGATGCATAGCTAATCCACCGTAAACAGATCGTGTGCTGACATGGCAGTGTCTCGTACATCACGTCTCAAAATACATGGTGAGCTATATGTGATTCTTGAATACTTCACTCCTCACTAACCCCTATGGCTCATGCGCCTACCCATTTTCATGCATCTCTGAGGCAGAAGATAGTATTTTTTTTGCACATATACACATAGCTATTCCGGCGAATAAAAGCTATATATAGAGGACAATTTCTTCCTCAAAGGCATGCAGAGAGAGGCTACGTATGCTACACCTTTGTTAATAACTTTCACATAGAGAGAGAAAAAGAGAGATAGAGAGAGAGCTTTTAGTGATGAAGTTCTCCTTTACTTCCAAGAGTTCATCAACCACCAAGCTTCATCAATTTTTGCATCAGACCGTCAATGGAGTAAGAAAGTCGAAGTAGACTTAATCTCCATTGTCTCAATCCCTAGATTGTATTGTACTCAAATTTTTTGTTAAAGATTCTTGTTGTACTTTTCTTTACAATAATAAAAAAAATCTACATTTTTTGACTCTTTTTGTGTTGAAACAAAAATGGCGACTATGTTAGGGACGACTTTTTGTACCGCTGAGAAAGCGGTGGCACAATCTGATGTGACAAAGCTTGGTTCCATTGAAGAAATATTGGTCGTACAATTTGACAAACAAGCATATGAAGCAATATTGTCGGGCAAAGACTCTGCTCCGGCCGCTAAGAGGCAGCTAAGCGTATTCATAAATCTTGGGTATTAAAGTCTTTCTCTGCTGTTACTAATACCGCTGATGGCAACGAGAAGTCTCTGGCCAATATTGGCCAAAATAACAGCTTGGAGGTGCATGGCTCAGCATCAGCAATAGTTGTGTCCAAAGAAGTTTTTGCTGATGAGACGCATAACACTCATCATCCATCTAGGAGCCAATGAGCCATCAACCAAACCCTATGCTTTCCACAGGAAAAAGAACACCAATAAGGCGCATATCAATCATGCATCTAATAACAAGGCTACGATCTGTGGCAGAGTTACTCACTCTAATTTTGGCAAAAAGAATGCACAACGGTTGATCTTTGGCAGAGAAAAACACTGCGATGTCAAAGATTCAAATATTGAAATTTCTAGATCATATTTTATCAATCTGGACAAGGGTTCTACCTAAATACAAAACTCTAGACGCATGACTCAAGATAAGAAGTTTGTCTTCCACAGACTTTCTTTTTCAGTAGATTTCATGTATCACGCAGAGGCTCCAATTCATGCATCTCTTCGAGTTATGCGCACAGGTGATGGAAAGTTATACAATCTCACTTCTATGCGCCCCAGTCTTCCATGCGCCTCTCTTCCACATACTGTGAACTCATGTACATTGCCTCCTAATGTACTTAAAATGAGTTCACATGACAAAACTTCTCAAGACCTAAGTATTGGGTTCTCCTAAGTACATAAAATTGGTCGATGAGTTTATAAACCAACTTTTCCATGCACAGACTCTGTCTAGTCGCATAAAATTAAGGAAAATGAGGTCATATACCCTTATATTGATTTGCGTGATATGCTTCAGCATAAACGTAAATCGATGGAGGTGTCATCAAATACAGTTGTGCCTAACCAAAGACATTCTTGTACGAAGATTGTTATCAGTTGTTGCTACTCAAAGACAGTTGATCAACCAGCTAGACGATCTGTCTTCAAAATATTGCAACCAAATCTACCAAATTTGTCATGTCTTGGATGACAACTTTCAGATAATGAAGATGAGTTACTGATAGCCTCAATTTATGGAACATCAAGCCGAGAGGAAGATTAAATCTCCCCAACTTCTTCATCTAGGGGACGACAGAGAGCCTCTTCACCAGAGGGTATTTATTAAAGAATTCATTCTCGATCTAGACATTCTTTTGGTGTACCACAAGTTATGGGGCAAGATAATACTAGGGGTACCACTCTCCCAGTCTTCAATCATTCTATATCTCAGTTTGATGATAGAGTACTTTGGACCTCAGAAGAGACGATACAGTCTCGTATTCAGGGTCAAACAGTAGTAATTCTAATAATACTTTCTTACATACTTCTCCATCTGGCAGTCCATATACAACATCTGTATATGCGATGGGTAATGAAGAAGGAAGTAGTAGTGATGGACAGAGAATTGATAATTTCGAGAATATGATGCAAAATGTTATGACGATGATGCAACAGAAGCGAACAACAATGAACCTGCAAACAACTATGCATCATTCTCATCCATCAACTCAATCTCCCGCCGATCAAGATACAATTGGGGTGTCTTTGAACCAAAATCCACCACCGATAGTTGAAAATATCCCTATGCCAACATGCACGACCGACTATCATACAGTCCACCTTTGCATGTCAGCCAATTGATACTTTAGAAGATATTCGTGGCATCAATGCTCGATTAGAAGATATAACTTCAAAAGAGGAGCTCCATGAAATGGCAAATGTTATGCCCTTATCCTTCGTAACGGGATGATATGGTTTGTCCTCCAAAGTACAAACCCCAATCACTGATTCCTTATGACGAAACAGGCTCACCTAGACAGCATTTGACATACTATTACTTCCAAACTGTTCGCATACCAAAGAATGATGCACTTTGGTCTAAATTATTTATCGATACTCTAAAGGGAGTGGCTTTTGAATGGTTTTGCAATCTGCCTGATGATTATATTAAAACATTCAAAGACTTGGAGAAATTATTCCTTACTAGATTCTATGAGGGAACATGTGATGTCTCCATGTCAAAGTTTCATTGCAACAAAGTAGGAGAATAAAGAACCCGCTCGTGAATTCATTGAACAGCTCAAGATATTAGCAATAAAGTTGCACCCCGGGACTCCTCACTCGATGTTGATTGATACATGCAGGGGTAATTTCTTACCCATAATCAGATTTTGCATTGGCCCTGGAGACTATAATTATTGGCCAGCTTTCATTGCTGCTGCTGAGAAGGCTGAAGAATCCTTCCAGGTTTTACATTTGATTAGGTTGAAGTCACCAGAAGATAAAGTTAAGCGCCCCCAGAATAATAATTCCTTTGGGAAAACCAATTAATGGAAGGAGTCCTTTACAGTAGATGTTTTTGTAGCTGCTTCCTAGCCCAAACAAAAAGCTCCAACTACTTTAAGACCTAATCTACACTATACATTCAATAAAGCCCTCATACTGGACATCTTACATGTACTCATGAAGGGTAACAAGTTGTAATTGCCTCCCTCTTGAAGGCCAGATGAAGTAGGGCAAACCAATGATCGAAGTACTATTTTATCACAATATGTGCATCACCCTACAAAGGATTGTTATATATTGAAGAATCACATTCAACAATTATTGGATTCCAAGGCCATCACATTGCATACAAATGAGAAACAGGTTACTACGAATCTGGTTTCCTTCCAATTTGGAGATCTTCCTGCAATTGGAATTTAAGATGGTATCACACCGAAACCTAAGACGACGTTACAAGTCATCAATCTTCCCTCGGTTCATGACCAAACAGTCGGACTCGTACCACTTACTACCCAACGTGGTGAGGTTAAGTGGATCCATCCTGACCTTCTTTAAGACATGGATTCAAAATTTTCTCCTTCTACTTCTAAGATTCAGAAGATGAAGAAGACAAGTAAGCCATGTAATATGGTCAATAAAGCTCTAGTTAGAGAAACTTGATCCGGAAAGGCATACCTACGTGCCTCCAATCAGGAGTTAGATGATAATTCCATTCCTACAGTTCTTGCTCCTAATCCACCTACTACTTCAGCTCTATCTAAATCAGGACCATCAAAGCAGACTACATGAGAAAAAGAAAAACGGAACGAAGTGAGGTTTGATAAACATTTGAAGAAATTTAATCTTTTTGGACTCGAAAAATACTCCAATTTTGATATATTAGCACAGCTTGCCAAAACCCCAGCTCGATTATCCATATTCGAGTTGCTTCGTCGTTCCAAAGATACATGGAAGGCATTGAGTGAGACGTTGCAACATGCAGCTCATATTTGTCCCAGATAGCAGAACCCGATGATGATCACGTGACTTGTCATCATTGTCAAAGTATGTCAGAGAAGATTCCGAGTATCGTCTTTACTCAAGAAGATATGTTGTTGAAGCACAACCACCATAATAGACCCATTTACTATACAAGGTATATCGGGGCTTGTATGGTGGACCGCCTCCATATTGATCCTGGCTCATCTGTCAGTGTTATACCTCGAAGCTTGCTTCAGATATTAGGGATTCCAATGCATAAGTTGTCGCCAACCTCCACTACTATCATTGGTTTTAATACTGGACATAGTCAATTGGGGGAAGATCTATCTCAAGTGTCAGATCGGGAATCTTCGGACTGAAGTCATATGCTATATCATTGATGCCAATGTGTCCTATAATGTCCTGTTAGGACGGCGGTAAATACATGAAAATCTTCTTATACCATATATGCTTCATCATTATTTCAAAAATATGAATGAAGAAGGAGTAATATGTACATAATTTACAGATGTCGATCTTTTCAAGGGGTTGAAGTGTATTTCTCTGACGCAAGGCTGTATAAATCTCTAGATTATAGGCCCTCTGACAATGAACCAACGCATCTGGTGTCGGATAAGGAGGAAGATATTAATGGTGAACCGGAAGAAATTTCTACTGATCAAACCATAGAAGAACCTTTAGCCATATATTTGAAAGGCTCTGTGTGCAAGGAGCCAGTTGAAGAGCCCTTGGCTATATATTTAAAAGGTCCTGTATGAAAGGAGCCTGTTTGAGCTTCACAAGAGATTCTTTCAGGGGTGGTACACCTTTTGTTGTTGATCTATGCAATAAAAAAAAAATCAAGACATAGGAGCCTATAGTAATTGATTCGAGGACAAAAAAGGAGGGATCTCTGGTGATTGACCTGAGGACCACGAAAGATGAACTGCTTGTAGTTGATCTTCATCGAAACAAGCACCCAGTTCAACCTGATGAGCCTATAGTGATCGATCCAATGCATGCTATGATCACTATAGGAGCAAATATTGTAAATAAACCTCCATGTCTTAAACTTCCCGAGGATGTTTTTCTGGAAGAAGAAATCATGTACTTACCTAATAAAAGAAGCTATTCTTTTGATTACTTTGATGTTCCTAAGAATAATCTAAAAACGGTAAACTCTTTGTGTTCACTTCTCACGGATACAAATTTGTTACTGCCTATATCTATTTCTTCTAGAAACAGTACTCCATGTCTGTCATATGAGGATTCTTACTTTGAAGTATCAGCTAGGTTGATTGGCAAGACACTGATCATTTTTGGCTGAGTCGAAGTTACTAAAGAAGCTTTGGTTGACGATCCTGAACCAGATTCTGGTAGAATGCAGCTTTACCGGTACGCTCATCAAGAAAGAATGTCATTCAAAAAATGGGCTATGATTTACATAGTCAACAAGGTCTTAATTTTGGTAAAGGTCGACATTTACCGTTGTGTATTGCAACTCCAAAAGGAAACCGCAAGATTACTATCATCATACTCATTCTGGGCTAGAATATATAACTCCTACTATACCAGAAATCTCAGACGAAGAAAACTAGTAATACATATTCTCATTCTTCTGATTCTTTAGTATGGGATTCAGATCATAGCGTGGAAGCAATATTTAGAGAGATTTTCTAGCGTATATGGTATCTCATGATCAAACAGAGGATTATAATATTTTTATTGAGCCTTTTGAAGTCGAGCCATGGGCTCAACAGCTTGAGACCCAATGGAAAATACGGTTTGAATAAAGGGAGCCTCCTACTGAAGATGAAGTTGTTCAAATTAATTTAGGTAACTTAGAGTCGCCTAAACCAAAATTCATTAGCAAAAGTTTATCTGATGAAGATAAACATTCTCTTCTCGAGCTCATTAAAGAGTATATAGATGTGTTTGCTTGGAGTTATGACGATATGCCTGGGCTTGATACACAGAGCAATGCATCGTCTTAATATACATCCTAATGCCAAACCTGTAAAGCAACAACAACGGCGGTTCCATATAGATATGATGGAAGCTATTATGATTGAGGTAAAAAAACTTATTGACAGTGGCTTTGTCCGAGAAGAACAACACCCTTACTGGGTCGCTAATATTGTTCTGGTCATAAAGAAAAATAAAAAGATTCGGGTATGTATTGATTATCGAGATCTTAATCCAGGTTGTCCAAAGGATGAGTTTTCTCTTCCAATCACAGATGTCATGATTGATAACACTTATGGCTTCGAACAAATGTCCTTCAGCTACAATCAAATTAAAATGTTTTCAGCTGATGAGAAACACACTTCATTTCGAACACCGTTGGGGGTATGCTGCTATATGATGGTGACCTTTGGTTTAAAAAATGTTGGAGATACATATCAACGCGCCATGAGCATATTTTTATGCGAACATTTGCAAAAAAGGTAGAATGCTACGTCAACGACATTGCTGTTAGAAGTCGTTCAAAGGGAGATCATCTTCAAGACTTGAGAATGGTGTTCGAATTGATGTGGGTGCACCAAGTCAAGATTAATCCTACAAAGTCATTTTTAAGAGTCTCCAGCGACAAATTTCTTGAATTTGTCATAACTTCAAAGGGAATACACATATTGACCCCCGACAAAGTTAAAGCTATCCTAGAAATGGATCCCCCGAAGAATATTAAAAATGTCGTGGTCTACAAGGAAGGCTGGCATACATTCGAAGGTTCATTTCAAACTTGTCGGGATGATGTCGATCCTTCACTCAGTTAATGAAGAAATGAGTCCATTTTGACTGGGATAAAAAATGTCAACAAGCATTCGAAGATATTAAAAGGTATCAAACTAATCCTCCAATATTGGTGGATCCAGTTATGGGTAAACCATTCTTGTTGTATGTTTATGCAATAAAATATTCTCTTGGTGCCCTGTTAGCTAGAAAGAATAATGTAGGGCATAAACAAGCTATTTATTATTTGAACCGTATGAGGGTCGGTGTAGAACACATATACAACCATGCTGAGAAGGAATGTCTTGCTTTAATTTTTGCTAATCCAAAAATATACGTCTTTACGTAATGGGATAAACTATCAAGTTATATCCAGGGTTAATCCTCTTAGGGTTCTCATGACAAACCAAGTGCACTTAATTCTTACCTTGCTACTTGAAAAATGTTATTATCTTCCTATGATATGGATTATGTACCCCTAGAAAGCAGTTAAAGGTTCAAGCTTTGGCTGATTTTCCAGATGCACACTGATTAGCTAAACTCTATGATAAAATTTTGGATAAAGTATTAGGAGTCTAATACTACGACAAAAGAGTCTATTTGGAGGATGTTCTTCGACAGAGCTTCAAGAACTGGTCCCAAAGGCAACATTATAGCAGGAGTGGGGGCTAGTGTTTATATTCCCTGATAATTGGTTATCCATCGTGCTTATTCACTTATGGAGCCTTGTTCTAATATTGTTACAGAGTATAATGTCCTACTTATTGGACTCCAATTAGTTAAATAGCTGGGGGTAGATTATTTGAAGCTTATGGCTTATGGCAATTCTAACTTGATAGTCAGTCAAGTTCGAGGAGAATACGAGGTTCATTATGAAGATCTTGTTCCATATTATCAAACAACTCCCGAAATAGTTGCTACTTTCTCTGGGTTCATTGAATATGTACCTCGGTTTAAAAATATAGAAGCAGATGCTCTAGCAGGGTTGGAACCTTTACTTGCTATCCTAGTCAATACCCAGAAGTCGATCACAGTAATTGGTCGAAAATTATTTTGTATTAAGAATAATCTGGATGTTCATCAAAGCTACTCAGCAACAATGAATGTTGATTTGAAAGATTAGAGGTTTCTATTTATAGAATATGCGATTTATGGAATTCTTCTCGATGATACAAAAGAGGCTATTTCAATAAAGAGACGTTCTCTTCTCTTCTTTTATGGTGCATCTACTAAATATTATATCGAAGATCATATGATGGACTTCTTCTATGATGTTTATTCGAAGAAGAAGCTAAACAGGCCCTTCGTAAAACTCATGAGTTAGATACACCATCGTAAAGAGACGTGTATCCTAAAGTGGTAGCCCCGCACGAAGGCGAGCTAATGGAAGTACAATACACTGGATTGCCCCTCTTGATAGTATGCTAGAAATGTGCCCTCACAACGGAGAGGAACAAGCCTATTATAAAGGCCAAAATAAAGGGCTTACAAGCAACTGAGAAAATCTCCCCTCCCAATGCATCTAGATAATCAAGCTAGTTGTTTAGTCCTTTTTATTTTTATTCAGGATTTTGGGTGTAACATTCAGCTAGAATCCTATCCTAGATATGAGACATGCAAGACTGGACAAGACAAACAAGAGTCACGAATACAAGTATCAAGACATGAATGCTTTATGATGAGCCACTATATCAAGCTAGACCATACATGAATCAAGAGTGTGCCATGACGGGCCATTTTATCGAGCTAAATAGGACAAGCACTACACCAAAACATACAATTTGTAACAGTATTTTTTTACCATTTGTAACAGTTATTACTGTGACAAAATAGTAATAGTTATAACCGTTACAATAGCTAAAAAACTGTTACTAAAAGTCAAAATTTGTATTTAATTATTATTTTTATTATAGTCACACTAATAACCGTGAGAACAATTATTTTTTCCGAACAAATCTGCGTCACATGCAAAAACATGTGATATGGAAAAAGTGTGACCAACTCTCATTTTTTTTTCCATCCCTTCCAAAATTTTTACGATTTTTTCACTTTCCCTCAAAAAATTTCACTTTTCCTCCTCCTGCTTCTCCCTCCCAACAAAACGATCGGGTTCTTCTCCCTCCCAACCAAAAATATTGGCTTCTTCTTCCTCCCTATCGATCGCCGGCTGAAGAGGAATCCCTTTTCTTGAGGTACTTCTTCTTCTCCCCTCCCTCTTGACAGTCTTTTTTTGTTTTATTTTTGTTTGAATCCTCGATTTTGGTTTGGTCAAGAGAATCCTCCATCATCGTCGGCTACGAAGAGGAATCCTCTTCTTTTCTCTTCTTCCCCCGAAGAGGTACTTCCCTCTAATTTTAGGGTTTTTTTAACCTTTTCTTCTCTATTTCTCTCTAACCTAGCCACCACCAACAGCCTCCCTCACTCACTTCGTCTTCATCATCTTTTTCGTCGACGTCTCGTGGCCTCGTCGATGAGCTAGGCACCCTCTTCCACCTACCAGCGGCACCGACTGTGCAGCCGTTCGCCTCCACGATGAGGTGAACCGACTTCGGCGACGTCAAGCCAACGGCGTGGACAAAGAGGCGGGGAGCCTTGTTCGACCGGCCAGGGAACCCCATTACATCAGTGTTCCGACCGTAGGTATCTCTTCTTCCTCCTTCCTCTATGTGTGATACAAGTTTCGAAATATCGGGTAGCAACTGTGAGAATGATAGGATGGTTTAAAATCAAATCATTTATACAAAATCCTATTATACAAGCTTCTATACATGTTGTTGGGTTTGTGAAGAATAAGTAAAAAAAGGAAACAGGACAAGAAGGAGTAAGTCATGGCAGAAATCATTTTAGAGGTTGGGTTATACACTGTTAGAAAAAAATGTTTCATATATACTATTAACGATGGGATTAATGTTGAGGGCTGTATGTTATTTTTGTATAACACTTGATTGTGTGTATAGAGGATGGCTGGATTTCCATTATGTATGGGTTGCCTTGTAAACTAATAGGTGAGAAGAAGATACCCAAATTATTCTCAGGTGGTTATAACATGAAGGACATGGGAGGTATTCGTGTATGATGGGCTAAGGAATATTGGAATTGGAAGAAGGTGAATAAATGTGTTGCCAGCTTGGTTCGAGTGAGCTTTTTCTTGTTGGCTCACTTGCTAGTGGTGGAATTTAAGCACATCTGTTTACATTCTAGCAACAAACACAAGGTGCATGGTAGTATTATAGTTAGGCTATAAGTGAGCAAAAAAATAAATATAATTTATAAATAATGTAAGATTGAAAATTTTAGTTGTAGGTGCAAGCAGGTCATTAATGAAAGGAGTGGTCCGAGCTCTCTAGCCTAGTGGTATTAGAACGAAAACTCGGAGGGACCGGCAAGGTTCGAGTCCCCCAATTGGAAGTTTCGCATCGGCCCCCCAATTGGGCCCTGGATGAGGTTTTGGTTTAACAAGAGAATAATTAGAAGTACTTCAAAATTTCTAGCTAGCAAGAGTTTGTTTAGTCAAAGTGGATGATTATTCTGATTGCTCACATCATACCTGATCATTGCCAGCGCAAAGACAGCCGTTGGCGCTAGAAAAAGGTCATTGTGTGAGAGAGAGATCTTCGACTGTCCGGATGCTATTAGTCAAGGTTACGTAGAGCAGTAGTACATACTGCTCTCATCTTAAGATCAGGACAACTATCACAAATAAGTAGAAGTGCACCCAGATATCACCTGCAAGAGAACAAGCCATTACTTAGGCCATGGGAATCTCCTTGCACAATTTCTAAGTCTCAAATTCATAGTTTGCGTGCCGATACCTATTCGATACGGCCAATACCGATACGATTTGACATGTCCCGATCCGATACCTATCGATGATTCATACTGATCGATACCAATATTTGGGGGGGGTTCTCTTTTTTCGTCAATTTGGCAAAAAAAATTGAAAGGAAAAAAAACCAATAAGCAAGGGTATAAAAGTTGTAAAGCATGTAAAAAAAAAAAAAATAATCTCGCAGGTAAACCAATCGGCAATGGTGACTACTATTTCATTCAATTCCAAAATTACTAAGAAACAACACAGAAAATACTTAAAATATGTCTAAATGTATAAAATATTTTTTTCTAAAACATTTTTATTAACAATTTTTTGTTTTTCGATACCAAAAAATATGATACTCCGACCAAGACCGCTGATACCGTTGATCTGATACTCATAGGAAAGGTCCTATACTGCAAACCTTGGTCTCAATCCAACCCTATCGATCATTTATGCTGGCACCGAGTGCGAAAATTATAGTTTTGTATCTATATGCACTACTTTGAAACTTTGCAACCAAGAACTTCTTTTTATAGTGGGGAAATTAAGATGCCCATAAGAATTCCCTTGATGTTTTCCCTTGCAGGAAAAAGAAACTGTTCAAGTTTTAGCCATTTCTGCCATTTGGGCAATATTTTGATATGGACATCCATACTCATCCAAATTGGACCACTGGGTTGATTCTTCACAAGGAAAGGCAAACAATGACAAGAAGAAAAAGGCAGAGCAGCAAGTAAGGACTTAGGGTTCTTACCATAGATTTGGAAGACGACATCATCATCGGAAGATATCCCCGCAATCCGATATTGTACACCGGTGTCCCATCAGGATAGAACAGCCCATAGTTCCTCTCCGAAGCTGGCCCTGGCTTCAAGTTCTCGTTGAACAACGCAAAGACATAGATGTCGACCGGCGTGGATGGCTTCATAAGGGTGCCTTGATTCATGGCCATCCTCTGCAGCAAGTTGCCATTATAGATTGCAGCATTCTCTGGGGTCGCCCCTTCCTCGTCGGGGTCCCCTTTCGAAGGCCACCCGGTCTCGGAGATGCTAACATCCACGTCCATGTGCCCTATTGCTTGCATCGCAGCATACACCGAGTCTATCTGCGCGTAGAGCATGTTGTCGTAGTTGAGGTTGGTGTTCGGATCAGTGACTCCCAATTAGGCCTGAAGAGAACATAGTCCAACGACACAGAGCCCGGGTTTGATTTGTAAGCAAAGTAGGGGTAGGCATTGATGAGGAAGGGGGAGTTGGCACTAGAAAGGAAGCATATTAAGTAGATAATAAGATGAAGCATATTAATTGGAGATCATCATCAGCTCCCACCTGTTGTTAAAAATATGGCATTTCAGAAGTATAGCCATATGGATCAAAGTCTCTTCACGAGGTTTGTACGTCTTGGTATTCCATATATAGAGCTAAATGCCCAGGGTAGAGCTCGACCAAATATAGCCAAGCTTTACAACTGGAGATATAGAGATCTGGGTGACCTTCCCTATGTAAGGGAGGAGGCCATTTTCCACAAAGCTAATTCTGGATTCTCTTAAGAGTATCAGCTGATAGATGTTCTTGATTACAATGGGAAAGGAGAGAGTGCTCCTTCTCCTTGGTTCTACCAGAACGAAGGGGAGGCTGAGTATCTTGTTAGTGTTTACATGTATATGATTTTACTTGGATACCCAGCAAGTAAGATATCTATATTGACCACATACAATGGCCAGAAGCTACTGATCCGTGATGTTGTCAGTAGATGGTGCACGGCATGTGGAATTCCTCCACCTAGCAAGGCAAGTATTATCTAAAACTGCCTGTTGCCTCCACCTTTAGAGCTAAAGCTACTGTTGTTTTACTTAAAATTTTCAGTTAATTCATTGAAGTATTGAGAGTTCTCCAGTTTATGTGTGTTTTCTTATACGAGCTAAATTAGTTATCTACATAGAGTTGTACACACCTATTAAATTTGTATGACTTGTACTAGTGTAATACTTGTTGACTCTTGATTCTTTTTATTGTTGTTTTCTAGCTATCTTTATGTATTGATGTCCCACTTCAATTTTCTAACTATTCTCCGCTCTTATTGCTTAATGAACCAGAAGTCGAAGTGATAAACTTGGAAAATTTTAAAGCTTGAGTAAATGTAGACATGGTAATGCTATATCTTTTATCTTATCCATGTATACATGAAGTGCGATGGAAAATAGATCTGCATTATGGTAATATCAAACGTAGTCCCTTAGCAGAATATTTCCCAAAAATTGAACTTTGTTGTGCTGTTCTCTTCTAGTGAAGCTCTCTTACATGTTTATCCTGTATACTAACTGTGTCTCAACTGAAAACAGGTTACCACAGTTGACAAGTTTCAAGGTCAGCAGAATGACTTCATCTTACTGTCTCTTGTCCGCACGCTATTTGTTGGTCATCTCCGGGATGTCAGAAGACTGATTGTTGCTATGTCTCGTGCACGTTTGGGGATGTACATATTCTGCAGGCGTTCTTTGTTTGAGCAGTGCTATGAATTACAACCTACATTTAAGCTTTTGCTTCAAAGACCTGATTGCCTTGCCTTGAATTTAGATGAGACCAGTCAGTTTACTGAGCGCCCTGTTGAAGAAACAGGGAGGATTCATTTCGTCAGTGGTATTCAGGAGATGGTAGTTTAGTTGGCTTCAAGATGCATCAGTTCTTCCAGGTATAACTTCTTGAGCTTGATAAGTGTTACTATTCTTTAACTTTATAGAATTGATAGACAACAATGCCAATGATATTGCTTTGATGAAGCATATAATGTCTTACAATAAAACTTGAATCAAATTGATGGATGTAGAGAATGATATTGCCTTAGTGTTGAGGTTGTATCTAACAGAATGGTGTTTGATGATAATGGTTGTTCTCTACAGGCACATGGATAGATGTAATTAATTGATACACAATAACTCACACTCATGACTGATACATTAAGTATTGAAGTCTCCTTCCTTATATTTCCCATATCCACAGACCAAGTCATGGACTGGTCTTTGGTGCTAGCTGCTACCTCTCCCTTTCTCCCAAATGGCTGAACAAAAAGTGAGACTGATCATCATGAATTTAGTTGATTGAACCTTATTTCTATGGTCTGAATCAATGTGGTGGCAGGGGACAGTATGCTTATGGACAGAACCAGTTGAGAATGGTCTGCACAAGTGCAGAACAGAAAACCCCAAAGTCCCCAATCAATCTTTGTTTTGTTTTTTTGGTTTCTTTCACTTGCTTAAGTATGTTCTATTATTTTTGCAGGTCATATCTTTTTGTGAAGGAGCTCGTGTCATCTTGCATTTTATATTATTTTGTTTTGTTTTTTATTGTACTTTTAGGAGTACTTCAGGTTATAAAATTCTATTAAGCAATTGTTTTTCCTTAAACTTCTTTTACTAGTTTGTATGCTTTTATTTGATACTTCTTTTACACTTACATGCAGGAATATGTACAGTTTTAGCATGGATGGAAGCACTTTCATTCTTCCTCAAGAGATCGTCTTGATTATCCAAAAATACAAGTTTGAAATGTTTTGTGGTTTGCTTCATGCATCTAGACCCTTGTTTTGTTGTCATTGAAACCAACAATGGAATATTTCCTTATTAAAATATTAATGTATGGATGCTATTGAACATTCTGTGGTTTAGTTGCTTATTAATCAAATATTATGTGGTTTAATTACTAATTTGAATGGTTGAATTGTTATTCGAAATTATGTGGTTTTGTTTCTAGTCTGGAATGGTTGAATTATTATTGCAAATTATGTGGTTTAGTTACTTGCTCGGAATTGTTATTGAAAATTTCGTGGTTTAGTTATTGGTTTGGAATGGTTGAATTATTATGAAAGTGAAATATTATGAAATTGGATATGTGTTGTTTATTGTTTAGTTACCAGTTGAATGTAGTTTTTTTTTAAATTTAAAGTCCAATTGTAATGTTATAACTGTGACAATTAGTGGAGAATAGTAACAAAAAAAAATATAGTCACAGTAAAAACTGTGAGAAAACAAACTAACTACAACATTAATAACTGTGACAAATGGAATATTAGTCACGGTTACAACCGTCACATAAATGGATTCCTATCACGGTTATAACCGTGACCAAAACAACTATTTGTCACGGTTATAACCGTGACCAAATAAATATTTGTAACGGTTATACCGTGATAGGAATCCATTTATGTGACGGTTGTAACCGTGACCAATATTCCATTTGTCACAGTTATTAATGTTGCAGTTAGTTTGTTTTGTCACAGTTTTTACTGTGACTATATTTTTTTTGTTACTATTCTCCACTAATTGTCACAGTTATAACCATTACAATTGGACTATTTAAATTTTAAAAAAAACTACATTCAACTGGTAACTAAACAATAAACAACACATATCCAATTTCATAATATTTCACTTTCATAATAATTCAACCATTCCAAACCAATAACTAAACCACGAAATTTTCAATAACAATTCCGAGCAAGTAACTAAACCACATAATTTGCAATAACAATTCAACCATTCCAGACTAGAAACAAAACCACATAATTTCGAATAACAATTCAACCATTCAAATTAGTAATTAAACCACATAATATTTGATTAATAAGCAACTAAACCACAGAATGTTCAATAGCATCCATACATTAATATTTTAATAAGGAAATATTCCATTGTTGGTTTCAATGACAACAAAACAAGGGTCTAGATGCATGAAGCAAACCACAAAACATTTCAAACTTGTATTTTTGGATAATCAAGACGAGGCTCTCTTGAGGAAGAATGAAAGTGCTTCCATCCATGCTAAAACTGTACATATTCCTGCATGTAAGTGTAAAAGAAGTATCAAATAAAAGCATACAAACTAGTAAAAGAAGTTTAAGGAAAAACAATTGCTTAATAGAATTTTATAACCTGAAGTACTCCTAAAAGTAACAATAAAAAACAAAACAAATAATATAAAATGCAAGATGACACGAGCTCCTTCACAAAAAGATATGACCTGCAAAAAATAGAACATACTTAAGCAAGTGAAAGAAACCAAAAAAACAAAACAAAGATTGATTGGGGACTTTGGGGTTTTCTGTTCTGCACTTGTGCAGACCATTCTCAACTGGTTCTGTCCATAAGCATACTGTCCCCTGCCACCACATTGATTCAGACCATAGAAATAAGGTTCAATCAACTAAATTCATGATGATCAGTCTCACTTTTTGTTCAGCCATTTGGGAGAAAGGGAGAGGTAGCAGCTAGCACCAAAGACCAGTCCATGACTTGGTCTGTGGATATGGGAAATATAAGGAAGGAGACTTCAATACTTAATGTATCAGTCATGAGTGTGAGTTATTGTGTATCAATTAATTACATCTATCCATGTGCCTGTAGAGAACAACCATTATCATCAAACACCATTCTGTTAGATACAACCTCAACACTAAGGCAATATCATTCTCTACATCCATCAATTTGATTCAAGTTTTATTGTAAGACATTATATGCTTCATCAAAGCAATATCATTGGCATTGTTGTCTATCAATTCTATAAAGTTAAAGAATAGTAACACTTATCAAGCTCAAGAAGTTATACCTGGAAGAACTGATGCATCTTGAAGCCAACTAAACTACCCATCTCCTGAATACCACTGACGAAATGAATCCTCCCTGTTTCTTCAACAGGGCGCTCAGTAAACTGACTGGTCTCATCTAAATTCAAGGCAAGGCAATCAGGTCTTTGAAGCAAAAGCTTAAATGTAGGTTGTAATTCATAGCACTGCTCAAACAAAGAACGCCTGCAGAATATGTACATCCCCAAACGTGCACGAGACATAGCAACAATCAGTCTTCTGACATCCGGAGATGACCAACAAATCGCGTGCGGACAAGAGACAGTAAGATGAAGTCATTCTGCTGACCTTGAAACTTGTCAACTGTGGTAACCTGTTTTCAGTTGAGACACAGTTAGTATACAGGATGAACATGTAAGAGAGCTTCACTAGAGAACAGCACAACAAAGTTCAGTTTTTGGGAAATATTCTGCTAAGGGACTACGTTTGATATTACCATAATGCAGATCTATTTTCCATCGCACTTCATGTATACATGGATAAGATAAAAGATATAGCATTACCATGTCTACATTTACTCAAGCTTTAAAATTTTCCAAGTTTATCACTTCGACTTCTGGTTCATTAAGCAACAGAGCGGAGAATAGTTAGAAAATTAAGTGGGACATCAATACATAAAGATAGCTAGAAAAACAACAATAAAAAGAATCAAGAGTCAACAAGTATTACACTAGTACAAGTCATACAAATTTAATAGGTGTGCACAACTCTATATAGATAACTAATTTAACTCGTATAAGAAAACACACATAAACTGGAGAACTCTCAATACTTCAATGAATTAACTGAAAATTTTAAGTAAAACAACAGTAGCTTTAGCTCATAAAGGTGGAGGCAACAGGCAGTTTTAGATAATACTTGCCTTGCTAGGTGGAGGAATTCCACATGCCGTGCACCGTCTACTGACAACATCACGGATCAGTAGCTTCTGGCCATTGTATGTGGTCAATATAGATATCTTACTTGCTGGGTATCCAAGTAAAATCATATACATGTAAACACTAACAAGATACTCAGCCTCCCCTTCGTTCTGGTAGAACCAAGGAGAAGGAGCACTCTCTCCTTTCCCATTGTAATCAGGAACATCTATCAGCTGATACTCATAAGAGAATCCAGAATTAGCTTTGTGGAAAATGGCCTCCTCCCTTACATAGGGAAGGTCACCCAGATCTCTATATCTCCAGTTGTAAAGCTTGGCTATATTTGGTCGAGCTCTACCCTGGGCATTTAGCTCTATATATGGAATACCAAGACGTACAAACCTCGTAAGAGACTTTGATCCATATGGCTATACTTCTGAAATGCCATATTTTTAACAACAGGTGGGAGCTGATGATGATCTCCAATTAATATGCTTCATCTTATTATCTACTTAATATGCTTCCTTTCTAGTGCCAACTCCCCCTTCCTCATCAATGCCTACCCCTACTTTGCTTACAAATCGAACCCGGGCTCTGTGTCGTTGGACTATGTTCTCTTCAGGCCTAATTCGGGAGTCACTGATCCGAACACCAACCTCAACTACGACAACATGCTCTACGCGCAGATAGACTCGGTGTATGCTGCGATGCAAGCAATGGGGCACATGGACGTGGATGTTAGCATCTCCGAGACCGGGTGGCCTTCGAAAGGGGACCCCGACGAGGAAGGGGCGACCCCAGAGAATGCTGCAATCTACAATGGCAACTTGCTGCAGAGGATGGCCATGAATCAAGGCACCCCTATGAAGCCATCCACGCCGGTCGACATCTACGTCTTTGCGTTGTTCAACGAGAACTTGAAGCCAGGGCCGGCTTCGGAGAGGAACTATGGCTGTTCTATCCTGATGGGACACCGGTGTACAATATCGGATTGCGGGGATATCTTCCGATGATGATGTCGTCTTCCAAATCCATGGTAAGAACCCTAAGTCCTTACTTGCTGCTCTGCCTTTTTCTTCTTGTCATTGTTTGCCTTTCCTTGTGAAGAATCAACCCAGTGGTCCAATTTGGATGAGTATGGATGTCCATATCAAAATATTGCCCAAATGGCAGAAATGGCTAAAACTTGAACACTTTCTTTTTCCTGCAAGGGAAAACATCAAGGGAATTCTTATGGGCATCTTAATTTCCCCACTATAAAAAGAAGTTCTTGGTTGCAAAGTTTCAAAGTAGTGCATATAGATACAAAACTATAATTTTCGCACTCGGTGCCAGCATAAATGATCGATAGGGTTGGATTGAGACCAAGGTTTGCAGTATAGGACCTTTCCTATGAGTATCAGATCAACGGTATCAGCGGTCTTGGTCGGAGTATCGTATTTTTTGGTATCGGAAAACAAAAAATTGTTAATAAAAATGTTTTAGAAAAAAAATATTTTATACATTTAGACATATTTTAAGTATTTTCTGTGTTGTTTCTTAGTAATTTTGGAATTGAATGAAATAGTAGTCACCATTGCCGATTGGTTTACCTGCGAGATTAATTTTTTTTCTTTTACATGCTTTACAACTTTTATACCCTTGCTTATTGGTTTTTTTTCCTTTCAATTTTTTTTGCCAAATTGACGAAAAAGAGAACCCCCCCCAAATATTGGTATCGATCAGTATATGAATCATCGATAGGTATCGGATCGGGACATGTCAAATCGTATCGGTATTGGCCGTATCGAATCGGTATCGGCACGCAAACTATGAATTTGAGACTTAGAAATTGTGCAAGGAGATTCCCATGGCCTAAGTAATGGCTTGTTCTCTTGCAGGTGATATCTGGGTTGCACTTCTACTTATTTGTGATAGCTGTCCTGATCTTAAGATGAGAGCAGTATGTACTACTGCTCCACGTAACCTTGACTAATAGCATCCGGACAGTCGAAGATCTCTCTCTCACACAATGACCTTTTTCTAGCGCCAACGGCTGTCTTTGCGCTGGCAATGATCAGGTATGATGTGAGCAATCAGAATAATCATCCACTTTGACTAAACAAACTCTTGCTAGCTAGAAATTTTGAAGTACTTCTAATTATTCTCTTGTTAAACCAAAACCTCATCCAGGGCCCAATTGGGGGGCCGATGCGAAACTTCCAATTGGGGGACTCGAACCTTGCCGGTCCCTCCGAGTTTTCGTTCTAATACCACTAGGCTAGAGAGCTCGGACCACTCCTTTCATTAATGACCTGCTTGCACCCACAACTGAAATTTTCAATCTTACATTATTTATAAATTATATTTATTTTTTGCTCACTTATAGCCTAACTATAATACTACCATGCACCTTGTGTTTGTTGCTAGAATGTAAACAGATGTGCTTAAATTCCACCACTAGCAAGTGAGCCAACAAGAAAAAGCTCACTCGAACCAAGCTGGCAACACATTTATTCACCTTCTTCCAATTCCAATATTTCCCTTAGCCCATCATACACGAATACCTCCCATGTCCTTCATGTTATAACCACCTGAGAATAATTTGGGTATCTTCTTCTCACCTATTAGTTTACAAGGCAACCCACACATAATGGAAATCCAGCCATCCTCTATACACACAATCAAGTGTTATACAAAAATAACATACAGCCCTCAACATTAATCCCATCGTTAATAGTATATATGAAACATTTTTTTCTAACAGTGTATAACCCAACCTCTAAAATGATTTCTGCCATGACTTACTCCTTCTTGTCCTGTTTCCTTTTTTTCTTATTCTTCACAAACCCAACAACATGTATAGAAGCTTGTATAATAGGATTTTGTATAAATGATTTGATTTTAAACCATCCTATCATTCTCACAGTTGCTACCCGATATTTCGAAACTTGTATCACACATAGAGGAAGGAGGAAGAAGATACCTACGGTCGGAACACTGATGTAATGGGGTTCCCTGGCCGGTCGAACAAGGCTCCCCGCCTCTATGTCCACGCCGTTGGCTTGACGCCGCCGCGCCGAAGTCGGTTCACCTCATCGTGGAGGCGAACGGCTGCACAGTCGGTGCCGCTGGTAGGTGGAAGAGGGCGCCTAGCTCATCGACGAGGCCACGAGACGTCGACGAAAAAGATGATAAGACGAAGTGAGTGAGGGAGGCTGTTGGTGGTGGCTAGGTTAGAGAGAAATAGAGAAGAAAAGGTTAAAAAAACCCTAAAATTAGAGGGAAGTACCTCTTCGTGGGGAAGAAGAGGAAAAGAAGAGGGATTCCTCTTCGTAGCCGACGATGATGGAGGATTCTCTTGACCAAACCAAAATCGAGGATTCAAACAAAAATAAAACAAAAAAGACTGTCAAGAGGGAGGGAGAAGAAGAAGTACCTCAAGAAAAGGGATTCCTCTTCAGCCGGCGATCGATAGGGAGGAAGAAGAAGCCAATATTTTGGTTGGGAGGGAGAAGAACCCGATCGTTTTGTTGGGAGGGAAAGCAGGAGGAGGGAAAGTGAAATTTTTTGAGGAAAGTGAAAAAATCGTAAAAATTTCGGAAGGGATGGAAAAAAAAATGAGAGTTGGTCACACTTTTTCCATATCACATGTTTTGCATGTGACGCAGATTTGTTCGAAAAAATAATTGTTCTCACGGTTATTAGTGTGACTATAATAAAAATAATAATTAAATACAAATTTTGACTTTTAGTAACAGTTTTTTAGCTATTGTAACGGTTATAACTATTACTATTTTGTCACAGTAATAACTGTTACAAATGGTAAAAAAATACTGTTACAAATTGTATGTTTTGGTGTAGTGTTTCGACGGCCAGAATTCGGTCCCAAATCTTTCCAAGTATAGTCTAGCTATAACCAATACTGCAGGTATGTCTTATATGCCAGTGTGTACTAAGTCTAGGGTTAGGAACTACCATATCGTTTTCGATACCGAATTTTTTAACTACGAAAATATCAGGACATGTCAGGAAATCAAAACCTAGTTCAAACCAAAATCGAAGATGGTCAAAATGACATAAATCTTAAGAGAAACAACTTTAGTAAAACAAGTTTTAGGAAATAATGAACTATCAAGACTACAAATGTCAAAACAACCGTAAAGCAATAAATATTCAGTAATTTGACAAGATGTACTTTTCTAAACTAGATTCTAGCCTAACTCTTCAACTCCACCACCAAGTTCAGAAATCACACTTTGAGACCACGAGACCAAGCTACTAGATCACGAGGAAAATGGAGAGAAAATGAGAAGAAGTGTGGAGAGTGAAAGTAAAAGGAATTTTTGAAAGAAATCAAACTCGTATATATGGAGAAGGTGAATTAATCGTGACCGTGCGATCGCGATCCGCAACTCGATCAGGATTAATCTGCACAGTTCATCAAAGAAAACCAAGAAATCATTGGATAATAAGACGTATCAAAACCAAGAAACCACTGGAGGAAAGAACATATCCTTACTATTCATAAAAATATCAGAGCATTATTCATCAAAATATCAAATCTTTTCTACGATCAATTTTTTCGGCAGATTTACTCGAATTTTTATCCAAAAATTCGGATGGTCACAACAACTTTTGTTTCAGAAAAATGGGTCATTCAGATTATCGGTCGAATTTTTGTGGATCTCCTTCGAATAATCCGAAAGGTTAAAATTTCTCTATTTAGAAAATTCCTGGGTTCACCATTCTACATGCAGATCCTAACACAGGTCTATGGCAATGCCAAAAGGTATCTTAACAGTACCAATCAATCTAGAAAATGAACTTAGCCAAAAGAAACTCAATAAATCAATAAATTCTCGTGTATCCGTATACAAATATCGATACTGTGAGATGAGTCACACTCTCCCA
>JANAVB010009200.1:20594487-20601987 GCA_029216955.1 Iris pallida
CCGAACTCTGTGTCGTCGGGGCTGAAGCGAATTTCAGGATGAGTTTTCATCATTGGATCTAATCCAACGGTTCAGGTTGGTTGCGGGATTAGGGAGTTAAGTTGAGTTTTCTCAACCCTAATTCATAATCGTATGATCGCAACGCATTGGACAACACAACTTTTTGAGAGAGGAAGGAGGCAAGTGCCATTACAACTTCGGAGAAGAAGACGGAGGATTGAAGGTCGCTATTCGAAGGAGATCGTGTTCGGGTAATCTCTACTCGTCGTTCTCGCTCTTCGTAGCCTTGAAATCATTGTTCTTATCTCTGAGTGTGTGGGGATCCGATTTGGATCGAGAGGAGTTTGTAGAGGGTGTAATTCTTCTATTCCATTAGTGGAGGCTTCTCAGGGTTGGACTCCGATCGTCCCGTGGTTTTTTCCCGCAAGGGTTTCCACGTCAAAAATTCTTTGTGTCTGCGTGGATTGTTTTGTGTGTTTGTTTTGGGTTCGTGCGTTTGCATTGCTCGGCCTCTCGTAGGTACTCTCCGGTTTGGGGAAAGGTTTTCGCGTTTCTTTCCCAACAGAGTGGTATCAGAGCTTTGGGTTCAAAGGGTGTCAGGAGTTGACAGAGGAACCAGAGAGGAGAGATGACGCGAAGCCGGTGCGCATGGTAAATCTTAATGGCACAAACTATCATTATTGGCGGAGCAAGATGAAGGATTTGCTATTTGTCAAGAAGCTGCATCTACCCGTGTTTGCATCCGAGAAGCCCAGTGATAAATCCGAGGAGGACTGGACATTCGAGCATATACAGGTGTGTGGGTACATACGGCAGTTTGTTGATGAGAACGTGTATAACCACGTTGCCAATATTGAGCACGCGAAGACGTTGTGGGATAAGCTGGAGTCTTTGTACGTGAAGAAGACCGGGGTAAACAGATGTTCCTGATCCGGACGATGATGGATCTGCGGTACAAAGACGGGCGTCTTTTTGGATCACTTGAGTGAGTTCCAGGGCGTGGTTGACCAGCTATCTTCTATGGAGTCAAGTTCGACGACGAAGTTCAGGGACTGTGGCTGCTGTGTACATTGCCAGACTCGTGGGAGACCGTACGAGTATCTATGATCGCTTCTTGCTCTGAGGGTGTGGTCAGTCTGGAGTTTGCCAAGAGCGGGGTATTGAATGAAGATGCGGAGACGTTCTCAGGGCACTTCATCCACATCCCACCACTCAGAGGCACTTGTTTCAGAGAGCCGCAGAAGGGGCAAAAGCAGGGTCCAGGTGGTGGCAGAGACAAGAGCAGGGGGAAGTCCAAGGGTAGTTACGAGGACTCAGAGTGTTACCATTGCGGTAAGAAGGGCCATATCAAGCGAAATTGTTTCGCTTGGAAGAGAGAGAAAAAGGGCGACAAGGGAAACAAGAGAACACTACAGCGGCGGCCTCGGTGCATGGAGACGATGTATCATCGTAGGTGATGAGGTCATTACTAACCTCGCCTGCGATGACAATTCTTGGCTGGTGGACTCAGGGCTTCAGCACATGTATCTCACAATAGGGCACTGTTTGCCACTTACACGACAGGAGACTGTGGCGTGTTGAAGATGGGCAACGGAGATGTGTCGAAGGCGTTGCCGTTGGAGATGTGCATTTGAGAACGAAGACGGGTACGGTTCTTGTTCTCAAGGATGTTCGTCATGTTCCTGATATCCATTTTAACCTGGTGTCGGTTGGAAGGTTGGATGACGAAGGATTCTTCAGTCTCTTCGGAACAGTCAGTGGAAGCTTTCCAGAGGTTCGATGGTGATTGCCAGAGGAAGCAAGAAGTCCGGTCTCTACTATATGGAGGGGAGCGCAGAGGGGGTACAGGAGTGAACGAAGTCATGTGTCTACCGAGTTGTGGCACAGGCGCTCGGCCATATCAGCGAGAAGGAATGAGCTACTTGGTGAACAAAAATGATTCCGGGCTCAAGTCTACAAAGTTGGAGAACTGTACCACTGTTTAGCTGGAAAGCAAATAGGGTTCTTTCCAAAGTCACCCAAGTTCGAGGAAGCCGGCGTTGCTCGAGTTGATTCACTCGGATGTCTGCGGTCCTATGAAGGTAAAATCTCTTGGTGGTGCTTCTTATTTTGTGACTTTTATTGATGACTGTTCCAGGAAGGTTTGGGTCTATGCCTTATAGACCAAGGATCAGGTGCTGCCTACTTTCAAGGAGTTTCAGGCCTCTGTTGAAAGGGAGACGGGCAAGAAGTTATTATGTGTTCGGTCCGACAATGGCGGCAAATACATCGGTCCCTTTGATGCGTATTGCAGAGAGCAAGGGATATGACACCAGAAGACTTCGCCAAAGACACCTCAGCTCAATGGTGTAGCGGAGCGCATGAACAGGACACTGATGGAGAGGTACGGTGCTTGCTGTCAGAAGTAAACTTGCCGGACAGTTATTGGGTGAGGCTCTTCTCACAGCTGCTTATATTATTAATTTGTCTCCTAGTGCTCCTTTGCAGGGTGATGTGCCTGATAAAGTATGGTACGGCAAAGAGCCGTCATACAATCACCTGCGGGCGTTTGGTTGTAAAGCCTTCGTGCATGTACCGAAGGACGAGAGGACCAAACTTGAGCCGAAGACGAGGCGATGCGTCTTTGTCAGCTACGGTCGGGATGAGTTTGGCTATAGACTCTACGACCCAGTGGAAGGAAAGCTCTACAGAAGCAGGGACGTGGTGTTCGTCGAGGATCAGACCATGACCAACACTCAGATTTCGAGACGCCTTCTGAGGCTGAGGAATTGCCTGAGTTAGAGTCATTTTGCTTCGAGCAGTTTCCAGATGACATCGCAGAGGATCCAGTTATGGGGGAGCCGGTACATGGAGTTGCTCTCAACCTTGATCATCAGCCTGCTGATGGTGGTCAGGGTGTCCCTCAGGAGGATGAGCATGCCGGAGAGGTAGTTCCTGAAGGGGCGGAGGCTGTCGGTATACAGCCAGCACCAGTGGCTCCACTGAGAAGGAGTGACAGGGATCATCGACCATCTACGAGATACTCACCAGATGAGTATGTGCTGTTGACTGACGGGGGAGAGCCCGAAAGTTTTGCAGAGGCTATGGAAGACGAACACAGGCAGGAGTGGATGGTGGCTATGCAGAGATGGTTTCTTGCACACCAATTCCACTTATGATCTGGTGCGGCTGCCAAAGGGCAAGAAGGCTTTGAAGAATCGATGGGTGTTCAGAGTGAAGCAGACGGAAGATGCTACTCGCCCTTGATACAAAGCGAGGCTGGTAGTCAAAGGCTACGGTCAGCGGAAAGGCGTGGATTATGATGATCTTTTCGCCTGTTGTCAAGCATTCGTCTATCCGGGTGGTGCTAGCATTAGCAGCCAGTTTCGACTTGGAGGTCGAGCAGATGGACGTGAAGACGGCATTCCTTCACGGTGATCTTGAGAAGGAGTTGTACATGGAGCAGCCGGAGGGATTCTGTGAGAAGGGCAAGTCACATTTGGTCTGCCGGTTGAGGAAGAGCTTGTATGGTCTGAAGCAGGCTCCAAGGCAGTGGTACAGGAAGTTCGAGTCGTTATGGGGGAGCATGGTTATGCACGGACGACGTCGGATCATTGTGCATTTGTGAGGTATTTTACCGATGATGATTTTATCATCTTATTGCTCTATGTTGATGATATGCTATTAGTGGGTCGGAATGCCACTAGGATAGCGGAGTTGAAGCGCCAGCTGGGCACGGCCTTCTCTATGAAGGATTTGGGCGCAGCGAAGACTATTCTTGGGATGGAGATCAGCCGAGAGAGAGAGTCCAAGCTGCTATATTTGTCCCAAAAGAAGTACATTCACCGGGTACTTCAGCGTTTCCGGATGGACGGGTCGAAGAAAGTGAGTTCCCCCCTCGCGGCTCACTTTAAGCTCACTGAGGAACAGTGTCCATCTACCGAGGACGAAAAGGAAGATATGGAGTGGGTTCCAATGCCTCAGCTGTGGGAAGCCTGATGTATGCTATGGTGTGTACGAGGCAGATATTGCTCATGCAGTTGGTACGGTTAGCAGGTATCTTTCAAATCCTGGAAGGGTACATTGGAGTGCGGTCAAGTGGATTCTACGTTATCTTCAGGCACTGCTGGTTGGAGACTTTCCTTTGGTGGTGACGAGCCGAAGCTGGTTGGGTATACCGACGCTGATATGGCTGGAGATGTAGACACGAGGCGATCGACTTCGGGCTACGTGATGATGTTTGTGGTAGGAGCAGTATCGTGGCAGTCGCGGTTGCAGAAGGGTGTTGCCTTATCGACGACAGAGACAGAGTACATTGCAGCGACGGAGGCTTGCAAGGAGCTGTTGTGGATGAAGAAGCTGCTGCAGGAAATGGGACTGAAGCAAGAGCAGTATACTTTGCTTTGCGACAGTCAGAGTGCGATCCACCTTGTGAAGAATCAGACATTTTATAGCCGGTCCAAGCACATCGAGACCCGGTATCATTCGATACTGGATGTGGTTGAGAAAAGGACGCGGAGCTTGAGAAAGTGCATACAGATGACAACGGAGCTGATATATTCACGAAGATTCTACCAAGGGGGAAGTTTGAGTACTGCAGCAGGTCGTCGAGATGACGACATCCTCCCCATAGTTGTGAAGGGGGAGATTTGTTGGAGTGGGTGGGGTTCCCAACCTATGTGGAGAAGACCCCGGAGTGCGACGAGCGCCGTCCGATGTCGGAGAAGCTCGGGAAGTAGGCGACGGAGTTGCTGCTGCTGCTGCTGGAGCTGCTGGAAGCAGGGGATCCGAGTTCGGCCCGAACTCGGTCCCAGGCCGAGTTCTGGCCAAACTCGGTCTGGCCGTTCCAGGGTTTGGCCAGTAGGTGCTGGTTGCCCCATACAGAGTTCTGGCCGAACTTGTGTCGTCGGGGGCTGAAGCGAATTTCAGGATGAGTTTTCATCATTGGATCTAATCCAACGGTTCAGGTTGGTTGCGGGATTAGGGAGTTAAGTTAAGTTTTCTCAACCCTAATTCATAATCGTATGATCGCAACGCATTGGACAACACAACTTTGAGAGAGGAAGGAGGCAAGAGTGCCATTACAACTTCGGAGAAAAAGACGGAGGATTGAAGGTCGCTATTCGAAGGAGATCGTGTTCGGGTAATCTCTACTCGTCGTTCTCGCTCTTCGTAGCCTTGAAATCATTGTTCTTATCTCTGAGTGTTGTGGGGATCCGATTTGGATCAGGAGGAGTTTGTAGAGGGTGTAATTCTTCTATTCTATTAGTGGAGGCTTCTCAGGGTTGGACTCCGATCGTCCCGTGGTTTTTTCCTGCAAGGGTTTCCACGTCAAAATTCTCTGTGTCTGCGTGGATTGTTTTGTGTTTTGTTTTTGGGTTCGTGCGTTGTATTGCTCGGTCCTCTCGCAGGTACTCTCCGGTTTGGGGAAAGGTTTCCGCGTTTCTTTCCCAACATCTCTGTGATTTGTGGTGGTGGCAGATTTAGCGGAAGGCAAGGTATGGTGGTTGTTGGCAGTGGTGGCTTCGTATAGGGGTGACATTGGTGGCTAAGGTGGGGAGCGTAGGAGTGTTGGCTCTGACGGGAGGAGATGGTTGTGCTGGTGGTGTCGGGCGGAGGCGCAGGTGTTAGTGTGGAAATAAATTTGACAATGGTGGTGGTGATGGCAGAGGGAGGCCAGGCGGGGCGCTTGGTCAGAGGGGCGGCCGGAGTGGCCTGGTCGACTAAGGCTGGGCAAGGTGGCTGTGACGTAGAGGGTTAGTACTGTGTTTATCGAAAGGAAAAGGCTATGGAGTGGTGGTGCTGGCTGGCTAGGTCATATATCTCCAGCGATGGTCGAAGAGGCAGAGGGGTGGTGATCGGGGCAGTATAGGAGATGGCGGCTGTGTTTGTGTGTTTGTCTGTTTAGGAATTTGTGTTATGTATAATATTGGGGAGACCCTAATATTTATAGGGTAGAGTAGAAAATCCTAATGACAAAATTGTAAAATATAGTAGATGTAGGAAAATAGTGAAAACTACTAACACTAATCACTAACTACTAATTTAATAAGTTAATAATTACTAGCTAATTACAATTTAGCTGATAACTATCAATCACTAATTAAACACAAAGGACCTAGCCCACAATCCAAGTCCGAACTTGGTAGGCTAGAACTAGGACCGAAATGGTCTTACCTCGATACAAGAGAAAACAGAATAATTTACAATTCATTCTAAACTTAGGATTAAAATAATTAAATAGTAATAAGAATATAGTTATTTTAAAATAATATTTTTGATAATCTTTTTCTTATATAAAAGTAAATATTTATAACTGATGAAATTCCAGACAAGAAATTATTTAAGTTACATAATATAGTTTTTCAAACCAATGACGTCCCAAAAATACCGATAGTATATTACGATTGAAAATATAATTCTTCTTAAAATTCATGAGTTTAAAGATTTAGAAAAATTCAGAAAAATAGAAAATACAAAATTTTGAAAAACTTCAGAATTCGGTTAACAGAGGTTACATCCTAGCCTTGAAACGATCTATAAAAGACCAGGACTAGAAGATTTACCAATAGTGTGTAAATGTTCAGCTTAGTCTTTACCCTTGCCTAGCAGATAGGTACAAAATGGTTAGGTGTACTTGTAAGAATTGTATAGCTTGTCGATAGTTAGAAGGAGTAGAGCATTATTTTTCTTCTATCTTGTTGAAGACCTGACCTATATAGGAATAGTGTTGAATTAGTAATAATATTTCTTATAGAGTCATTGACCAAGAGCACCATGATGGTACTTAGGATTCCTTAGAAAGCCCTTAACTTCAGTCTACAATACCTTAGTTTTGTATTCCTTATAAGGAGTTGTACCGTTCATGACCTTGATTTTGTTGCTATCATCACATAAATTAGGATGGACCTAGAACTGGGTCTACCAAAGTTTTGGTAGGTTATGTAAACTTAGAATCCTATTGGTATTAGCGTCCTCTAGAAATGAGGTTCAATTAGTTTATTTTATATCATATTTCATATAAATTTTGAGGATGCATGAAGGACCGATCAAACGTCTACGAGTACATCTTCAACAGAGGATCGCCTTGTACAACACAAAGGAGCTCCCGACATGTCACTTTTGCGGCAAGAAGGGACATGTTCAGAAGGATTATAGAAGAAGTTAGGATTGTACTTGAAGTGAAGGTCGAACCAGCATTAGGTTACGAGGTGTCTATAGCGTCAAGATGAATCTCAATGGAAGTTTCGAGGGTAGCACTGACGGGAATGGGGATTATTGTCATTGATTATTTTTATATTATTATTACTATTACTATTACTATTACTATTACTATGTGTTGCTATATTATTGTATGTCTAATTTCGAGGATGAATTCTCTAATGTGGGTAGGTTGTGAGCCCCCTAAAATTTCTAGAATTTATTTTGATTTTTTTTATTTAAATTATTTTTTAATAGATATTTTTTCACTATTATTTTTTATCATTTAATGTCCTTTAGCATAGCTTTGATTTTAGAGCA
>JANAVB010009200.1:20606987-20689459 GCA_029216955.1 Iris pallida
CCAGACATGAATCAAGAGTGTGCCATGACGGGCCATTATATCGAGCTAAATAGGACAAGAACAACTGAGAGTGTGCCACTATGGGTCACTATCGTAAAGACAATACATGTACAAAGAATCCAGGCAGTCGTATCAGTATAAAGCAGAAAACATAACATGGCATATACATAAATATAATATCAAGAGAAAATTAGGAAACTAGTACAAAATCATAAATGGGAACTTGGGAGTTCATTCGAAGATATGACGGATTACCACGATTCATAAGGATTATCTGATCGGTTATATCAAGTATTCGTACATAAAATGGGCCATTCAAAACATTCGGCGGATCGTCGTGGATTTTTTATAGATTTCCAAAAATAGGCTAAAACTCAGCAAAATTAAGAACGAATTTCGACGGCCAGAATTCGATCCCAAATCTTTCCAAGTCTAGTCTAGCTATAACCAATACTGCAGGTAAGTCTCATATGCCAGTCTGTACTAAGTATAGGGTTAGGAACTACCATATCGTTTCTAATACCAAATTTTTTAACTAAGAAAATATCAGAACATGTCAAGAAATCAAAACCTAGTTCAAACCAAAAATCCAAGACGGTCAAAATGACGAAAATCTTAAGAGAAACAACTTTAGTAAAACAAATTTTAGGAAATAATGAACTATCAAGCCTACAAATGTCAAAACTGCCGTAAAGCAATAAATATCCAGTAATTCGACAAGATGTACTTTTCTAAGCTAGCTTCTAGCCTAACTCTTCAACTCTACCACCAAGTTCAAAAATCACACTCTGAGACCTCGAGACCAAGCTACTAGATCACGAGAAAAATGGAGAGAAAACGAGAAGAGAAGAGAAGTGGAGAGAGTTAGCAAAAGGAATTTTTGAAAGAAATCAAAATCGTATATGGAGAAGGTGAATTAAACGTGACCGTGCGATCTTGATCCGCAACTCGATCAGGATTAATCTGCACAGTTCATCAAAGAAAACTAAGAAATCATTGGATAATAAGACGTATCAAAACCAAGAAACCACTGGAGGAAAGAACATATCCTTACTATTCATAAAAATATCAGAGCATTATTCATCAAAATATCACATCTTTTTCTATGATCGAATTTTTCGGCAGATTTACTCGAATTTTTATCCAAAAATTGGATGGTCACAACAACTTTTGTTTCAGGAAAATGGGTCATTCAGATTATAGGTCGAATTTTTGGATCTCCTTCGAATAATCGAAAGGTTAAAATTTCTCTATTTAGAGAAATTCCTGGGTTCACCATTCTACATGCAGATCCTAACAAAGGTCTATGACAATGCCAACAGGTATTAACAGTCCCAATCAATCTAGAAAATGAACTTGCCAAAAGAAACTCAATAAATCAGTAAATTCTCGTGTATCAGTATACAAATATCGATACTGTGAGATGAGTCACAACTCTCCCATCGTTAGAAAAAATTTATCCTCGAAAATCATGATGTCCAACTAGAATATTATGCAGGAAATGTAAAAGCGAATGGCATACAACAACAATATCATACATTCCTATAATCAAGCTCAAACTAAAGGTAGAATATAGGCACACGAATAAGTATACCTCAGAATCGAACATATACGGATAACAAGCTCGATAACATCCTTGCGCTCCCATTCCACTCGTCTAGTGAGTGATGATCCCAAGAAACACGAACTAATCGATTAGTACAGTTCTTGAAAACTTCTCCCTCCGGTATAAAATACAGACCTCTCCTTATATGATAGGTCGGTACCAACGATCAACTTGGAATGATGTAGGATATGGCTAAAATTTAACATATAGACGCAACTAAACGTGAAACACATCATCGCATAGCGACGCTGAAAGAGCAAATCTATATTATACGTATCCTACTTGCTCGAGAATATCAAACGGTCCAATAAATGTAGGACTAAGCTTTTTCTACACGCTAAATCTGATAACCCACGGGTAGAAAAATGTGGTTGCTAACAGAGAACTCAAGATGAGTAGATGTTGGTCTGCCTAATGACGCTGACGATCCTGAACCACTCTGAGATGCTCTCTGATCTGCCTGACTACTCCTACTGACTGAGCAATCAACTCGGGACCAAGCATCTGCCTCTTTCCAATGTCATCATATGCTTGGGGTGACCTGCATATCCTACCATATAATATCTCAAAGGGTGCTATCTGAATGGTCACCTGGAAGCTGTTATTGTAAGAGAACTTTACCAAGTGCAAGTGATCCTCCCAAGAACTATCGAAGTCAAGTGTACATGATCGAAGCATATCCTCCAAAGTCTGAATTATACGCTCTGACTGACCATCTGTCCGAGGATGGTATGCTTAACTGAAGTTCAAACGAGTACCTAGACTTTCTAAAAACTGCCAAAAATCAGAAGTGAATCTGGAATCCCGATCTGAGACTATGCTAACTGGAACCCCATGTAACCTAATAATCTGCCTCATGTACATCTCGACCAACTGTTATATAGATTGACCAACTTTGAAAGGTACAAAGTGGACAACCTTCATAAGACAATTTACTATTACCGAAATGGCAACTCTACTAGTTGGGGGTCTAGGGACCAGTCACGAAGTCCATAGTAATGTGCTTTCACTTCCACTCCTGAATCGATAAAGACTGAAGAAGTCTGGCCGGTCTATAATGCTTAGCCTTGGCCTGCTAGCAAACTAAGCACCGAGAAACAAATTGAGCTATCTTCTTTTCATACCATTCCACCAGAAGTGATCAAATTTTACGGTACATCTTTGTCCCTCCTAGATGAACAGAATAGTGAGAACTATGGGCCTCTGACATAATCTCGTGCAGGATATCTCTGCTTGACACACAAAGACGACTCCCAAATCGGAGTGTTCCATCCTTATGGATGCACGACTATGCTCTGCGCCCTGCAATATACTCCGTTCTGAGTCGCTGGAACTTGGCATCACTTGACTACACTATTCTAATCCTCTCCATAATGGTAGACTGAACTAGCAAGCCTGTCATTAATGCTGCCTCATAAGGTATACTACCTCAATGCCTATCTCCTGAAGATCCTCGAAAAGGTGATGCTACTCTATCAAGAAGTAGACTCTGGGTCTCCTGCTCAAAGTGTCTGCAATAACGTTAGCCTTCATCGGATAATACTGAAGATCAACATCATAGTCCTTTAGTAACTCAAGCCACCTCCCCTGCCGCATGTTCAGGTCCCTCTGGATGAAAATATATCTCAAGCTCTTATGATCAGTAAAAATTTCTACTCGATCTCCATACAAATAATGCCTCCAGAACTTGAGTGCAAACACAACCGTAGCCAACTCACGATCTTGCGTCGGATAGTTCCTCTCATGGTCCCATAGCTACCAAAATGAATAAGCTATCACTCTGTCGTGCTGCATAAGGACACGACCAAGTCCTTAGCTTGACGCATCACAATACACCGTGAACCCACCTGGTCCGACGGATAATATTAGAATAGGACCCAAAATCAAACTTTGCTTGAACTTCTCAAATGAAGCATGACAAGCATCTGACCACTAAAAGAGCACATCCTTACACGTCAGCTATCTCAAGGGTACGGTGATCCTAACAAAGTCTGCCACAAACTGTCTGTAGTAGCCTGCTAATCCATAAAGTTATGTACATTCGAAGCAGTATAAGGTACTGGCCAACAATCGATAGCCTCTACCTTCTTGGGGTCCACCTCAATACCACCTCTGGCAATAATATGACGCAAGAAAGAGACTCGATCGTATCAAAAATCGCACTTACTGAACTTAGCATAAAGTTGATGGTCCCGAAGAATCTGAAGAACCATGCGAAGATGCTGCTCGTGCTCTGCCTTAGTCCAACTGCAGACCAAGATATCATCAATAAACACTATACAAACTGGTCTAAGTGGGACATAAAGATGAGGTTCATGAGATCTATAAAAAGTCGTTGGTGTATTGGTCATTCCAAATGGCATAACAAGGAACTCCCAATGTCCATGTCTAGATCTAAATACCGTCTTGGGTATACCCTCCTCTCTGACTCTGATCTGATGGTACCCAGATCGTAAATTGATCTTTGAAAATATAGCTGATCCACTCAGCTGATCGAATAAGTCATCTATCCTGGGCAAGGGATACTTGTTCTTCACGCTCATCGCGTTAAGTTAACGATATTCAATGACCGTACGCGATGAAATATCCTTCTTCTTTACAAGGACCTGAGCTCTCCAAGGCGATCCACTAGGATGAATGAATTCCTTGGTCATAAGCTCCTCGATGGGACTGATAGATCACCGACAACTCTGAAGGAGACATCTTATAGACTCTCGCTGATATTGGCTTTCCTCCCGAAATTAAATCAATATAGTACTCAATCTCCTGAACTGGAGGCATACTCCAAAGCTCCTTGAGAAATACATCAAAAAGCTCGTAAACTACTCTGGAAAACTGTACCTCTTCATCCTCTGTCATCCACATGACAACTGGTGAAGACTCTACCTCGCCTTTAGAGAATGAGAATTCCTCCTCATCTGGAACACGAAAGATAACCTTGCTAGCATGGCAATGTTTCAGAGTGTGACGAGCATTCAACTAAATACCTAGGATAACATCATATTTGCCCAGAAAACTCTATCAGCTTCCCGGAAAACTCCCTTCCATACACTACGACTCGATATAAGGCATAAATTTGATGTACTCCCACGAGATCATTTCCAGTAAGTATATTCAACCTTACAAGTAAAGACTCGAGCTTCAAACTAACTCGTGTCGAAAATCCTGCACATATAAATGAATACGAAGCACCAGAATAAAATAAAGCTGAAGCTGAATGAGAGTGAACGAGAATGGTACCTACGACCACCTATCCTACTTTTAACATCTCCTTGATAGAAAGCATGAAAGCATGACCCTGACCTCTAGGCGCTGGACGCCTCTGTTGCTGGCCTCTCGGCCTCTGAACTTAAGCCTGAGCCTGAGCATACTACTAAGGTCTTTGTTGCTAGAACTGCATCAGTCCTCTGAGCCTGCTGCTGTTGAACCGACTGGCACACTGAACTGCTGGCTAGAAAGATGATAATCCAGCCAAATTCCTCTTCGGACAAGCCCCTATCATATGGTTTGATGTTACACAAGCTAGGCACAAGCTATGTGCCCTACGACACTCAAATATGACGTGTCCTGCCTTTCCATAATAGGAACAATCTACTGTAGAAGACTGTCTCTACTGCTGAGGATGTGGCTGAGACGATTGTTGAAAGGAATCCATCGGAGCCGGTCCCTCACAGATCTAATTGCCAAAGCTCGAACTGCTGGAGCTAGTACTGACGATTGGGAAAAAGATTCCCTCTGAATGTGAGTCCTCTTCTAGCCTCCAACTCTATGAACAATTATCTGCAAGGTATACTCATGCCTCCTCGTCTCTCTCATCACGACGTCAAAATTCAGAAACTTATGCTACTCAACTGCCAGTATGATCTCCAAATAAAGTTCCTACTGGAACCTTTTCGCCCGGTCCAACTCGATCGCCACTAGGGAAGGGGAAAACTGGCTGAGCCAGTTGAACTCTGCCGTATAGCCATCGACGGTCATGTTCATCTACCTTAACCTGTTAAACCTCTCCTGTAAATCGTAAAGCGATACCATGTTGAAGTACCGAGTCTGAAACCTCTCACTGAAGTCCCCCCAAGCAATAGGCACTGTGAGAGAAACCTTATGAGTCGCCCACCAGTCGTGGACCAAAGCTAAAAGCTGAAGCCCGGCCACTACTATCCGCTTCCTTGCCAGTGTCCTTGCTGCCTCCAGAATGGCCTCAGTATCCTAAAGCTAAGTATCAGATGCTATCCCATCCTCGGTACTATAAAAGTACGGGGGATAGAGGCACCTGAAGCTCCTTATAGAATTGTAGACGAAAGCACCGCCGCTCTCTAGAGCCGTCTGAACTGAGCCGTGCAGCCTATGCAGCCATGTCATATAGGTAGTGCACATGATCTATAGGAGGCATGAGACTTTGATACTAGGTTTGCACAAATGTATTATTCAAGGTGTTATATGGGACGGGTCGGGCCATCCTGAGATTGATGTCACAGACTTAGTATTTTAGCCTATACTTCGATCCATATGACACAAGCTTCCTATCTGAAGACCCATACCAGCCTTCCCTAAACGCTTAGGTAGATCACTTAGGCAATAATGAGAACAATATGGGGCAAAAGAGATATTGGAAGATTAAAACTTTACTATACTAGAAAGAGTTAACAATTTCTTGGGTGCTGAGGAATAAATGAGCCTCCTACTTTTTATAATGCATCAAAGGGCCTACAAGAATCTTCTGAAAACAAAATATTCTAAATAATATTCTAGAGATATTTTCTAACGAAGTCTCTAGAATATCTAGAAGGCTGTGGAGACTTTAAGAATATTCAAGAAGGCTCCACCACATCCCACAATATTCTTGAGGACTCGGGAAGCTTCTAGCAAAACTTCGATCCATAGAAGGTCATGCATATCCATCTCAGTGGGACAAAAAACCTTGGACGTGATATTCTCCCTTACCTATTTCGTCGACACCCCCATTGACTTGTAAACCAAGTCTCGAAATGACATCTACAATCGTAGGTATGGTCGCTGCTCATCATCCCTTCATTATGCGTCTCATGATGTACTTTCCAGACTTGTCCATCTTCTCCTCAAGATTGGAAGCAAACTGCTTTGTCGCACCAACTTTGACCTTAGTATATGCCCTTTTCGGTACAAAAAGATGCTCGTGTGGGATGTAAGGTCATCGATCCACCACATCTCGTAGCTACATATAGTTCTCCATACCTTCGCACATGCGAGTCCCATTTTAATGTCGAATCGAACATTCATGAGAAACTTCTTACATAAGCTACTCCACTTTATTGCTTCTGCCTCTGCGTAGTCCGTGATGTGCTTCTTTGCCCTTGTGCCCCGCCTAGTAGCATAGTCCACTTCCCTTCGTAGAAGTAACTCATCGGAACACCCCTTCGCAACACCCTTGTTCTCGTACGGAAGGCCTTCCTCCTCGAATCCCTCCTTCATCTCGAGCACCGCTAGATATGCCGTCTCCCTTTGGCTACCCTTCTTGAGCTGAATGGCTGTCACATCTCAGAACTAAAATACTGGTAAGTAGAAACGGACCAGACCAGCTATGTATACCGAAGTACTCCAGTACCCTAAGATACGGTCAAAGTTGTAGATGTAGGGTTTACTACTACAAGCCAATAGTAATTCCTAGGTCAAGCAAATCCTAGATATTCCAAGCACAAGCACGTGAGTAAAGTACAAGAGTAAGGTCATCAAGCATATAAGACAGTAAAGCATCCTAAATTATAGTATATAGATGATTATGAAACTAGTAATAAAAAATAAAGAACTAGAAGGAGTGTAAGTCATACATGATCAAACTAGTTGCAGTCAAGAATATACAAATCATGTCTAAGCCCTTAGGTCAAATGTTAAGTCCAAAATATGAGCTAAACACGTGCTCGGTGGCTAAACACCACAAAAGACTATGTAGATAATAGTGGATAAGATAAAGGACACCCACTCAGGCATCCTGGTGCTTCGGGTGGTCACCATCGGTGGAAGGTCTAGTAGATCCTCGGGCTCCTCTACCAAATCTGGCCAAACAAAACCATTGGGGTCAGACCCCAAATAACAAGTACAATAAAGGAAGCCAAACTATGAACTAAAACAAGCATGCAATCATAACTATATTAAAGTAAAGCAATAAAAGCATGTACGTATAAAGTAAAGGTACCACAGAGTATGTGAAAAAAACTTGAAACATGTAAAAGACTAAGCAGGAATAGCATATGAGTGAAGCCAAGCATGTAAGACAAGTAATAAAGCCACGCATGTAAACATGTAGTGAAGCCGGGCATGTAAACATGAATAATAATATGTATAGAAATAATAGGATTCTAAGTACTAAAATAAAATAAGCTGGAGCAAGACTAGACAAGAATGAACTCCATCCACCATTCATGGCCAAGCAATGAGTACGACTTGATATATTAGTTAACTAGGCTTACCATAATCCTAATTACTAACATATGCACCTTTAAGAAATCCAATCCGACTGCTTTAGAAGTATGAAAAATACTAAAAAGAGGCGTATAGGTTTCATGCACCTAAAATATAAATGTTCCAGAGTTAAAGCAGTCTCTGAAGCACTATGAGCTTTTGAAGACGCATAGTTGAAGATGAGTTAGAGAAACATATGGTCAGTTTTATGCATGACATGTTTGTCTCTTGTATGAAAAGCCGAACCTCGAGGAGTGTACAGTGTTCAAACTACGAAAAAATGTCAGTAATTACGTCACCGTCATCAATACACTTTTAATAGCTGTAAAAGGAACCGTTTTATGTAATTACTTCCAAAATAGTATTTTGCAGTATGCAGTCAAAAGCTATGCGTTCAAAGTATTGTTTGACACATAGTTACTCAGTGAAAAGATATTATTTACAGTAAGCAGCCAGATGCTATACATCTAAAGTTATTTGATGCATAGCTAATCCACCGTAAACAGATCGTGTGCTGACATGGCAGTGTCTCGTACATCACGTCTCAAAATACATGGTGAGCTATATGTGATTCTTGAATACTTCACTCCTCACTAACCCCTATGGCTCATGCGCCTACCCATTTTCATGCATCTCTGAGGCAGAAGATAGTATTTTTTTTTGCACATATACACATAGCTATTCCGGCGAATAAAAGCTATATATAGAGGACAATTTCTTCCTCAAAGGCATGCAGAGAGAGGCTACGTATGCTACACCTTTGTTAATAACTTTCACATAGAGAGAGAAAAAGAGAGATAGAGAGAGAGCTTTTAGTGATGAAGTTCTCCTTTACTTCCAAGAGTTCATCAACCACCAAGCTTCATCAATTTTTGCATCAGACCGTCAATGGAGTAAGAAAGTCGAAGTAGACTTAATCTCCATTGTCTCAATCCCTAGATTGTATTGTACTCAAATTTTTTGTTAAAGATTCTTGTTGTACTTTTCTTTACAATAATAAAAAAAATCTACATTTTTTGACTCTTTTTGTGTTGAAACAAAAATGGCGACTATGTTAGGGACGACTTTTTGTACCGCTGAGAAAGCGGTGGCACAATCTGATGTGACAAAGCTTGGTTCCATTGAAGAAATATTGGTCGTACAATTTGACAAACAAGCATATGAAGCAATATTGTCGGGCAAAGACTCTGCTCCGGCCGCTAAGAGGCAGCTAAGCGTATTCATAAATCTTGGGTATTAAAGTCTTTCTCTGCTGTTACTAATACCGCTGATGGCAACGAGAAGTCTCTGGCCAATATTGGCCAAAATAACAGCTTGGAGGTGCATGGCTCAGCATCAGCAATAGTTGTGTCCAAAGAAGTTTTTGCTGCTGAGACGCATAACACTCATCATCCGTCTAGGAGGGGCTCTACCAATGAGCCATCAACCAAACCCTGTGCTTTCCACAGGAAAAAGTACACCAAGAAGGCGCATATCAATCATGTATCTAAAAACAAGGCTACGATCTGTGGCAGAGTTACTCACTCTAATTTTGGCAAAAAGAACGCACAACAGTTGATCTTTGGCAGAAAAAAAACACTACGATGTCAAAGATTCAAATATTGAAATTTCTAGATCATATTTTATCAATCAGCACAAGGGTTTTGCCTAAATACAAAACTCTAGACGCATGACTCAAGATAAGAAGTTTATCTTCCACAGACTTTCTTTTTCAGTAGATTTCATGTAACACGCAGAGGCTCCAATTCATGCATGTCTTCGAGTTATGCGCACAGGTGATGGAAAGTTATACAATCTCACTTCTATGCACCCCAGTCTTCCATGCGCCTCTCTTCCACATACTGTGAACTCATGTACATTGCCTCCTAATGTACTTAAAATGAGTTCACATGACAAAACTTCTCAAGACCTAAGTATTGGGTTCTCCTAAGTACATAAAATTGGTCGATGAGTTTATAAACCAACTTTTCCATGCACAGACTCTGTCTAGTCGCATAAAATTAAGGAAAATGAGGTCATATACCCTTATATTGATTTGCGTGATATGCTTCAGCATAAACGTAAATCGATGGAGGTGTCATCAAATACAGTTGTGCCTAACCAAAGACATTCTTGTACGAAGATTGTTATCAGTTGTTGCTACTCAAAGACAGTTGATCAACCAGCTAGACGATCTGTCTTCAAAATATTGCAACCAAATCTACCAAATTTGTCATGTCTTGGATGACAACTTTCAGATAATGAAGATGAGTTACTGATAGCCTCAATTTATGGAACATCAAGCCGAGAGGAAGATTAAATCTCCCCAACTTCTTCATCTAGGGGACGACAGAGAGCCTCTTCACCAGAGGGTATTTATTAAAGAATTCATTCTCGATCTAGACATTCTTTTGGTGTACCACAAGTTATGGGGCAAGATAATACTAGGGGTACCACTCTCCCAGTCTTCAATCATTCTATATCTCAGTTTGATGATAGAGTACTTTGGACCTCAGAAGAGACGATACAGTCTCGTATTCAGGGTCAAACAGTAGTAATTCTAATAATACTTTCTTACATACTTCTCCATCTGGCAGTCCATATACAACATCTGTATATGCGATGGGTAATGAAGAAGGAAGTAGTAGTGATGGACAGAGAATTGATAATTTCGAGAATATGATGCAAAATGTTATGACGATGATGCAACAGAAGCGAACAACAATGAACCTGCAAACAACTATGCATCATTCTCATCCATCAACTCAATCTCCCGCCGATCAAGATACAATTGGGGTGTCTTTGAACCAAAATCCACCACCGATAGTTGAAAATATCCCTATGCCAACATGCACGACCGACTATCATACAGTCCACCTTTGCATGTCAGCCAATTGATACTTTAGAAGATATTCGTGGCATCAATGCTCGATTAGAAGATATAACTTCAAAAGAGGAGCTCCATGAAATGGAAATGTTATGCCCTTATCCTTCGTAACGGGATGATATGGTTTGTCCTCCAAAGTACAAACCCCAATCACTGATTCCTTATGACGAAACAGGCTCACCTAGACAGCATTTGACATACTATTACTTCCAAACTGTTCGCATACCAAAGAATGATGCACTTTGGTCTAAATTATTTATCGATACTCTAAAGGGAGTGGCTTTTGAATGGTTTTGCAATCTGCCTGATGATTATATTAAAACTTTCAAAGACTTGGAGAAATTATTCCTTACTAGATTCTATGAGGGAACATGTGATGTCTCCATGTCAAAGTTTATTGCAACAAAGTAGGAGAATAAAGAACCCGCTCGTGAATTCATTGAACAGCTCAAGATATTAGCAATAAAATTGCACCCCGGGACTCCTCACTCGATGTTGATTGATACATGCAGGGGTAATTTCTTACCCATAATCAGATTTTGCATTGGCCCTGGAGACTATAATTATTGGCCAGCTTTCATTGCTGCTGCTGAGAAGGCTGAAGAATCCTTCCAGGTTTTACATTTGATTAGGTTGAAGTCACCAGAAGATAAAGTTAAGCGCCCCCAGAATAATAATTCCTTTGGGAAAACCAATTAATGGAAGGAGTCCTTTACAGTAGATGTTTTTGTAGCTGCTTCCTAGCCCAAACAAAAAGCTCCAACTACTTTAAGACCTAATCTACACTATACATTCAATAAAGCCCTCATACTGGACATCTTACATGTACTCATGAAGGGTAACAAGTTGTAATTGCCTCCCTCTTGAAGGCCAGATGAAGTAGGGCAAACCAATGATCGAAGTACTATTTTTATCACAATATGTGCATCACCCTACAAAGGATTGTTATATATTGAAGAATCACATTCAACAATTATTGGATTCCAAGGCCATCACATTGCATACAAATGAGAAACAGGTTACTACGAATCTGGTTTCCTTCCAATTTGGAGATCTTCCTGCAATTGGAATTTAAGATGGTATCACACCGAAACCTAAGACGACGTTACAAGTCATCAATCTTCCCTCGGTTCATGACCAAACAGTCGGACTCGTACCACTTACTACCCAACGTGGTGAGGTTAAGTGGATCCATCCTGACCTTCTTTAAGACATGGATTCAAAATTTTCTCCTTCTACTTCTAAGATTCAGAAGATGAAGAAGAAAAGTAAGCCATGTAATATGGTCAATAAAGCTCTAGTTAGAGAAACTTGATCCGGAAAGGCATACCTACGTGCCTCCAATCAGGAGTTTGATGATAATTCCATTCCTACAGTTCTTGCTCCTAATCCACCTACTACTTCAGCTCTATCTAAATCAGGACCATCAAAGCAGACTACATGAGAAAAAGAAAAACGGAACGAAGTGAGGTTTGATAAACATTTGAAGAAATTTAATCTTTTTGGACTCGAAAAATACTCCAATTTTGATATATTAGCACAGCTTGCCAAAACCCCAGCTCGATTATCCATATTCGAGTTGCTTCGTCGTTCCAAAGATACATGGAAGGCATTGAGTGAGACGTTGCAACATGCAGCTCATATTTGTCCCAGATAGCAGAACCCGATGATGATCACGTGACTTGTCATCATTGTCAAAGTATGTCAGAGAAGATTCCGAGTATCGTCTTTACTCAAGAAGATATGTTGTTGAAGCACAACCACCATAATAGACCCATTTACTATACAAGGTATATCGGGGCTTGTATGGTGGACCGCCTCCATATTGATCCTGGCTCATCTGTCAGTGTTATACCTCGAAGCTTGCTTCAGATATTAGGGATTCCAATGCATAAGTTGTCGCCAACCTCCACTACTATCATTGGTTTTAATACTGGACATAGTCAATTGGGGGAAGATCTATCTCAAGTGTCAGATCGGGAATCTTCGGACTGAAGTCATATGCTATATCATTGATGCCAATGTGTCCTATAATGTCCTGTTAGGACGGCGGTAAATACATGAAAATCTTCTTATACCATATATGCTTCATCATTATTTCAAAAATATGAATGAAGAAGGAGTAATATGTACATAATTTACAGATGTCGATCTTTTCAAGGGGTTGAAGTGTATTTCTCTGACGCAAGGCTGTATAAATCTCTAGATTATAGGCCCTCTGACAATGAACCAACGCATCTGGTGTCGGATAAGGAGGAAGATATTAATGGTGAACCGGAAGAAATTTCTACTGATCAAACCATAGAAGAACCTTTAGCCATATATTTGAAAGGCTCTGTGTGCAAGGAGCCAGTTGAAGAGCCCTTGGCTATATATTTAAAAGGTCCTGTATGAAAGGAGCCTGTTTGAGCTTCACAAGAGATTCTTTCAGGGGTGGTACACCTTTTGTTGTTGATCTATGCAATAAAAAAAAATCAAGACATAGGAGCCTATAGTAATTGATTCGAGGACAAAAAAGGAGGGATCTCTGGTGATTGACCTGAGGACCACGAAAGATGAACTGCTTGTAGTTGATCTTCATCGAAACAAGCACCCAGTTCAACCTGATGAGCCTATAGTGATCGATCCAATGCATGCTATGATCACTATAGGAGCAAATATTGTAAATAAACCTCCATGTCTTAAACTTCCCGAGGATGTTTTTCTGGAAGAAGAAATCATGTACTTACCTAATAAAAGAAGCTATTCTTTTGATTACTTTGATGTTCCTAAGAATAATCTAAAAACGGTAAACTCTTTGTGTTCACTTCTCACGGATACAAATTTGTTACTGCCTATATCTATTTCTTCTAGAAACAGTACTCCATGTCTGTCATATGAGGATTCTTACTTTGAAGTATCAGCTAGGTTGATTGGCAAGACACTGATCATTTTTGGCTGAGTCGAAGTTACTAAAGAAGCTTTGGTTGACGATCCTGAACCAGATTCTGGTAGAATGCAGCTTTACCGGTACGCTCATCAAGAAAGAATGTCATTCAAAAAATGGGCTATGATTTACATAGTCAACAAGGTCTTAATTTTGGTAAAGGTCGACATTTACCGTTGTGTATTGCAACTCCAAAAAGGAAACCGCAAGATTACTATCATCATACTCATTCTGGGCTAGAATATATAACTCCTACTATACCAGAAATCTCAGACGAAGAAAACAGTAATACATATTCTCATTCTTCTGATTCTTTAGTATGGGATTCAGATCATAGCGTGGAAGCAATATTTAGAGAGATTTTCTTAGCGTATATGGTATCTCATGATCAAACAGAGGATTATAATATTTTTATTGAGCCTTTTGAAGTCGAGCCATGGGCTCAACAGCTTGAGACCCAATGGAAAATACGGTTTGAATAAAGGGAGCCTCCTACTGAAGATGAAGTTGTTCAAATTAATTTAGGTAACTTAGAGTCGCCTAAACCAAAATTCATTAGCAAAAGTTTATCTGATGAAGATAAACATTCTCTTCTCGAGCTCATTAAAGAGTATATAGATGTGTTTGCTTGGAGTTATGACGATATGCCTGGGCTTGATACACAGATAGCAATGCATCGTCTTAATATACATCCTAATGCCAAACCTGTAAAGCAACAACAACGGCGGTTCCATATAGATATGATGGAAGCTATTATGATTGAGGTAAAAAAACTTATTGACAGTGGCTTTGTCCGAGAAGAACAACACCCTTACTGGGTCGCTAATATTGTTCTGGTCATAAAGAAAAATAAAAAGATTCGGGTATGTATTGATTATCGAGATCTTAATCCAGGTTGTCCAAAGGATGAGTTTTCTCTTCCAATCACAGATGTCATGATTGATAACACTTATGGCTTCGAACAAATGTCCTTCAGCTACAATCAAATTAAAATGTTTTCAGCTGATGAGAAACACACTTCATTTCGAACACCGTTGGGGGTATGCTGCTATATGATGGTGACCTTTGGTTTAAAAAATGTTGGAGATACATATCAACGCGCCATGAGCATATTTTTATGCGAACATTTGCAAAAAAGGTAGAATGCTACGTCAACGACATTGCTGTTAGAAGTCGTTCAAAGGGAGATCATCTTCAAGACTTGAGAATGGTGTTCGAATTGATGTGGGTGCACCAAGTCAAGATTAATCCTACAAAGTCATTTTTAAGAGTCTCCAGCGACAAATTTCTTGAATTTGTCATAACTTCAAAGGGAATACACATATTGACCCCCGACAAAGTTAAAGCTATCCTAGAAATGGATCCCCCGAAGAATATTAAAAATGTCGTGGTCTACAAGGAAGGCTGGCATACATTCGAAGGTTCATTTCAAACTTGTCGGGATGATGTCGATCCTTCACTCAGTTAATGAAGAAATGAGTCCATTTTGACTGGGATAAAAAATGTCAACAAGCATTCGAAGATATTAAAAGGTATCAAACTAATCCTCCAATATTGGTGGATCCAGTTATGGGTAAACCATTCTTGTTGTATGTTTATGCAATAAAATATTCTCTTGGTGCCCTGTTAGCTAGAAAGAATAATGTAGGGCATAAACAAGCTATTTATTATTTGAACCGTATGAGGGTCGGTGTAGAACACATATACAACCATGCTGAGAAGGAATGTCTTGCTTTAATTTTTGCAATCCAAAATATACGTCTTTACGTAATGGGATAAACTATCAAGTTATATCCAGGGTTAATCCTCTTAGGGTTCTCATGACAAACCAAGTGCACTTAATTCTTACCTTGCTACTTGAAAAATGTTATTATCTTCCTATGATATGGATTATGTACCCCAGAAAGCAGTTAAAGGTCAAGCTTTGGCTGATTTTCCAGATGCACACTGATTAGCTAAACTCTATGATAAAATTTTGGATAAAGTATTGGAGTCTAATACTACGACAAAAGAGTCTATTTGGAGGATGTTCTTCGACAGAGCTTCAAGAACTGGTCCCAAAGGCAACATTATAGCAGGAGTGGGGGCAGTGTTTATATTCCCTGATAATTTGGTTATCCATCGTGCTTATTCACTTATGGAGCCTTGTTCTAATATTGTTACAGAGTATAATGTCCTACTTATTGGACTCCAATTAGTTAAATAGCTGGGGGTAGATTATTTGAAGCTTATGGCTTATGGCAATTCTAACTTGATAGTCAGTCAAGTTCGAGGAGAATACGAGGTTCATTATGAAGATCTTGTTCCATATTATCAAACAACTCCCGAAATAGTTGCTACTTTCTCTGGGTTCATTGAATATGTACCTCGGTTTAAAAATATAGAAGCAGATGCTCTAGCAGGGTTGGAACCTTTACTTGCTATCCTAGTCAATACCCAGAAGTCGATCACAGTAATTGGTCGAAAATTATTTTGTATTAAGAATAATCTGGATGTTCATCAAAGCTACTCAGCAACAATGAATGTTGATTTGAAAGATTAGAGGTTTCTATTTATAGAATATGCGATTTATGGAATTCTTCTCGATGATACAAAAGAGGCTATTTCAATAAAGAGACGTTCTCTTCTCTTCTTTTATGGTGCATCTACTAAATATTATATCGAAGATCATATGATGGACTTCTTCTATGATGTTTATTCGAAGAAGAAGCTAAACAGGCCCTTCGTAAAACTCATGAGTTAGATACACCATCGTAAAGAGACGTGTATCCTAAAGTGGTAGCCCCGCACGAAGGCGAGCTAATGGAAGTACAATACACTGGATTGCCCCTCTTGATAGTATGCTAGAAATGTGCCCTCACAACGGAGAGGAACAAGCCCATTGTAACGGCCAAAATAAAGGGCTTACAAGCAACTGAGAAAATCTCCCCTCCCAATGCATCTAGATAATCAAGCTAGTTGTTTAGTCCTTTTTATTTTTATTCAGGATTTTGGGTGTAACATTCAGCAGAATCTATCCTAGATATGAGACATGCAAGACTGGACAAGACAAACAAGAGTCACAAATACAAGTATCAAGACATGAATGCTTTATGATGAGCCACTATATCAAGCTAGACCATACATGAATCAAGAGTGTGCCATGACGGGCCATTTTATCGAGCTAAATAGGACAAGAACAACTGAGAGTGCGCCTGGGTCACTATCGTAAAGACAATACATGTACAAAGAATTCAGGCAGTCGTATCAGTATAAAGCAGAAAACGTGACATGGCATATACATAAATAAAATATCAAGAGAAAATTAGAAAACTAGTACAAAATCATAAATATGGGAACTTGGGAGTCCATTTAAAAGATCTAACGGATTACCACGATTCATAAGGATTATCTGATCGGATATCAAGTATTCGTACATAAAATGTGCCATTCGAAAAATTCGGCGGATCGTCGCAGATTTTTTTATAGTTTTTCGAAAAATAGGCTAAAACTTATTAAAATTAAGAACGAATTTTGACGGCCAGAATTCGGTCCCAAATCTTTCCCAAGTATAGTCTAGCTATAACCAATACTGCAGGTAAGTCTCATATGCCAGTGTGTACTAAGTCTAGGGTTAGGAACTACCATATCGTTTTTTATACCGAATTTTTTTAACTACGAAAATATCAGGACATGTCAGAAAATCAAAACCTAGTTCAAACCAAAAATCCAAGATGGTCAAAATGACATAAATCTTAAGAGAAACAACTTTAGTAAAACAAGTTTTAGGAAATAATGAACTATCAAGACTACAAATGACAAAACAACCGTAAAGCAATAAATATTCAGTAATTCGACAAGATGTACTTTTCTAAGCTTGATTCTAGCCTAACTCTTCAACTCCACCACCAAGTTCAGAAATCACACTTTGAGACCTCGAGACCAAGCTACTAGATCACGAGGAAAATGGAGAGAAAATGAGAAGAAGAGTGGAGAGTGAAAGTAAAAGGAATTTTTGAAAGAAATCAAACTCGTATATATGGAGAAGGTGAATTAATCGTGACCGTGCGATCGTGATCCGTAACTCGATCAGGATTAATCTGCACAGTTCATCAAAGAAAACCAAGAAATCATTGGATAATAAGACGTATCAAAACCAAGAAACCACTGGAGGAAAGAATATATCCTTACTATTCATAAAAATATCAGAGCTTTATTCATCAAAATATCAAATCTTTTCTACGATCGAATTTTTCGGCAGATTTAATCGAATTTTTATCCAAAAATTCGGATGGTTACAACAACTTTTGTTTCAGGAAAATGGGTAATTCAGATTATCGGTCGAATTTTTGTGGATCTTCTTCGAATAATCCGAAAGGTTAAAATTTCTCTATTTAGAGAAATTCTTGGGTTCACCATTCTACATGCAGATCCTAACACAGGTCTATGGCAATACGAACAGGTATCTTAACAGTACCAATCAATCTAGAAAATGAACTTAGCCAAAAGAAACTCAATAAATCAGTAAATTCTCGTGTATCCGTATACAAATATCGATACCGTGAGATGAGTCACAACTCTCCCATCGTTAGAAAAATTTTATCCTCAAAATTTCCATAAGGCAAACAAAACAGGCAAGAAATTTAGGAAAACATGTTATCAGGGTTAAGATAGTAAACTCATAAATCATAATATCCAACTAGAATATTATACAGGAAATGTAAAAGCGAATGGCATACAACAACAACATACATTCCTATAATCAAGCTCAAACTAAAGGTAGAGTATATGCACACAAATAAGTATACCTCAGAATCGAACATATACGGATAACAAGCTCAGATAACATCCTTGCGCTCCATTGTCCACTCGTCCAGTGAGTGATGATCCCAAGAAACACGAACTAATAGGTTAGTACGGTTCTTGAAAACCTTCTCCCTCCGGTATAAAATGGATACAAACCTCTCCTTATATGATAGGTCGGTACCAACGATCAACTTGGAATGATGTAGGATATGGCTAAAATTCAGAACATACAGACGCAACTAAACGTAAAACACATCATCGCATAGCGACGACGAAAGAGCAAAACTATATGATATGTCTCCTACTTGCTCGAGAATATCAAACGGTCCAATAAATATAGGACTAAGCCTTTTCTACACGCTAAATCTGATGACCCACGGGTAGAAAAAAATGTGGTTGCCGACAGAGAACTCAAAATGAGTAGATGTTGGTCTGCCTAATGACGCTGACGATCCTGAACCACTCTGAGATGCTCTCTGATCTGCCTGGTTACTCCTACTGACTGAGCAATCAACTCGGGACCAAGCATCTGCCTTTTTCTAATGTCATCATATGCTTGGGGTGACCTGCATCTCCTACCAGATAATATCTCAAAGGGTGCTATCTGAATGGTCATGTGGAAGCTGTTATTGTAAGAGAACTTCACCAAGTGCAAGTGATCCTTCCAAGAACCATCGAAGTCAAGACTGCATGATCGAAGCATATCCTCCAAAGTCTGAATTATACGCTCTGACTGACCATCTGTCTGAGGATGGTATGCTTAACTGATCCTCAAACGAGTACCTAGACTTTACAGAAAACTGCCAAAAAAAGAAGTGAATCTGGAATCCCGATCTGAGACTATGCTAACTGGCACCCCATGCAACCTAATAATCTGCCTCATGTACATCTCGACCAACTGTTATATAGATTGACCAACTTTGAAAGGTACAAAGTGGACAACCTTCATGAGACAATTTACTATTACCGAAATGGCAACTCTACTAGTTGGGGATCTAGGGACCAGTCACGAAGTCCATAATAATGTGCTTTCACTTCCACTCTGGAATCGATTAAGACTGAAGAAGTATGGCCGATCTCTAATGCTTAGCCTTGACCTGCTGGCAAACTAAGCATCGAGAGACAAATTGAGCTATCTTTTTTTTCATACCATTCCACCAGAAGTGATCAAATATTATGGTACATCTTTGTCCCTCCTAGATGAACAGAATAGTGAGAACTATGGGCCTCTGACATAATCTTCTGCTGGATATCTCTGCTTGACACACAAAGACGACTCTCAAATCGGAGTGTCCCATCCTTATGGATGTACAACTATGCTCTGCTTCTTGTAATATACTCTGTTCTGAGTCGCTGAAGCTTGGCATCACCTGACTACCATATTCTGATCCTCTTCATAAGACTAAACTAGCAAGCCTGTCATTAATGCTGCCTCATTAGGTAGTACTGTAACTCCACTTCTCAGAGATATTTGTTTTATTTTAATCATTCAGCCCTAATTGACTTCTTTTACAATTGTTTCCTCAGCCCATTCACTTGGGCTTTTCCTAAGCTTGGGTTATAATAATTAGGCCAACTAATCCTATTATTACAACAACCTGAATCTTTTTGAAAATCAGTTCAGGAGCAAAGCTCCTTCTCCACGCCATTGCCAAAGCACATGGCTCTAACAACCTGGCCAATTTCTTCTTCCTTCCAAAATTTTTCTAGATGGTTAGGGCATGTGCCGACCTTCTCAAATTTTGGCTATTTAAACAACCTTTTCATTCTTTCTTTTCATTCCCATTCATGAGCTCAAATTCTTTTCTCTTCTCATAATCCCTACAATCTCCCTTGAGAGAAGTGTAGCAGCCATGGCAATTCTCCTCCTCAACGATCGAGCTCTTGTTGGGACGAGCTCAATCCCAGTAAGTATTTGGGTTTTCCCGATCGAACTTAATATTGTGATTCCAAACTCTAAATTTCTTCTCCTTGATTGATCGAACACTGTAGGGAATTTAATTTGTGAAAGATCGATCGACCACTTTTCCTCTACCGGGAACAAGAACAATTGGTGAGTTTTCAACCTAATATTTGAATCTCGATTTGTGAATAGTTTGATTTCAACTGTGTCATTTTCCTTCTTAGAACCTTTGTGTGTTAGATCAATGGATTGTTGTTCTTGGAATTAGCTTGGGAATTGAATTTGGGAATTATATCAGGTGATTTCGAGAGCATTTATTTTCTTTTGGACAGTTCCTAAGAACCCAGTGCATCATATTAAATATCTTTTTATTTCGTGTCCCATGTGCTTGTTATAATGCCTGAGCAGTAATTAGACTAATTCTTGGGTAGCAGAGATTGTGTCCAATCATGGAATCAACAGTTTCTTCAGAACACAACCAGGTAATTATGTTCTCTTTGTGAATAAATTGTTTTCCTATTAAGAGTAGCTCGTGTGGTGATTTGGGTTCGAATGTCTATATTGCAGGCATCATGATTCTTGATGAACCTGGGATGTATTACATGCATCATGATTCTTTGATGAACCTGGGATATATTGCAAGCATCATGATTCTTTGATGAACCTGGGGTATACTGCAGCATCATGGTTCATTTATAAACCTGAGTTATGCAGCATATTGGTTCATTGATGAACCTGATTATGTGGTATTATGGTTCAGTCCATTGATTTATCTTTCGACAACTAAATCAATCTTGTGAGGCCAACTGCATTTGCAGTATGGAGGAGGATTGATTTTGGAGACATCATTCAGTGTTGGTGAACCTGATATTTATCTCAGTGAATCGAGATGATTATGCTTTCGTGTTGGGATTGAGGGCTTGTGTGCAGTAAGAATTGGTATTTCTGAAACCTGAGACTTATATGGAATCTGAGATTTCTTGTGAACCTGAGCTGTACATTGACCTGAGGTTAATTCAATCTGTGATATTGGATGGACCTAAACACTTATCCAGTGCTTGGTTCATATTCCTGAACCTGATTATTGTGCACTGGGTTAGTTCAGTGAAACTGAAACCAACTTTAGTGCATTGTTCAGCTGGATGGAATATACAGTAGGGATTTGGGACATTATGTTTCTATTTCAGTTTTTTTTTACTAAACTTGAATGTTGGTATCCATTCGAGTGAGAGGTCATATGGATTAGTCAGGCCTATTAACCTAATTTTAAAGTTGAAATGATGAGCTCTTTGCATACCTTATAGTTCTAATTTCTGAAACCTGAGACTGTGCTCTGACTTTTTAGACTGAGAACCCGAATACTAACCTGCAGATGCTATGTAGCAGTTTGGGTTCTGTTGACAGCCAGATGGTTGGGCTTGACTGAAAGAGCAATCCCCATGTCTAGTCTAGAAGTTTAGACTATTTTCTTCAAATAGTTAGGCATTAGATGATCAGTTCAGTTTGAACTTTACAATTGAACTCTTGTATTGATATCTAAGGGTACTGAGAATGGGTAGAGGACAATTGGATCTTTAGATCTGTAGCAAACAGTAAGACTGAATGACATTGATTTTAATCTAAATTCCTTGTCTGCCCTGTTTAACCATATGTTTTAGTGGGTGTATTTACCAAGTACATTTCTTTTTTCTGAATATAAAAGTTGACAAGGTTGAGTGGTAACTTTCCTAAAAAAATCTTTTCAGTTATATGTTCAAGTGATTCTAGATAAAGTTATCATCATAGAAGCATATGCTGCCTATATAATTGAGTGGGTAACTCTCATATGACAACCACAGGTAAACCATTTTATTTTAGTTCCAAGAGATTGATTTATTTTATAAGTAAGTTATAAACTTAAACCTTAGTTTACTTGTCTTTAGACCAAGGTTAAGGAAGTTACAAGATAACTAGTTTGCACTGTGTAGATTATAACCAATTTGTATCAAATCATTAATACAGGAGGATATCTAGCTCTATTACCTACCTGTACTTTCCTGGAGCAAGGCAAGTACATTCAATGGTTTTGTCCATTTTATTATATCCTGTGCTTTCTTGATTGACACATTGCAACACGTTATGTATTTTCTGGTGCTCATGTTCCTTGTTCTTATTACTTTTACCTGGGGAGGGGAAATATACTATTATGTGACCAAACCCAAGAAATAACTCATGTGTGTTTAGCTTAGACCCCGCATCGTGCACGCGGGTCCTAAGCCGTACCATTCATGTGCTTTCATGTGCTTATCCCTAGCCGGTCATATACTTAGTTATATTTTAAACATTGTACACATTTGTTCAGGAGATATACCTTGTACTTATTTCCTGTAATTTCTGAGATACCGTGTTCTTTCCTGTGCTTACATATCATGTTCTTTCATGTTCTTACATACCATGTTCTTTTATGTACTTTACACACCATGTTCTTTCATGTACTTATTCACCATGTTCTTTCCTGTACTTTTCATGTTTTCTTGTACTTTCATATCATGATGTCTTGTTCATTACCTAGAATTGTACTTTGCTCCGCTCCTGAATAGGATATGTTGTAGGTGAGTTGGAGGCCCTGTGCGACACCTATTATGGACAGGATATTGCTTTTCTTGCTGAGCCAGCTGGAGCTGCTTGTGACTTAGAGGCTGCAGAAGCCTAGAGTTTACCTTTAGCATTTTATATTTTCCTGTATTGAGACTAGTAGACTTACTTTCATTTGCTGGAATGTAATAAATTCTGAGTTGTACTTTACTCTGGTTGGGACACATTTATAGATGCTGTGTTTTCATACTTGTCTTAATATCTGGTTAGTTTCCCTAGATTGGTACAGCTTACTTTGTTGTGTCTAACGACAAAGGCTGGGCGTGTCCGACTCGTGTCCGATTATTCGGAAGCAGGTTGTGACATGTTTTTAGTGGTGGCCCATACAGGTCTATCCTAATGGTACCTAGGTCTTAGCGTACTATTGGGAGACTTGATTACACTAGGGAAACTTGAACACAGCATAGAAAAATCGAGAAATAAGGGTATATCAGGTTTATCAAGTGCTTTGATATTATAAAAACATTGTTTATTAGGTTTTAGGGTTTGTCAATCAACGGAGTTTTCTTTCTATTACAGGATGGTCACTACGAGGAAGACCGCAGATCAGCCCGGAGTCGCAGGCAGTTCAGATCAGCAGGCTGCACCAGACGTTCCAGCAGATCAGCTTCCAGTCGTGCCTCCTATCTTTCCACCGCTGCCTTCGACGATAATATTTGACGGCGCCCAGGTGATGGCGATGTTCCAGCAGTTTTTGGAGGCCCAGAACCACCATGCTGCGTAGTTTCGAGAGGCCCAGAGTCAGCATGCCACGCAGTTCAGAGCAACTGTCGTAGACGCACTCAGGACTCTAGAGACGGCAGCACCGGCACCAGCAGCACCTCCAGCACCACGAGTATCGAGACCAGGGATGGCCAAGAAGTACCAGCACCTCTACCCGATGGACTTCTGGGGCAACGAGGGGATCGTCTATGCAGACGAATGGCTGGAGAATGCGGAGAGGACCTTGAAGATGGCGCAGATCCAGGACGACTTGAAGGTAGAGGTGGCGAGTATGCGACCGTTCGACCTTGCCAGAGCCTGGTACCGCGAGGAGCCTCAGTTGGTAGCACAGCAGGTGTCTTGGACAGATTTTAAAACTCTGTTCAAGGAGAAGTTTTTCCCTGATGTGGAGCGGGATAAGTTGAGGATGCAGTTCGAGACGCTGTAGCAGGGGACGATAACGGTTGTGCAGTACACTTCGAAGTTTACTAGATTCAGCAGGTTCGCCGAAAATCTAGTCAGCGCGCCGGAGGACAGAGCATGGAGATTCAAGAAGGGTCTCACCAGGGAGCTGCGACACACGGTGGCGATTAGTCAGGCGACGACGTATGCGAGCATCCTCAAAATTGCTCAGGCTTTAGAGAAGGAGGCAGACCCAAGGCTGAAAAGGGACCGGGACTTGGGCAGCAGTACTTTCCAGGCACCAGCAAAGAGGGTTCAGACTCAGATCCAGGCGAAGCCACAGCAGCAGCAGCATCACCGTCCGGCCATAGCTCCTCCACATCAGCATCAGAGACAGCATCTGGCGACCAGTTGTTCCTTTTGTCATCGCCCCGGATATCATATCGACGAGTGCCGCAAGAGGCTGGGACTTTGCCTCTTTTATGGATCAGATGCACATCAGATGAGGGACTGCGCTCAGGCTACAGCTCGACTAGCAGGAGGACCCCGAGGAGCTGGAGGACCACCATCTGCACCGCCCAGAGCTCTACCAGCTGCACCACAGAGAGGACCAGATTTACCCACTCAGCAGCAACAGTTTGCACAGCGTCAGCAGAGGGGAGGACCACAGCAGGGGCGTGCTTATGTCATGGCTGCAGTTGAGGAGGACAAGGCAGTGCCAGATGTGATCACAGGTTCTATACTTTTATATTCTTTTCCTGCCATTATATTGTTTGATTCTGGAGCCACCCATAGTTTTGTATCATATGAGTTTCTGCTTAGACACGGCTTCACACCCAAGCCCACTAGGAGGAACTGTCGGATTATGACAGAAGGAGGAGTAGTGCCAGTCAGCGAGATGGTGGAGTGTCCTATCACTATTGCTGGGAGAGAGATTAGGGATCAACTTCTAGTAATGCCATTGCCCGAATTTGATATAGTCCTCAGCATCGACTGGATGAGCGAGCAATTTGCCATGATAGACTTCCATGAAGGGGAAGGTGATCTTCAGCCCGCCAGGAGTTCCACCATTCGAGATCAGCAGACGAGTTGCAGATAGGCCAGTGGGAGTCTACTTTGGAGCCATTGCAGAAGACCAGGAGTTGCCACATCCGCTGATTGCAGAGTATCTTGACGTCTTCCCCAAGGAGTTGTCAGGATTGTCGCCAGATTGAGACGTGGTGTTCAGCATCGACCTATTGCCCGGATCAGCATCGAAGTCCCAACATTGTTATAAGATCAACTCGAAGGAAGCTGCAGAGTTTAAGGTCCAAATTGATGAGCTGGAGGGCAAAGGTTTTATTCTGTCCAGTGCTTCACCCTGGGGAGCACCGGTACTCTTCGTGTCCAAAAAGGATATGACGGTGAGGATGTGTATTGATTATTGTGCACTCAATAACATCACCATCAAGAATAGATACCCGTTGCCGCAGATTAATGAGCTGTTTGACCAGCTTAGTGGAGCGAAGGTCTTTTCCAAGATTGATCTTCGATCGGTGTACCACCAAATAAAGGTTCGGGAGCAGGATATTTCGAAGACAGCCTTCAACACCCGATACGGCCAGTATGAGTTCTTGGTGATGCCGTTCGGACTCACCAATGCCCCCGCAGTATTTATGAACTTGATGAATAAAGTTTTTTACAAGTATTTGGACAAGTTTGTCGTAGTCTTCATTGACGACATCTTGATCTATTCGAAGACCGAGGAGGAGCATGTAGAGCACCTGCGGATTGTGTTAGAGATTCTGCGGAAGGAGAAACTGTACGAAAAACTCTCAAAATGCGAGTTTTTCTTGGACAGAGTGGAGTTCCTAGGGCATGTGGTGACTGGAGAGGGGATTTCTGTGGATCCTAAAAAGATTGAAGCAGTTGAAGCATGGGCACCTCCCAAGTCAGTAGCAGAGATTCGTAGTTTCCTGGGTCTAGCAGGATACTACAGGAACTTCGTAAAAGATTTTGCCAGAATAGCAGAGCCCATGACGAAGCTTACGAGGAAGGATGAGGAGTTCACCTGGAGCGACGCCTGCCAGTCATCATTTGAAGAATTAAAGAGAAGACTCATTACAGCGCCAGTTCTAGCTTTGCCATCAGGATCGGAAGGATTCGTCATCTACAGCGATGCTTCAGAGAAAGGCTTGGGATGTGTGCTTGAGCAGAACAAGAGGGTCATTGCTTATGCTTCTAGACAGTTGAGGCCCCATGAGAAGAATTATCCTATACATGACTTGGAGCTTACAGCAGTCATATTTGCCTTAAAACTATGGAAGTACTACTTGTATGGGGAGAGAGTGGACATCTTCACGGACCACAAAAGCCTGAAGTATGTCTTTACTCAGAAGGAGCTGAATATAAGGCAGCGCAGATGGCTGGAACTCATGAAGGATTTTGACATCAATCTGCAGTACCACCCTAGAAAGGCGAATGTGGTGGCAGATGCTCTCAGTCGATATCCTGTTGCTATGTATCTCACTATGGATCGACATCTACTGGAGGATCTTGAGAGCCTGGCGATTGAGATTGTTCTACCAGGATATGGAGGACAGCTGATGCACATGCAGATACAGTCAGGACTGATAGAGAAGATCAAGGAGACCCAGTTTCTTGATGAGGGACTCCGGTGTCTCAGAGGCCAGACAGAGGCAGGATTGCTCGATGACTTCACCATTACAGAGGATGGATCCCTGAGGCACGGGAACCAGTTGTGTGTGCCCAAGGATCTGAAGGAGAAAGTGAAGTATGAGGCCCACCAGTCGTAGTATTCTATACATCCTGGATCTACCAAGATGTACAAGAACCTGCGGGAGTATGTTTGGTCGTATGGGATGAAGGAAGAGGTTGCCAGATTTGTTTCCAGATGCCTTGTGTGCCAGCAAGTCAAGACGGAGCGCTAGAGACCAGCAGGATTACTCCAGCCTTTACCTATACCGGAATGGAAGTGGGAACATGTCACCATGGACTTCATCTCTGGATTACCGTGTACTCCCAGTGGCAAGGATGCTATTTGGGTAATCGTGGACAGACTGATGAAAGTCTGCCCATTTCATTTCGTTCATGGTTGGGCTGTCGACCGAGAAGCTTGCAAACCTCTATATACGTCAGATCGTGAGGATTCATGGAGTTCCAGTTAGCATCATTTCAGATAGGGACAGCCGCTTCACATCACACTTCTGGAGGAGTCTACAGCTAAGCTTGGGATCGCAGTTGAAGTTCAGCACAACCTATCATCTACAGACGGACGGGCAGTCCGAGAGGACCATTCAGACGCTCGAAGACATGCTTCGAGTTTGTGCACTCGACTTCGGCGGTTCGTGGGAGGATCATTTACACCTTGTGGAGTTTCCCTATAACAACAGTTATCAGGCTAGCATCGAGATGACCCCGTTCGAGGCATTGTATGGACGGAGATGTCGCACGCCTCTATCTTGGGACGACGTTAGCGAGAGGGCTTTGCTTGGGCCAGAGATGGTGGTAGACTCAGCGGAGAAGATCAGGCTGATCAGGGAGCGTCTCAAAGTTGCACAGGATCGGCAGAAGCACTGGGCATACAGCAGCAGACGGCCACTAGAGTTCGCAGTTGGAGATAGAGTATTCCTGAAGATCTCACCGACCAGAGGCGTCATTCGATTCGACAGAGGCGGGAAGCTCAGTCCGAGGTACATCGGGCCCTTCGACGTGACTGCGAGGGTTGGCAAGATGGCATATCGACTAGCGCTTCCAGCTAGCGTGGAGGGAGTGCACAACGTCTTCCACATATCTCAGCTTCGACGCTACATTCCAGACCCGAGCCATGTAGTAGACTACTCAGAGTTAGAGGTGGGTCTGGGCTTGACCTACGAGGAGCAGCCAGTAGAGATCCTGGACCGGAGGAAGAAGCGACTGCGGAACCAGATCATTCCTCTTGTCCGTGTCATGTGGAGACACCACTCTCCGGGAGAGTCCATATGGGAGCGCGAGGATGAGATGCGGGAACGCTATCCCGATCTGTTTGTTTGACTGGATTATATTTCTGTTTAGAATTTTCCTAAGTCAATAAAAACATACATTGAATATTTGAGTTGAGTTTGTTAAATTTTTTTTTTTTTTGATATTGTTGTCCTCTAAATTTCGAGGACGAAATTTTTCTAGGAGGGAAGATTTGTAACTCCACTTCTTAGAGATATTTTTTTTTCAATTTAAGCATTCAACCCTAATTGACTTCTCTTGCAATTATTTCCTCAGCCCATTCACTTGGGCTTTTCCTAAGCTTGGGTTATACTAATTGGGCCAACTAATCCTATCATTACAACAACCTGAATCTTTTTGAAAATTAGTTCAGGGGCAAAGCTCCTTCTCCACGCCATTGCCAGAGCACATGGCTCTAACAACCTGGCCAATTTCTTCTTCCTTCCAAAATTTTCTCGGATGGTTAGGGCATGTGCCGACCTCCTCAAAATTTTGGCTATTTAAACAACCTTTTCATTCCCATTCATGAGCTCAAATTCTTTTCTCTTCTCATCATCCCTGCAACCTCCCTTGAGAGAAGTGTAGCAGCCATGGCAATTCTCCTCCTCAACGATCGAGCTCTTGTTGGGATGAGCTCAATCCCAGTAAGTATTTAGGTTTTTTCGATCGAACTTAATATTGTGATTCCAAACTCTAAATTTCTTCTCCTTGATTGATCGAACACTGTAGGGATTTTAATTTGTGAACGATCGATCGAACACTTTTCCTCTATCGAGAACAAGAACAATTGGTGAGTTTTCAACCAAATATTTGAATCTCGATTTGTGAATAGTTTGATTTCAACTGTGGCATTTTCCTTCTTAGAACCTTTGCGTGTTAGATCAATGGATCGTTGTTCTTGGAATTAGCTTGGGAATTGAATCTGGGAATTATATCAAGTGATTTTGAGAGCATTTATTTTCTTTTGGACAGTTCCTAAGAACCCAGTGCATCATATTAATTATCTTTTTATTTCGTGTCCCATGTGCTTGTGTCCCATGTGCTTGTTATAATGCCTGAGCAGTAATTAGACTAATTCTTGGGTAGCAGAGATTGTGTCCAATCCTGGAATCAACAGTTTCTTCAGAATACAACCAGGTAACTATGTTCTCTTTGTGAATAAATTGTTTTCCTATTAAGAGTAGCTCGTGTGGTGATTTGGGTTCGAATGTTTATATTGCAGGCATCATGATTCTTGATGAACTTGGGATATATTGCAGGCATCATGATTCTTTGATGAACCTGGGATATATTGCAAGCATCTTGATTCTTTGATGAACCTGGGGTATACTGCAACATCATGGTTCATTTATAAACCTGAGTTATGCAGCATATTGGTTCATTGATGAACCTGATTATGTGGTATTATGGTTCAGTCTATTGATTTATCTTTCGACAACTAAATCAATCTTGTGAGGCCAACTGCATTTGTAGTATGGAGGAGGATTGATTTCGGAGACATCATTCGGTGTTGGTGAACCTGATATTTATCTCAGTGAATCGAGATGATTATGCTTTTGTGTTGGGATTGATGGTTTGTGTGCAGTAGGAATTGGTATTTCTGGAACCTGAGACTTACATAGAATCTGAGATTTCTTGTGAACCTGAGCTGTATATTGACCTGAGGTTAATTCAATCTGTGATATTGGATGGACCTGAACACTTATCTAGTGCTTGGTTCATATTCCTGAACCTGATTATTGTGCACTGGGTTAGTTCAGTGAAACTGAAACCAACTTTAGTGCATTGTTCAGCTGGATGGAATATGCAGTAGGGATTTGGGACATTATGTTTCCATTTTAGTTTTTTTTACTAAACTTGAATGTTGGTATCCATTCGAGTGAGAGGTCATATGGATTAGTCAGGCCTATTAACCTGATTTTAAAGTTGAATGATGAGCTCTTTGCATACCTTACAGTTCTAATTTTTGAAACCTGAGACTGTGCTCTGACTTTTGAGACTGAGAACCTGAATACTAACCTGCAGATGCAATGTAGCATTTTGGGTTCTGTTGACAGCCAGATGGTTGTGTTTGACTGAAAGATCAATCCCCATGTCTAGTCTAGAAGTTTAGACTGTTTTCTTCAAATAGTTAGGCATTAGATGATCAGTTCAATTTGAACTTTACAATTGAACTCTTGCATTGATATCCAAGGGTACTGAGAATGGGTAGAGGACAATTGGATCTTTAGCTTTGTAGCAAACAGTAAGACTGAATGGCATTGATTTTAATCCAAATTCCTTGTCTGCCCTGTTTAACCATATGTTTTAGTGGGTGTATTTACCAAGTACATTTCTTTTTTCTGAATATAAAAGTTGACAAGTTTGAGTGGTAACTTTCCTAAAAAAATTCTTTTCAATTATATGTTCAAGTGATTCTAGATAAAGTTATCATCATAAAAGCATATGCCGCCTATATAATTAAGTGGGTAACTCTCATATGACAACCACAGGTAAACCATTTTATGTTAGTTTCAAGAGATTGATTTATTTTATAAGTAAGTTATAAACTTAAACCTTAGTTTACTTGTCTTTAGACCAAGGTTAAGGAAGTTACAAGATAACTAGTTTGTACTGTGTAGATTATAACCAATTTGTATCAAATCATTAATACAGGAGGATATCTAGCTTTATTGCCTACCTGTACTTCCTGGAGCAAGGCAAGTACATTCTATGGTTTTGTGCATTTCATTATATCCTGTGCTTTCTTGATTGACACATTGCAACACGTCATGTATTTTCTGGTGCTCATATTCCTTGTTCTTATTACTTGTACCTGGGGAGGGGAAATATACTATTATGTGACCAAACCCAAGAAACAACTCAGGTGTGTTCAGCTTAGACCCCGCATCGTACACGCGGGTCCTAAGCCGTACCATTCATGTTCTTTCATGTGCTTTCATGTTCTTTCATGTGCTTATCCCTAGCCGGTCACATACTTAGTTATATTTCAAACATTGTACACATTTGTTCAGGAGATATACCTTGTACTTATTTCCTGTGATTTCTGAGATAACATGTTCTTTCCTGTGCTTACATATCATGTTCTTACATTCCATGTTCTTTCATATACTTTACACACCCTGCTCTTTCATGTACTTATTCACCATGTTCTTTTCTGTACTTTCCATGTTTCCTTGTACTTTCATATCATGATGTCTTGTTCATTACCTAGAATTGTACTTTGCTCCGCTCCTGAATAGGATATGTTGCAGGTGAGTTGGAGGCCCTGTACGACACCTATTATGGATAGGATATTGCTTTTCTTGCTGAGCCAGCTGGAGCTGCTTGTGACTTAGAGGCTTCAGAAGCCTAGAGTTTACCTTTAGCATTTTATATTTTCCTGTATTGAGACTAGTAGACTTACTTTCATTTGCTGGAATGTAATAAATTCTGAGTTGTACTTTACTCTGGTTGGGACACATTTATAGATGTTGTATTTTTATACTTGTCTTGATATCTGGTTAGTTTTTCTAGATTGGTACAGCTTACTTTGTTGTGTCTAACGACAAAGGCTGGGCGTGTCCGACTCGTGTCCGATTATTCGGGAGCGGGTCGTGACATGTTTTTAGTGGTGGCCCATACAGTTCTATTCTAATGGTACCTAGGTCTTAGCATACTATTAGGGGACTTGATTATACTAGGGAAACTTGAACACAGCATAGGAAAATCGGAAAATAAGGGTATATCAGGTTTATCAGGTGCTTCGATATTATAAAAACATTGTTTATTAGGTTTTAGGGTTTGTCAATCAACGGAATTTTCTTTCTATTACAGGATGGTCACTACGAGGAAGACCGCGGATCAGCCCGGAGTCACAGGCAGTTCAGATCAGCAGGCTGCACCAGACGTTCCAGTAGATCAGCTTCCAGTTGCGCCTCCTATCTTTCCACCGCTACCTTCGACGATGATGTTTGACGGCGCCCAGATGATGGCGATGTTCCAGCAGTTTATGGAGGCCCAGAACTGTAGGCCTTAAAAATGAAAGTCACGCTGAGTTGATCAGAACAAGGTCTCAAAGTCACGTTATATTGATCAGAACAAGGTCCAAAAGTCACGCTGAGTTGATCAGGACAATATTAAAAAAATCACGCTGGAAGACAGCTCATCATTTGTCAGAGTGTCATTATAACTGACAGCATGACAGTCGAAGAATGTCTCCTCGTATGCCACGTATGCACAGAACTCGAGAGATCACAGCCGACTATTGCATGACTTTTGAAATCTTTCTCAGCAAGACTCAGCCTTCACCAAGTTGGCGTACCAAAAGAGCTTCTTGTCATTTAATGCGACTGACAAAAGCAATCACTGTCAGAGATTTTGTGTCAGTCGAGGCACGTCAAATCAAGACAGCTGGCAATCCTGCCTCAATCTTGCGTATATTTTGAGCCTTCTGGCCCAAGTCTGTGTGTATTTTGAACTTATATGTTCCTTCCTCAAATCTGCATGTATTTTGAGCTTTTTGCCTCAAGTTTGCGTGGATTCTGAAGTTTCATGCCCCATGTCTGCGTGGATTTTGAAGCTTTCTGCCCCAAGTCTGTGTGGATTCTGAAGCTTTTTGCTCCAAGTCTGCGTGGATTCTGAAGTTTCTTGCCCCAAGTTTGTATGGATTTTGAAGCTTTCTTACCCAAGTCTGCGTGGATTTCGTCTTCAACAAGTCTGCGTGGATTTCATCAAATTGGAGTACGTGGCAGCCATGCCACTGATCTCTCGCCTGCGTGTCCTGTAACTTGCACACGACTCATACATGATTGCCATGTGTCCAACAGTTACAGGCCACGTCCAGTAACTGCTCACAACCTTGCGTATGTTAGATCCTGCATGATTTTCAACTTGGCACAGGTTGTGAAGACAGTTATCTTTTCAGTTATTTTTTTGACTCTATAAATAGAGTTCTTTTTCTCATTCATTGTACAGATACATAGTTATCTAACTTACTGTCAAAATTTTGAGAGCTTTTCTTCTTCGCATAGTCCAAGGGATAAAGCGACCGTCTTCTAGATCGGATTCCTACAGTTGTAATTTTCCCAGATACACAATAAATAAAGTGAATTTATTTATGGAAAACAAATTGGCGACTCTGCTGGGGAAAACCATCTCCTCTTCTGAGATGGCAACAACTCAATGCGACACTTCGTCGATCGGCTCGACGAAGAAGGTGATATCGATCCAATTTGATCAACTCGCCTACGAAGAAATGCAGCGGGCTAAGGGTGGCAAGCCCACTTCAGCCTCCATCACCACTGCCAAGTCGAAGGGACGCTCTGTCTATGTCCCTAAGAATCAGTTGGCAGCCAATGGTGAAGTCTCTGCCACAGTGTTTACTCCTAACACAGGCAAAGACTCTACTGCAAGCACGCACACTCTTGTACGCTCAAAGATGACAGCATTCAAAAGTCATGCTGACAGTATTGGCTCCTTAGTCAAGTCTGTTCCAGCGTGCAATCCAGCCTTCAAAAGTCACGCTGACAGTACTGGCTCCTTAGCCAAGTCTGTTCCAGCGTGTAATCTCAATCCCAAAAGTCACACTGACAGTGCTGGCTCCTTAGCCAAATCTGTTCCAGTATGCAATCTCACATTCAAAAGTCACGCTGACAGTACTGGCTCATTAACCAAATCTGTTCCAGCGTATATTTCCAAAGTTAACAAACATGCTGACAGTACTGGCTCCTTAGCCAAATCTGTTCCAGCGTGTAATTCTAAATTCAAAAGTCACGCTAACAGTACTGGTTCTTTAACCAAGCCTGTTTCAGCGTGTATTCCATATACATCATCTAAGAAGAATAGCTCTTTAGCTGTCTCTTCTTCTTTGCCAAGTTCTACTAGAACTGGGGGTGGTCTTCCACACAAAGTCCCTTCGAAAAGAGATAACTCTTTAGTTGTTTCTTCTGCTCCTGTAGTCTTTACTTCAGGAACAGCTTTGACTGACAATTTTGTTAGTCAAAGAAAAGGAGATGGTCTTTTGACTATTCTTCCTTCTGGACATTCTATGTCTCAAAACTTGAACAAGTCTAAGAAGAAACATTTCTTAATGTCTTCTTCTACGACTTCTTCGAATTGGGCACAGAATCTGTCTAGAAAAGAGGGTCTGTTACCAACTCCTAATCAAGGGGGTGGTTCAACTCTTCCTTCTCTGCAAATATCCAGATCAATGGAAGGAAAACTCCAAGTTTCAAAAACTAATGTGTTACCTCCAACTGATCTAAGAACAAAACTCAATCAAACCCGTTTGGGAAGTACTTCTGGTATTAAGAAACCACACCAATCAGAAATGAAAATAAAAGATCCGGATGCAGAGTATGCTAAAAATTATGTGGCTCATATTAATCACTCCCTATATAATCAAGAGCCATCAAGACCCAAGAACCAGAAATATATTCCTAAAAATACACAAAGAGTGTTCTCTGATGTACCTCAGTCGTCACAGACAGATTTACGAGAACACCTTCAACAGAAGAGAAGGAATAATTCTATGACAATGGATCATGCTGAATGTGACTTCCAGCCTAGAGTCATAATTCAATGCATATGTCAATCAATGGTTTAGGACTATGTTGATCATGAATGTGACTTCCAGCCAAGAGTCACAATGCAATACATATGTCAAACAAAACGACAATCTGTCTTCAATTGGATTCAGTGTGAACCTATGCCTGATGAAGATGAGCCTTTGTTTGCTTCTGTCAACATGACCTCTCGGGATACTGGGGGTAGAGCTGATAGTCCAGATGGAGTATATAGAGGCACAAGAGCAAGAGTCCTGGCTTTTAGTCAAAGAATTTTGATCTCTGAAGATGATTCTGAATTCCTTGGAGAATCTAACTTCCCACCTCTTCCTACTGGGGGTAGTTCTCCTATAATTGACTTTGATGCACAAAGCAATGATTCAGAACAAACAACATCCACCAGTTCATCAATAATCCCTCGTACAGTCACGACTTATATGGTTGATGGGAATACTGATGAACCTTCCTCTTCCTTGACTCCTCAAGAACAATGGATTGCTTCTTTGGAACAGCAAATGAAATCCATGGCTGATACTATAAAGTCGATGTATGAACTCATGGCAACTCAGATACAAAATCGACAGACTGTACCAGATGCCATACCAATTGACACTGGTGTAAGTCCAGTACAAGTTCCTCCAGTAGTACAATCCAATACTCCTGGACCAGCTCAACCAAATCCTAGTCTCTCTGGAGCTGGGGGTAGTGCTTATAATGCTGTTCCTCCTCCCAACTATTCTCTATAAGCTACAACTCCACAATCTTCCGGAGTTGTCTCTGAAGAATTGAAGAATCTCAAAACTCAATTCAAGGCATTCAAACAGAAAGATGGTTTACAAAGGTTAGGCATCAAGCAACCTTATCCGATAGAATGGAAGCAAGTATCGTATCCTCCTAAGTACAAGCCTCCTACTATCTCATTCTATGATGGAACCACCTCTCCGAGTCAGTTTATTAATCACTTTGAAGTGATGACTGACCAACTTCAACCAAGTGATGCCCTCCTTACTCGGGTGTTTGTTGGATGTCTCAAGGGAACTGCTTATGAATGGTATAGAAGTCTCCCAGATGGGTGTTTTACCTCATTTGCCGGTTTCAAACAGATGTTTCTTGAACGGTTCTATGAAGGGCTTAATGACATGACTATGTCTGCTCTTATTAGAATCAAGCAGAAAAATAATGAAACTACAGAGGATTTCATTGAACGGTTTCGAAGAGAAGCTCTGAAGATGCCTCTTGGAACTCCTGATGCTGTCACCATCGACACATGCAAATCAAATCTATTGTCCATCATCAGCATGTGGACAGGATCTACCCAATTTCAAGACTGGCCTTCCTTCATAGTTAGTGCCAAGGCTGCAGAAATTAGTGCTGAAACCTTCAAAGGTTTAGGAGTGCAGATGACTCCCAAAGAAACAGGTCAAGGTACCAACAATAATGCTAAAAATAGTGCTCGTAAGGGAAAAGAAACCCTTGAAGTTAATCTTCAGAGTAAAGATGCATCAAATGTTCAAACTCCTTCTGCCTCTACAACTCAACAACCAAGAGCACCTCGTCCCAAAGAAGAATACTCTTTTGATGACGACGATGTCCTTGGTATCTTTGAATGTCTGCTGAAAGGTAATAAAATATAATTACCTGAAATCAAGAAACCTGATGAAGTTGGGAAGACGGATCATCCTAAATATTGTCCATACCACAGAATGATGGGTCATATAATTCGTACATGTTATGTACTGAAAGGAAAGATCCAAGAAATGATTAAATCTGGAGCTATCTCCCTTACCCCAAAAGAGAAAACCGTCACCTCCAATGTCGTCTCTATGCAATTTGGAGACTTCCCTCCTCAATTCCTTGAAAGAGAGATCGTTCCTATTCCCAAGGTGACTCTTGATATAGTAAATATTCCTCCTCCACAGGCTGAAGGATTAGTACCAATTACTATGGAAACAAGAAAAATTATGTGGATTCATCTTGATCTAGTGGCAGATTTTGAATCTCCTCCTCTTCAAAAGATTACTTTCCGAAAGTCCAAGAAGGCTGGAAAGATTAAGTTATGTCATATGACTTCTTTCGAATCTAATCCTGACACAGAGCCAAAAGACAAAGAAGAAGCACTTGCTGGTGCTACTCGAACAGGGAAATCTTATTTAAAGGATTATTCCAAAAATCCTGAGGATACTCCTGATATCCCTCCTGCTGACAAAGATGCTCCTAATGTTCCTCCTGAAGAAGAATCATCCACTGCACCTGTTCCTTCAACTGCACCAGTTGAACCTGCTCTTTCTAAGCCTACAGCTCTTGAGAAAGACAAACAACAGGCTCGGTTTGATAAACCAATCAAGAAGTCCCCTCCTCTTGGGCTTCAGAAACCTTATAATTTTGACATTCTAGCTCAACTTGCTAATACTCCAGCTAGAATGTCCCTCTTTGAACTTCTACGTCTTTTCCAAAGAGACTCGAGAGACGTTAAGCGAAGCACTTCTTCAAGCAGACTCTTGTCTTGCACAATTAAAGAAGCCAGATGCAGAACCTGCCACTTGCTTACATTGTAACAGTGTATTGGAGATTATCCCAAATATCACCTTTACACAAGATGACATGCTACTGGAGGATAATCGACATGATCGGCCTCTCTATTACACCGGTTATATTTATACAATGAAGATAGATCGTATCCTCATTGATCCAGGGTCTGCTATAAGCATAATGCCAAAGAGTCTGTTGGATGAACTAAAAATTCCTCTTCATAAGCTTTCCAAGACGGTTACTACTATCCTGGGATTCAATCAAAGTAGAAGCGAACCCTTGGAAAAGATTCATCTGAAGCTTCAGATAGGCGATTTCAGATCCAAAGTCACTTTCTATGTGATCGAGATTGTAGGATCCTATAATCTTCTTCTGGGGAGGCCCTTTCTTCATGAAAATAATGTGGTGCCTTCTACCCTTCATCAGTGTTTTAAATACATTGACAGCAATGGAAGAGTACAAAAGGAAGTTGCTGATATAAACCCTTTCCATGGGGTTGAAGCTTATTTCAATGATTCCTGGATGTACAAAGAAGAGTATACAAGGGTGATACAAGCTATGGAGAAAGAGGATTCACAAAGTGAGACTTTAATAATCCCTGTTAAAGGTCGAACTACTCAGCAACAATCTCCCAAACCCTCTGGAGAAGGTCCTTTCATCATTCCAGTAAATGGACGAATCTCTCCATTACCTCAGTCGCCTACTCAAGATACACTGATCATTCCTGTCAGTGAGCGTACTACAGTTCCTGTATCTTCACATGTGAAACAGGATACTCTGCTAATTCTAGTTGGAGGGCGGATTACTCTTCCATCTCAAGCTTCAAGGAAGCTCACCTCTTCTGAGCCATTTGTTATCGATCTTAATCGAAACAAAGCTTCTTCTCGTTCTTCTTCTCCCCCTTTAGTCATTGATTTGGCTAAGATCTCTAAGGCTCAGCCTTCTTCCAATGTAAATATTGCTGCTTTTTAAATTTAATGAAAAGTCTTCATCTTTGCAGTATGCTGATGTGTGTAATTATGTTCACAGTTATTTACATTTGTTAGATGACTTGAGCACAATAACCATAGGAGTTGTACAGACTGTTCATACAGATGTATCCCTAGAATCAGTACAATCTTCATACTTTCTAGTTCCCAGCAGAAAGCCAGGAGACATTCCAATATTCTTTTACAAAGGGCCCCAAAATCCTTCTAACCCTGAAGACGATGATAAAAACGATGATACTGGAAGATTACAACTACGTCGTTATAGTCAGCAATCTAAAGACATCATTAAAAATATGGGCTATGACTTCAGGACTGGCCTCAATAGTGGAAAAGGAAGAAAAATGCCTGTTCGTATTCCTCCTCTGAAATATGGGAGGACGAAATGTGGATTGGGTTATACTGCTCCTATTCTTTTTATCAATATTGTTCATGAAGATCCCGAATCTGACGAAGATAAGAGATCTGATTCTTCTAGTACTACCTCTTGGGATTCCGATACGAGTATCGGTGATTTCTATTGCAACATTCTGTCTTTCAACATGGTTTCCATTGACCGCTCTGAAGAAAGTGATAAAGACGAAGATGAGTTTGAAATCTCACCTGAATCAGAGCAATGGGCCCAAAGGTTAGATAATCAATGGGAGTTCCAATTCGAGGAAAAAGAACCTCCGACTGAAGACAAACTTGTTCAAATAGATGTTGCTGAAGAGGGATCCCCTAAGCCAATATTCATCAGTGAAAGTCTTTCAGAAACTGATAAGCAAGACATGATCAAACTTATTCGTGACTACATCGACTTCTTCGCTTGGAGTTATGAAGATATGCCAGGACTTGATCCACAAATCGCAACTCATAAACTCAATATCTTGCCGAATGCTAAACCGGTCAAACAACAACAACGATGATTTCGTCCAGACATTATGGATGCAATTGAAGCTGAAGTCAATAAACTCATGGCCTCTGGGTTTATTCGAGAGGAACAACATCCCGATTGGGTGGCTAATATAGTTCCTGTTCTTAAAAAGACTGGCAAGATCAGAGTTTGCATAGACTTCCGCGATCTCAATGCGGCATGTCCCAAAGACGAATTCCCTCTACCAATCACTGATGTCATGATCGATAATACCTGTGGATTTGAACGGATGTCATTCATGGACGGGTATTCTGGGTACAATCAGATTAAAATGTTTCCAGATGACGAGAAGCACACTTCTTTCAGAACGCCGATTGGTACATACTGTTATACAGTTATGCCATTCGGTCTCAAGAATGCAGGAGCAACTTATCAACGAGCTATGAGCGCTATATTTCGTGAACATTTGCGAAAAACAATCGAATGCTATGTTGATGATATTGCAGTCAAAAGTCGACAAAAGGAGGATCACATCCAAGATTTGAAGACTATATTTGATCTAATAAGTAAGCATCAATTAAAGATGAACCCTACTAAGTCCTTCTTAGGCGTCTCTAGTGGTAGATTTCTCGGCTTCGTCATTACCTCTAAAGGTATACACGTGGATCCCGAGAAGATCAAAGCCATCCAAGAGATGCGTCCTCCACGCACCTTAAAAAAGCTACGAGGATTTCAAGGAAGGATCGCTTATATCAGGAGATTCATCTCTAATCTTTCAGGACGCTGCAGACCATTCAATAAACTCATGAAGAAAGGTGTTTCTTTCGTCTGGAATGATGAATGTCAGAAAGCATTCGATGATATAAAACAATATCTGATGAGCCCTCCAGTATTGGTACCTCCCGTCTCAGGAATTCCATTTCTCCTATATGCTCGAGCAATGAGTCATTCATTGGGTGCATTGCTTGCTCAAAAGAATAAGAATGGTCATGAACAAGCCATTTACTATCTCAGTCGTACTATGACCAGAGCTGAACCTCGATATTCACCGGTTGAAAAAGAAAGTCTAGCCTTGATGTTCGCTGTCCAAAAGACACGACATTATATCATTGGTCAGACTATTCATGTCATCTCCAGGATCAATCCTATACGGGTCATGATGAAGAAACCTAGTGTTTTGAATTCTCGATTAGCTAACTGGGGAATCTTACTTGCTCAGTATGATATGCATTATATTTCTCAGAAGTCAGTCAAAGGACAAGCTTTAGCTGATTTTTTGGCTGCTCATTCAATTCCAGAAGATTCAAAACTCTATGATAAAATCCCAGATGAAGTTCTAGATTCAAACCAAATTGCTGAAAAAGATCCTACTTGGCGTCTATTCTTTGATGGAGCTTCAAGAATTGGTCCTAATGGAGACATTATCGCTGGAGTTGGAATTATTCTTGTGTCGCCAGAAGGTCTTGCTATCCAAAGAGCTTATTCTCTCGATCAGCCATGTTCAAACAATGTAGCTGAGTATAATGCATTACTCATTGGTCTTCAACTCGCTAAACATCTGAATATTCAACATTTGGAGGCGTATGGAGACTCTAAACTCATTGTCAATCAGATAAGGGGCACTTATGAAGTTCGCCATCAAGATCTGGTTTCTTATCATAGATCGGCTATATCTATGGCTTCTTTATTTGAAGAGTTCTTCATTGAACATGTTAGGCGAGCATGTAACACAGAAGCTGATGCTCTTGCTAATCTTGCGGCGGTGTTGGCTATCCCAATTAGACGTCAACAGATGATTGTTGTCCGCAATCGAGAGTTATTTCATCTCGAAAACAATCTGACTCTAGGACTTCCAGTCGACATTGAAGAATCAACATCTCATGATGTTAATGCAACAAGAGGATTTTGATTTAGTCGTAAATCTTTATCATTTTCATCTGATTCTAGCATGGAATTCATCTTCAGTAATTCAGCTGAGACTCAAAATACGGATAAAGATTGGAGACTTCCTTTCTTAGACTTCGTATTGTATGATATTCTTCCAGATAATCCGAGTGAGGCAGCATCTATCAGACGACGGTCACTCAGATTCTATTACCATCATACTACAAAGACCTTATATTGTCGAGCTTATGACGGTCTACTTCTTCGATGTGTTGCCGGTGATGAGGCTCAACAAATTATTCGCGAAGCACATGATGGAGTTTGTGGAGCACATCAGCCTGGACCAAAACTTCAAGACCGTATTCGACGTATGGGTTATTATTGGCCCACTATGGTATCAGATGCCATCGAGTATGCAAGAAAGTGTAAAGCTTGTCAAATCTATGCGGATTTTATTCATCAACCCTCTGAATTTCTACATCCGACAGCAGCATCATGGCCCTTCGAAGCTTGGGGCATGGATATTATTGGCCCGATCAAACCGCCTTCATCAAAAGGTTATCGGTTTATTCTCACAATAACCGATTATTTCTCCAAATGGGCCGAAGCCATTCCTTTATCTGAAGTTAAGACATCCAATATCATTAGCTTTATCAAACACCACGTCATCTACAGATTTGGTGTTCCTCGACGCATTATTCATGATAATGGACCACAGTTTGTCAGTCAGAAGTTTACTCGATTCTGTGACGATCATCGGATCAACAATGTGGCTTCTACCGCATATAATCCGGCGGCTAACGGATTAGCAGAAGCTTTCAACAAGACTATCATCAAACTCCTGAAGAAGTTTGTCTCTACTAACAAACATAATTGGAGTGAGAAACTCGGTGAATGCTTGTGAGCTTACCGTACTACAGTTCGTAATGCTACTAAATGTACACCTTTCTCTCTGGTGTATGGTTGCGAAGCTGTTCTTCCATTAGAGATTCAAATTCCTTCTTTAAGGATAGCAATCGCTAATGAACTCACTGCCGAAAATAATGATCGTCTTCAACTTCAGGAATTAGAAGCTCTGGATGAAAAGCGATTATCTGTTCAACAGAATATTGAATTCTATCAAGCTAGAATCTCAAGAGCTTTTAATAAGAAAGTCAGAGTTCGAGTGTATTAAAAAGGAGAACTTGTTCTAACAGTCAGACGTCCTATGACTATGACTCATATGAGCAAGGGCAAATTTGATGCAAAGTGGGAAGGTCCTTATGTCGTGAGCAGAGTTTTCTCAAATGGAGCCTATCAACTCTCAGAACTGGATGGTCGAAAAGTTATGATGCCTATTAATGGCAAATTCCTTAAAATATATTATGTATAAATGTAAATGCTTGTAAATCATTAGACAAGTTCATGTTCAGAAATAAAATTTTTATTTTATTTTAATCATGAATGATAGTACATGATTTTAAGGAAGATCACTGTCATCCTTCTCTACATTTGGACGCGGGCCACTGCCGTCCTTTTCGAAAACACGGTCAGCAAAAGAGCCGAGAACCTCCTTGCTGGAACCCACGAGGAACTTGCAAGCGGCCATCCTCATGGCTTCTTCTTCTTCAGTCCTTCCTGGTTCAAGCAGGAAGTCCAGAATGTCCCTTGGTGGTTTGGGTGCAGACGAACCTTCGCCTGCTTCTACTTCCTTCGGCTGAACTGGATCGACAGGGCGTTCTCCAGTGCCGTTCTGAATCTTCGGAACGATTTCAGCCTTCTTGGATGCTTCTTCAGACGACATTTTTATGTTGAAGAATAGAAGTGTTCGTTCTTGTCAGAATTCTGCAATATTTATAAGCAGAAGTTCTTCAAATAACGAAGCGTTACATTCATTTGACGGTTCGTCCATTCATTAATGCTTGACGGTTCATCCGTTCATTTATTACATTCATTCGACGGTTCGTCCATTCATTAATGCTTGACGGTTCATCCAATTCATTTATTACATTCATCCGACGGTTTATCCATTCATTATCACCTGACGATTCGTCCGTTTGTAATCTTCTATCAAAAAGAAGGGATTCGTTACTTATCACGTTTTCGTAACCTCTGGATAAATGCCGAATCTACCTGCTCATTTGTTATTTTCTATTTTTTGACCTCTACATAGAAATCAATCTATTTTCTTTTGAGTTTCTACATATTATCATGTCCATATTACCTCTGATAATATTATGTACTCTAAATCAGAAAAGAAGATTTCATTATCTATCATGTTCACAATTCATCCAAATAAATACAAATTATTGAGCATAGAAGAATTATCATTTCCACTCTCATTTCATCATAAAAAGTCTATTACATTTTCTTAGACTTTCTTACAAATCATAATGGAAATCTATTACAATTTTGGATTTTCATTCTATGTACACAACAATAATCTAATGGAGATCTATTTCTTCTTTGATCTTCTCTGGCAGGTTCGTTGTTGGTGGCAATTCCTGATTGTCCAGCAGGAATCAAACTCTGGTCTTATCTCTCAGACGAGAGGAGAACCACAGAGTAGGGCAGCACGAAGGCGTGTTGCTGCCAACACAATTGGTGGATTGGGAGCGACCTCTCAAAGGAGATAGGAATGTATCCAACATTGGGATACAATTCCTAGTTCTGCCGTGAAAGGAACTCTACTACGCGATTTCTCGGGGTAGAGTTGACTCCACCATCCAACTCTCCGTGTATAAAGGCTCTTCCTTCCATCCGAGGAAGACCCTTCTATTCCACGAAGAGTTCTGAGTTGTCTAATTTACGTGTCAAAAGCGTATGAGCTCCCTGATGTAGGTGTCAGAAGAATATTCTCCACAGCATCCAAATCACCAATGCCAGTTCTGAAGAAAATTTTCAGTTGAGCTCCTGTAGAAAGCAGCAAGGAAAAAGAAATCAACCAATAGAAGTGTCATTATCATTAGACGTGTATTTTGCCAAACAAAGACAGGTGCACTCTGTTCAGTCAGAAATAAAAACTCATCTTCAACAGTAAAAATGGTACGCATACTATATTGGACTTACCATCGAGTTTGGTGCTAAGGATTGGCAAACCAATGTCTGATATAGTGAACAAAAATAGAACATTATAAAGCATTGCTTTCCTGTTGAGAATGAAATCTCACAAAAAGTTCATTCTCAGAGAGGAAGAAGAAGAATAAAGAGATGAGTATGTGTGAAACTCACTTATCCATTTAAATAGGTGTAAGACCCAGTTTTCTGAAATTGGGGTATTTTTGAAAAATTATTATTTTTATTATTTATTAATGGTGTTTTAGTCATAATATGATTTTTGGTGATTTTAGTTAATTTAAAACTATTTTCTAAGTCATAACTTGTAACTTTGTGATTTGACTAGTATAACCCTAGTGTAAACCCTAGAGATTTTATAACCTAGAGACTAACCATGATCATGTGAGCCTAACCATAGGTTTAGAACATCAAATTAGGGCTTTTTAGCCTAAAGGGTATTTTGGTAATTTATTAGAATTTATTTGGATTTATGTGTTTTTATTATTATTTAATTAGTGGATTAGTGTCATGTTAGTCCCTAAACTAGTTTAGCCTAATCTAGGGGTTAGCTACTAACCTAGAAGACTAAGTGTAGGTATTTACTTTATGTTGTAAATATCTTAGGATTGAAATATCTTAGATATTTACTTTATAGATATTTTCATGAAACCTAGAAATATCTACTTGGTCCAAGCCTTAAGAGCTAAGCTAGCAAGGTGTAAAGGAACCCTAAATATCTACCCTACCCCCCCATGGCAGCCACACCCTACCCCCTTCCATATAAACACACCCCCCCCCCCCCCCCTCTTCATTCATGCTATTTTTCCATTACACTAAAAACCTAGTTTCCCTACCACTTCAACCCTTCACCACTTAACCAATTTAACTCCAAATTGAGCCTAGTTTCTTGCATTAGACTCCCCTACACTAGAGGATACCAATTGTGGCTTGCTAGCAAGGATTCGTGAAGCTTTGGACATTGGGAGTCGAAGAAGGATCTCATTCAAATAGGCCTATATTTGAGGATTTTGCACATATAGGTAAATGTCTCTAAACCATATTAATATTGTAATTTTTCTTCATAAATGCATGCATATAGGTGTATACTAGCTGTGGGTAAAGTTTGGTGGAATCTAGGGTTGTTTGGTGTCCGTATCGGACACGTATCCTATGGTTTAAATTAGTGTTTGACAAAATGCCTCAAGAAGAGGACTTTCTGTTTTTGCAAAACTTTTTGAACAAAAACCTAGCCTAGACCTTGCTAACCCTAACCCTAATTCACTGACCTCATTCTAGGGTTGTGTCCGTGTCCAAATTGGACACGAACCCACGGTTTTTACAGTGCACAGACACACTGTGCATGCCCTGCTACCCGACACCATTATCTCCTTGGACACGCCACATGGACACGCCATTTTTGGCACAGAGCACGGGGCACTGACTGACAGGTCATCCCCAAAGTTTGAGATGACCTCGTGTCGTGTCAGACACGGAATCGTCCCCGCAAGGGACGTGCACTGCACTGTACAGCCGTAAAAACGGCTCTGACACGGGTCTCGTGTCCCATATACACGAGTCGTGGACACGTGTCAGGGTGACACATGTGTAGAGGAACCTAGGGCGAACCCCAGGACACGAGCACGAGATGTGTCGTGTCCTGTGTCGCGTACACGAGACGCGTGCATCACTGCACGACGCGGTCTGAAACCACATATTTTTTCCCTCTCTGATACGCGTGTCGTGTCCCCTCTACACGACACGTGGACACAGTGCAGGGTGCTGGACACGTGCACGAACCCTAGACTCACCTACTGACACGATCACGAGATGTGTATCGCTTTGTGTCGTGTCCTAGAACGATTTGAAATCGTGTGTGATACGCACTGTATCAGTGTATTTCCAGTTTACCCGAGTGACTTTAGACCCTCGTGGACACGCCGTGTCGTATCGTGACACTGTGTCAGGCCACTAGGATCCTAGACTAACCTAGGGGCTTCAATTACCAACCAAGATTAGGTTGTCTTAGCTCGGTTTAGTTGAAGTTTGGTCTAACCTAAGTCGAGGGTTTACAGTCCTGATTTTCCAGTTTTAGGATTGTTTCCAGTTTTCAAAATTGAGTTTTAAATCTATTTTTGATATGATTTATACATAGTATATATGTATTTTAGTATGTATATATGTAGTATATGTGTATGTGTGTGTGTGGGTGAATTTTGAGGTTATTTGGTTGTGTGTATAAGTAGTTAGGGATGTGTATATATATATGTATATATGTGGGGTGTGTGTGTGTTGAGGGCTGGATTTGGTTCCAGGAACCACCCCCCTTCCCTTCTTGTGTGTCAGTGTCCCTCTCCCTCTATTCATTCTCTCTCTCTCTTACTCTATGTTTCTCTCTCTCACTTTCTCTCTATATATATATGTAATATATATATATAGTTTCTTCCCTCACTATATGTAAGTTTTATATATATATATATATGTATATATATATATGATATATATATGTGGTATTATATATAGGTTGGATATATATGTATGTATACATAGAGGGTATATGTAAATAGGGATATATATATCTATATTATATACATTGATGTATATATGAGAGTATATATATATGCATTATATAGGTAGCTATATATATATATATATATATATATATATATATATGTGTGTTAGTGTCTAGATATCATAGCCTATGGCCTATGGCCCATGACCTATGAGTCTAGAAATGACCAACAGGTCTAGTTTGACTACAAGTTTGACCATGGTTGACCAAAGTCAACTATAGGTCAAACCTTAACCAAATTGACCTAGAAATAGTTTGGATGGACTCTAAATGACTTGGTGACCTAAGTTTGACTAAACCCTAGACTATTGACTAGTTGGTTTAGACTTTGACCTATATAAGGGTATTATTTATGACTTGGTTATATAGATAGCCCTATGTAGAGTGAAGATATGTATGGGGTTAAGTAGGATACTTAGAGTTGAGTCTTGATTGAGTTAGACTATGGTTTAGCTTGATTATAAGATTAAGTTTGGTGTTGTACTATATATATTTATATGTGATGTACTTGTATAGGGAGTTGGTTATACCTTAGCTTTGTAGAATGGTATCTTAGGTATCCTAAGACAAGTTAGCCTATGGTTAGTTAAGTAACCTTATAGAGTTTGACTTAAAAAGTTGACCCCTGGCTTACTTACCTGACTGACTAGTCTTTGTTTGACCAATACCTTAGTTGGTCTAAGTTTGACCTAGACTTGACCCAGATTGATCATGTTGACTAGTATTTGACTAGTTTGATTAGAGTGTTGACCAGGAGTTGACTTTAACCTAGATTTGACTAATCTTGACTTGTTTGACCTTGTATGACTTAGTTTGATTTCCTGTGACCTAATATGATTTGATTTGACTTAGTTTGACTGTAGAGTTAACCAAGTTTGACTTTGACCTAGATTGGCTTAGAATTCATATAGATTGCATCGTAGATTTCATTTACCTTCATTTTGGACATGTCATAACTGTATTGCTCTATTTTAGGACATTGTGACCTTGGTACAGACATCTGATATTACACTACTCTTTCCAGAGTAACAGGCGAGTACATTCTCTGATAATTCTCTCATTTATTTGTCGATTACTGTATTTCAGTTCTAGTTAGTTCTATGTGATTCTCTGTATCAACACGTATAGATATTTCTGGATTCATGTATCGACACATACCTTACTTGCTGGCCTCTATTACTGGAGTCATTAGTATCATTCTGGAATCATTTCTGGAATCATCACGTATTGGCCAGACTCATCTCGATTCTTTTTGTCGATTTTGGATTCACTTGCTGGGCGGAGAAATATTGAGTAAGACATGTAGACATACCCCAAATCTGGAATCTCCAACTAGAATCTTCTGGAAGCATAGCCATCTCTTGCCTGATCCGTAAGAGATGTGCCTGATACCTACAGCCGTTTGCATGTCGACCTCGATATTTTAAAACACACTGTTAGATCATAGTTGGACTCACCCTGGTATCATTGATCACTGTTGGACTCATCTTGTACTGGAAATTATCTGGTATCAGATTATATGGACTGGACTCACACTAGAATTATATTAGACTTATATCGTACTGTCTGGACTCACACATGATATTCTAGTTCAGTTAGCTTTTATTACAGTCTTCATTGCCATGATTCTTCTCTTGTTTTAGTTACCTTTCTTTTCTTGTATCTTACTGTGTCTCTGTGCCATCATTACCTGTATAGAACTGCCATGCTCATCAATAAAACTGTCTATAACTGCTTTATAGTTCTTTGTCATTTACTTGGGTTTTTCTTGATGAGTTGTGCTCGTTCCCGTCCTGATTGGACCTGTTGAAAATATTACAGATGATAATCCTGTGGACACATGCCCTGCTTACCATGAACCTGGCGAGGGATTAGCTACCTTTGGTTCTGACTCTCAGGAGTGATTCAGGAGATTAGCTAGTAGACTACTTTAGCTTTCATGTTTTGGCTTGTTGTATTAAAGTTAAGATATTGAGTCTGTATTAAGTTGGTTTGAGATATTGGTATATTATTTTAGCAGTTAGTTGTTGTTGCCTTTAATTCTTAGGTTTAACTTCTGTGTTATCTTTTCGTGCTTAGACTGTGTTTGAGTAGATCATACCCTTTACTTGCCCTCCATTCGGAGCTGATATCTGGACAAGTACTTTTTATATTCACTGCATGAGATTAGTTAGCAACCTAGAACAGCTTACTACCGCCGACACTGCGGCGTAGGCTGGACGTAACCACTTCTCGTGCCCCTATACAGGGTGCGGGTCGTGACACGTTTTTAGTGGTGGCCCATGCAGGTCTGTCGACTAAATTGTTTGGTTACGTTATTGTACCAAGCATGCCTGCAATTAGGAACTTAAGGTAATTAGACAACATTAGGAATGACGCTTAGAACACCTAGAGGAATACTAGGATTGCAACATAGGACATACATCCCATACTTGCTATTATAATTTGATTTTCTTGTCTATGATTGTTTGCTTAAAGAGTCCTTATAAGTCTTTTTATTGTAATTAGATGGTGCTTACTCGTTCATCCCGGTATGTCTCACCTGAGAATGGCACGCTCCCCATCCAGTCAGCTGACCAGTTGACTGATACGCCTCCACCTCCACCTACCACATTCCTCCACTCCACAGATCCACAAACCCAGATACCACAACCACCTTCCACATCGCAGGCCCAGCAGGACCCAATACTTCCACCACCCCCTATCACCATACCTACCCAGGCTTCCGTCACACTCGACGGGAACCAACTGCTCATTCTGATCCAGGGGTTCCTAGCAACTCATCAGGAGCAGACCACCCTACTCCGCCAGAGCATGGAGCATTCTGAGGGACGTACCGTGGTCCCACCACCTGTAGAGCCGCGGCAGAGAGCAGGGACGATCAAGGACTTCATGGGTCTGAATCCCAAGGAGTTCTTAGGGACTGAGGGCATAGTAGTAGCAGATGACTGGTTAGACTCGGTAGAGAGGAAGCTCATTGGAGTTAGGATGCCGGATGACCTCCAGGTCGAGGCAGCAGGATTTTTACTGATAGACTTGGCAGGAGTTTGGTTCCGGAATGAGCCGTTATTCGCGAGAGGGACAGCCACTTGGGATCAGTTCAAGACCCAGTTCAAGAAGAAATTCTTCTCGACCACCGCTAGGGTAGCCATGGGGCTACTATTCCAGAACATCCAGCAGGGGAACCGTTCTGTTGACGAGTATGCGGCAGAGTTTAGTCGCCTGAGCCGTTTCGCTCCAAGCCTAGTTGCTGACCCTGAGGAGATGACGCGTAGGTTTTGCCGTGGTCTAGTTCCAGACATTGGCATTCTTATAGTGGCAAACGGTATGACTGACTACTACCAGAGCTTAGAGTTAGCCCGGAGTATCGAGGACCGTCTTCTGTCTTGTAAGAGGCCGATTTCTGTACATATTGAGGGACCCTCCAAGCGTCAGGCTTTCCAACAGAAAGTGCCGACGCTACACCAGCAGGCATATCATCCTCCCACACCACATCATTCGACCCCGCCAGTTAGAGCCCCGGGACCCCGGCAGCAGAGGCCATTTCAGCAGGTACAGCATCAGTATCGAGGTCAGGACCCGAAGACGATCAGTTGTTCCTACTGCAGGAAGCAGGGACACATCAGGGAGCAGTGTAGGAAGAGGCTGAAGGTTTGCTATAACTGTGGGTCTGATACTCACCAGAAGATGGATTGTCCCGTTGCACCTCCTTATATGGGAGCTAGGCCACCTGTAGCTCAGCACCAGAGGGGTGGAGCTTTTGCGATGACGGTCGAAGAGACCAACGCTGCAGGTGACGGGTTAGCAGGTTTGTCTTTTCTGTCCTTCCTTTCCCATCTTGTTGTAAGATTCCATTAGTACCTGTCAGGATATGCTTGTAATATGCTAGATAGTGTAGTTACCCTGTTCAAGACTGTGAATCACGACCAGTAGGACTATGATTGTATGTTATCTTTTGACTCTGATTGACTGGGGGTTTGACCTAGAAGGAGTACGACTATCTTAATTTCGAGGACGAAATTTCTCTAAGGAGGGTAGACTTGTAAGACCCAGTTTTCTGAAATTGGGTATTTTTGAAAATTATTATTTTTATTATTTATTAATGGTGATTTAGTCATAATATGATTTTGGTGATTTTAGTTAGATTAAAACTATTTTCTAAGTCATAACTTGTAACTTTGTGATTTGACTAGTATAACCCTAGTGTAAACCCTAGAGATTTTATAACCTAGAGACTAACCATGATCATGTGAGCCTAACCATAGGTTTAGAACATCAAATTAGGGCTTTTTAGCCTAAAGGGTATTTTGGTAATTTATTAGAATTTATTTGGATTTATGTGTTTTTATTATTATTTAATTAGTGGATTAGTGTCATGTTAGTCCCTAACCTAGTTTAGCCTAATCTAGGGGTTAGCTACTAACCTAGAAGACTAAGTGTAGGTATTTACTTTATGTTGTAAATATCTTAGGATTGAAATATCTTAGATATTTACTTTATAGATATTTTCATGAAACCTAGAAATATCTACTTGGTCCAAGCCTTAAGAGCTAAGCTAGCAAGGTGTAAAGGAACCCTAAATATCTACCCTACCCCCCCATGGCAGCCACACCCTACCCCCTTCCATATAAACACACCCCCCCCCCCCCCCTCTTCATTCATGCTATTTTTCCTATTACACTAAAAACCTAGTTTCCCTACCACTTCAACCCTTCACCACTTAACCAATTTAACTCCAAATTGAGCCTAGTTTCTTGCATTAGACTCCCCTACACTAGAGGATACCAATTGTGGCTTGCTAGCAAGGATTCGTGAAGCTTTGGACATTGGGAGTCGAAGAAGGATCTCATTCAAATAGGCCTATATTTGAGGATTTTGCACATATAGGTAAATGTCTCTAAACCATATTAATATTGTAATTTTTCTTCATAAATGCATGCATATAGGTGTATACTAGCTGTGGGTAAAGTTTGGTGGAATCTAGGGTTGTTTGGTGTCCGTATCGGACACGTATCCTATGGTTTAAATTAGTGTTTGACAAAATGCCTCAAGAAGAGGACTTTCTGTTTTTGCAAAACTTTTTGAACAAAAACCTAGCCTAGACCTTGCTAACCCTAACCCTAATTCACTGACCTCATTTTAGGGTTGTGTCCGTGTCCAAATTGGACACGAACCCACGGTTTTTACAGTGCACAGACACACTGTGCATGCCCTGCTACCCGACACCATTATCTCCTTGGACACGCCACATGGACACGCCATTTTTGGCACAGAGCACGGGAAACTGACTGACAGGTCATCCCCAAAGTTTGAGATGACCTCGTGTCGTGTCAGACACGGAATCGTCCCCGCAAGGGACGTGCACTGCACTGTACAGCCGTGAAAACGGCTTTGACACGGGTCTCGTGTCCCATATACACGAGTCGTGGACACGTGTCAGGGTGACACATGTGTAGAGGAACCTAGGGCGAACCCCAGGACACGAGCACGAGATGTGTCGTGTCCTGTGTCGCGTACACGAGACGCGTGCATCACTGCACGACGCGGTCTGAAACCACATATTTTTCCCTCTCTGATACGCGTGTCGTGTCCCCTCTACACGACACGTGGACACAGTGCAGGGTGCTGGACACGTGCACGAACCCTAGACTCACCTACTGACACGATCACGAGATGTGTATCGCTTTGTGTCGTGTCCTAGAACGATTTGAAATCGTGTGTGATACGCACTGTATCAGTGTATTTCCAGTTTACCCGAGTGACTTTAGACCCTCGTGGACACGCCGTGTCGTGTCGTGACACCGTGTCAGGCCACTAGGATCCTAGACTAACCTAGGGGCTTCAATTACCAACCAAGATTAGGTTGTCTTAGCTCGGTTTAGTTGAAGTTTGGTCTAACCTAAGTCGAGGGTTTACAGTCCTGATTTTCCAGTTTTAGGATTGTTTCCAGTTTTCAAAATTGAGTTTTAAATCTATTTTTGATATGATTTATACATAGTATATATGTATTTTAGTATGTATATATGTAGTATATGTGTATGTGTGTGTGTGGGTGAATTTTGAGGTTATTTGGTTGTGTGTATAGGTAGTTAGGGATGTGTATATATATGTATATATGTGGTGTGTGTGTGTGTTGAGGGCAGGATTTGGTTCCAGGAACCACCCCCCTTCCCTTCCTGTGTGTCAGTGTCCCTCTCCCTCTATTCATTCTCTCTCTCTCTTACTCTATGTTTCTCTCTCTCACTTTCTCTCTATATATATATATAGTTTCTTCCCTCACTATATGTAAGTTTTATATATATATATGTATATATATATATGATATATATATGTGGTATTATATATAGGTTGGATATATATGTATGTATACATAGAGGGTATATGTAAATAGGGATATATATATCTATATTATATACATTGATGTATATATGAGAGTATATATATATGCATTATATAGGTAGCTGTATATATATATATATATATATATATATATATATATATGTGTTAGTGTCTAGATATCATAGCCTATGGCCTATGGCCCATGACCTATGAGTCTAGAAATGACCAACAGGTCTAGTTTGACTACAAGTTTGACCATGGTTGACCAAAGTCAACTATAGGTCAAACCTTAACCAAATTGACCTAGAAATAGTTTGGATGGACTCTAAATGACTTGGTGACCTAAGTTTGACTAAACCCTAGACTATTGACTAGTTGGTTTAGACTTTGACCTATATAAGGGTATTATTTATGACTTGGTTATATAGATAGCCCTATGTAGAGTGAAGATATGTATGGGGTTAAGTAGGATACTTAGAGTTGAGTCTTGATTGAGTTAGACTATGGTTTAGCTTGATTATAAGATTAAGTTTGGTGTTGTACTATATATATTTATATGTGATGTACTTGTATAGGGAGTTGGTTATACCTTAGCTTTGTAGAATGGTATCTTAGGTATCCTAAGACAAGTTAGCCTATGGTTAGTTAAGTAACCTTATAGAGTTTGACTTAAAAAGTTGACCCCTGGCTTACTTACCTGACTGACTAGTCTTTGTTTGACCAATACCTTAGTTGGTCTAAGTTTGACCTAGACTTGACCCAGATTGATCATGTTGACTAGTATTTGACTAGTTTGATTAGAGTGTTGACCAGGAGTTGACTTTAACCTAGATTTGACTAATCTTGACTTGTTTGACCTTGTATGACTTAGTTTGATTTCCTGTGACCTAATATGATTTGATTTGACTTAGTTTGACTGTAGAGTTGACCAAGTTTGACTTTGACCTAGATTAGCTTAGAATTCATATAGATTGCATCGTAGATTTCATTTACCTTCATTTTGGACATGTCATAACTGTATTGCTCTATTTTAGGACATTGTGACCTTGGTACAGACATCTGATATTACACTACTCTTTCCAGAGTAACAGGCGAGTACATTCTCTGATAATTCTTTCATTTATTTGTCGATTACTGTATTTCAGTTCTAGTTAGTTCTATGTGATTCTCTGTATCAACACGTATGGATATTTCTGGATTCATGTATCGACACATACCTTACTTGCTGGCCTCTATTACTGGAGTCATTAGTATCATTCTGGAATCATTTCTGGAATCATCACGTATTGGCCAGACTCATCTCGATTCTTTTTGTCGATTTTGGATTCACTTGCTGGGCGGGGAAATATTGAGTAAGACATGTAGACATACCCCAAATCTGGAATCTCCAACTGGAATCTTCTGGAAGCATAGCCATCTCTTGCCTGATCCGTAAGAGATGTGCCTGATACCTACAGCCGTTTGCATGTCGACCTCGATATTTTAAAACACACTGTTAGATCATAGTTGGACTCACCCTGGTATCATTGATCACTGTTGGACTCATCTTGTACTGGAAATTATCTGGTATCAGATTATATGGACTGGACTCACACTGGAATTATATTAGACTTATATCGTACTGTCTGGACTCACACATGATATTCTAGTTCAGTTAGCTTTTATTACAGTCTTCATTGCCATGATTCTTCTCTTGTTTTAGTTACCTTTCTTTTCTTGTATCTTACTGTGTCTCTGTGCCATCATTACCTGCATAGAACTGCCATGCTCATCAATAAAACTGTCTATAACTGCTTTATAGTTCTTTGTCATTTACTTGGGTTTTTCTTGATGAGTTGTGCTCGTTCCCGTCCTGATTGGACCTGTTGAAAATATTACAGATGATAATCCTGTGGACACATGCCCTGCTTACCATGGACCTGGCGAGGGATTAGCTACCTTTGGTTCTGACTCTCAGGAGTGATTCAGGAGATTAGCTAGTAGACTACTTTAGCTTTCATGTTTTGGCTTGTTGTATTAAAGTTAAGATATTGAGTCTGTATTAAGTTGGTTTGAGATATTGGTATATTATTTTAGCAGTTAGTTGTTGTTGCCTTTAATTTCTTAGGTTTAACTTCTGTGTTATCTTTTCGTGCTTAGACTGTGTTTGAGTAGATCATACCCTTTACTTGCCCTCCATTCGGAGCTGATATCTGGACAAGTACTTTTTATATTCACTGCATGAGATTAGTTAGCAACCTAGAACAGCTTACTACCGCCGACACTGCGGCGTAGGCTGGACGTAACCACTTTTCGTGCCCCTATACAGGGTGCGGGTCGTGACACGTTTTTAGTGGTGGCCCATGCAGGTCTGTCGACTAAATTGTTTGGTTACGTTATTGTACCAAGCATGCCTGCAATTAGGAACTTAAGGTAATTAGACAACATTAGGAATGACGCTTAGAACACCTAGAGGAATACTAGGATTGCAACATAGGAAATACATCCCATGCTTGCTATTATAATTTGATTTTCTTGTCTATGATTGTTTGCTTAAAGAGTCCTTATAAGTCTTTTTATTGTAATTAGATGGTGCTTACTCGTTCATCCCGGTATGTCTCACCTGAGAATGGTACGCTCCCCATCCAGTCAGCTGACCAGTTGACTGATACGCCTCCACCTCCACCTACCACATTCCTCCACTCCACAGATCCACAAACCCAGATACCACAACCACCTTCCACATCGCAGGCCCAGCAGGACCCAATACTTCCACCACCCCCTATCACCATACCTACCCAGGCTTCCGTCACACTCGACGGGAACCAACTGCTCATTCTGATCCAGGGGTTCCTAGCAACTCATCAGGAGCAGACCACCCTACTCCGCCAGAGCATGGAGCATTCTGAGGGACGTACCGTGGTCCCACCACCTGTAGAGCCGCGGCAGAGAGCAGGGACGATCAAGGACTTCATGGGTCTGAATCCCAAGGAGTTCTTAGGGACTGAGGGCATAGTAGTAGCAGATGACTGGTTAGACTCGGTAGAGAGGAAGCTCATTGGAGTTAGGATGCCGGATGACCTCCAGGTCGAGGCAGCAGGATTTTTACTGATAGACTTGGCAGGAGATCACAGCCGACTATTGCGTGACTTTTGAAATCTTCCTCAGCAAGACTCAGCCTTCACCAAGTTGGCGTACCAAAAGAGCTTCTTGTCATTTAATACGACTGACAAAAGCAATCACTGTCAGAGATTTTGTGTCAGTCGAGGCACGTCAAATCAAGACAGCTGGCAGTCCTGCCTTAATCTTGCGTATATTTTGAGCCTTCTGGCCCAAGTCTGCGTGTATTTTGAACTTATATGTTCCTTCCTCAAATCTATGTGTATTTTGAGCTTTTTGCCTCAAGTTTGCGTAGATTCTGAAGTTTTATGCCCCATGTCTGCGTGGATTTTTAAGCTTTCTGCCCCAAGTCTGTGTGGATTCTGAAGCTTTTTGCTCCAAGTCTGCGTGAATTCTGAAGTTTCTTGCCCCAAGTTTGCGTGGATTTTGAAGCTTTCTTACCCAAGTCTGCGTGGATTTCGTCTTCAACAAGTCTGCGTGGATTTCATCAAATTGGAGTACGTGGCAGCCATGCCACTGATCTCTCGCCTGCGTGTCCTATAACTTGCATACGACTCATGTATGATTGCCATGTGTCCAACAGTTACAGGCCACGTCTAGTAACTGCTCACAACATTGCGTATGTTAGATCCTGCGTGATTTTCAACTAGGCACAGGTTGTGAAGACAGTTATCTTTTCAGTTATTTTTTTGACTCTATAAATAGAGTTCTTTTTCTCATTCATTGTACAGATACATAGTTATCTAACTTACTGTCAAAATTTTGAGAGCTTTTCTTCTTCGCATAGTCCAAGGGATAAAGCGATCGTCTTCTAGATCGGATTCCTACAGTTGTAATTTTCCCAGATACACAATAAATAAAGTGAATTTATTTATGGAAAACAAGAACCACCAGGCTGCGCAGTTCCGAGAGACCCAGAGTCAGCAGGCCACGCAGTTCAGAACGACCATCGCCGATGCACTCAGGAAAGCATGAAGCTGAATGAGAGTGAACGAGAATAGTACCTGCGACCTCTTCTCCTACTGTTAACGCCTCCTCGATGGAAAGCATGAAAGCATAACCCTGACCTCTGGGCGCTGGACGCCTATGTTGCTGGCCTCTCGGCCTCTGAACTTAAGCCTGAGCCTGTGCATCCTACTAAGGTCTTTGTTACTAGAACTGTATCTGTAATATCCTCTGAGCCTGCTGCTGTTGAACCGGCTGGCACACTGAACTGCTGGCTAGAAAGATGATGATCCAGCCGAATTCCTCCTCGGATAAGCCCCTATTATATGGTTTAATGCTACACAAGCTAGGCACAAGCCCTGTGCCCTACGACACTCAAATATGACGTGTCATACCTTTCCATAATAGGAACAATCTACGGTAGAAGACTGTCTCTACTGTTGAAGATGCGATTGAGACGACTGTTGAAAGGAATCCATCGGAGCCGGTCCCTCACAGATCTAATTGTCAAAGCTTGAACTGCTGGAGCTAGTACTGAAGATTGGGAAAAAGATTCCCTCTGAATGTGAGTCCTCTTCTAGCCTCCAACTCTATGAACAATCATCTGGGAGGTATACTCATGCCTCCTCGTCTCTCTAATCATGACGTCAAAAGTTAAAAACTTATGCTACTCCATTGCCAGTATGATCTCCAAATAAAGTTCCTACTGGAACCTTCTCGCCCGGTCCAACTCGATCGCCACTAGGGAAGGGGCAAACCAGCTAACCTAGTTGAACTCTGTCGTATAGCCATCGACGGTCCGGTTCATCTACCTTAAGCTGTTAAACCTCTGTTGCAAATCGTAAAGCGATACCATGTTAAAGTACCGAGTCTGAAACCTCTCACTGAAGTCCACCTAAGTAATAGGCACTATGAGAGAAACTTAATGAGCCGCCCACCAGTCCTGGGCCAAATCTAAAAGATGAAGCCTGACCACTACTACCCGCTTCCTTGCTGGTGTCCCTGCTGCCTCCAAAATAGCCTCAGTATCCTAAAGCCAAGTATCAGACGCTATCCCATCCTCGGTACTATAGTAGTACGGGGGATGGAGGCACCAGAAGCTCCTAATAGAATTGTAGACCAAAGCACCGCCGCTCTCTAGAGCCGTCTGAACTGAGCCGTGCAACCCATATAGCCATGTCATATAGGAGGTGCACATGATCTATAGGAGGCATGAGACTTTGATACTAGGTCTGCACAAGGGTATTATTCAAGGTGTTATATAGGATGGGCCGGGCCATCCTGAGCTTGATGTCACAGACTTAGTGTTTTAGCCTATACTTCGATCTGTGTGACACAAGTTTCCTATCTGAAGACCCGTACCAGCTTTTCCTAAACGCTTAGGTAGATCACTTAGGCAATAATGAGAACAATATAGAGCAAAAGAGATATTGGAAGATTAAAACTTTACTATACTAGAAAGAGTTAACAATTTCTTGGGTGCTGAGAAACAAATGAGCCTCCTACTTTTTTTATAATGCATCAAAGGGCCTACAAGAATCTTCTGAAAACAAAATATTCTACAATAATATTCTAGAGATATTTCCTAACGAAGTCTCTAGAACATCTAGAAGGCTGTGGAGACTTTAAGAATATTCAAGAAGGCTCCATCACATTCCGCCATATTCTTGAGGACTCTGGAAGCTTCTAGCAAAACCTCGATCCGTAGAAGGTCATGCATATCCATCTCAGCAGGAAAAAAAACCTTGGACGTGATATTCTCCCCCACATATTTCGTCGATACCCCCATTGACTTATAAACCAAGTCTCGGAATGACATCTACCCTCATAGGCATGGTCGCTGCTCATCATCCCTTCATTATGCGTCTCATGAAGAACTTTCCAGACTTGCCATCTTCTTCTCAAGATCGGAAGCAAACTGGTTTGTCGCACCAACTTTGACCTTGGTATATGCCCTTTTCGGTACAGAAAGATGCTCGTATGGGTTGTAAGGTCATCGATCCACCACGTCTCTTGGCTACATACAGTTCTCCATACCTCCGCGCATGCGAGTCCCATTTCAATATCGAATCGAACATTCATGAGAAACTTCTTACATAAGCCACTCCACTTTATTGCTTCTGCCTCTACGTAGTTTGTGATGTGCTTCTTTGCCCTTATGCCCCGTCTGGTAGCATAGTCCACTTCCCTCTGCAGAAGTAACTCATCGGAACACCCCTTCGCAACACCCTTGTTCTCGCACGGAAGGCCTTCCTCCTCGAAGCCCTCCTTCATCTCGAGCACCGCTAGATATGCCATCTCCCTTTGGCTACCCTTCTTGAGCTGAATGGCTGTCACATCTCAGAACTAGAATACTGGAAAGTTGAAACAGACCAGACCAGCTACGTATGCCAAAGTACTCCAGTATCCATATATACGGTAAAAGTTGTAGATGTAGGGGTTACTACTACAAGCCAATAGTAATTCCTAGGTCAAGCAAATCCTAGATATGCCAATCACAGGCACGCAAGTAAAGTATAAGAGTATCGTCATCAAGCATATAAGACAATAAAGCATCATAAACTATAGTACATAGATGATTATGAAACTAGTAATACAAAATAAAGAACTAGAAAGAGTGTAAGTCATACATGATCAAACTAGCTGCAGTCAAGAATATACAAATCATGTCTAAGCCCTTAGGTCAAATGTCAAGTCCAAAATATAAGCTAAACACGTGCTCGGCGGCTAAACACCACAAAAGACTATGTAGATAATAGTGGATAAGATAAAGAACACCCACTCAGGCATCCTGGTACTTCGGGTGGTCACCATCGGTGGAAGGTCTGGTAGATCGTCGGGCTCCTCTACCAAATCTGGCCAAAGAAAACCATTAGGGTCAGACCCCAAATCACAAGTACAACAAAGGAAGCCAAAATATGAACTAAAACAAGGATACAATCATAACTATATTAAAGTAAAGCAATAAAAGCATGTATATATAAAGTAAAGGTACCACAGAGTATGTGAAAGAAAACTTAAGACATGTAAAAGACTAAGCAGGAATAGCAATGAGTGAAGCCGAGCATGTAAGACAAGTAATAAAGCCATGCATGTAAACATGTAGTGAAGCCGGGCATGTAAACATGAATAATAATATGTATAGAAATAATAGGAATCTAAGTACTAAAATAAAATAAGCTGAAGCAAGACTAGACAAGAATGAACTCCATCCACCAATCATGGCCAAGCAATGAATACGACTTGATATATTAGTTAACTAGGCTTACGTAATCCTAATTACTAACATATGCACCGTTAAGAAATCCAATCCGACTGCTTTAGAAGCATGAAAAATACTAAAAAGAGGCGTATAGGTTTTATGCACCTAAAATGTAAATGTTCCAGAGTTAAAGCAGTCTCTGAAGCACTATGAGCTTTTGAAGACGCATAGTTGAAGATGAGTCAGAGAAACACATGGTCATTTTGACGCATGGCATGTTTATCTCTTGTATGAAAAGACGAACCTCGAGCAGTATGCAGTGTTCAGACTACCAAAAAAATGTCAGTAATTATGTCACCATCATCAATACACTTTTAAGAGCTGTAAAAGGAACTGTTTTATGCGATTACTTCCAGAATAGTATTTTGTAGTATGCATTCAAAAGCTATGCATTCAAAGTATTATTTGACACATAGTTACTCAGTGAAAAGATATTATTTACAGTAAGCAGCCAGATGCTATACATCTAAAGTTATTTGATGCATAGCTAATCCACCGTAAACAGATCGTGTGCTGACATGGCAGTATTTTGTACATCACGTCTCAAAATATATGGTGAGCTATATGTTATTCTTGAATACTTTCACTCCTTACTAACCCCTAAGGCTTATGCTCCTACCCATTTTCATGTATCTCTGACGCAGAAGATAGTATTTTTTGCACATACACACACAACTATTCCGGCGAATAAAAGCTATATATAGAGGATAGTTTCTTCCTCAAAGGCATGCAGAGAGAGGCTACGTATGCTACACCTTTGTTAATAACTTTCACATAGAGAGAGAGAGAGAGCTTTTAGTGATAAAGTTCTCCTTTACTGCCAAGAGTTCAACAACCACCAAGCTTCATCAATTTTTGCATCAGACCGTCAACGGAGTAAGAAAGTCGAAGTAGACTTAATCTCCATCGTCTCAATCCCTAGATTCTACTGTACTCAGAATTTTTTGTTAAAGATTCTTGTTGTACTCTTTCTTTACAATAATACAAAAAATTCCACATTTTTGGACTCTTTTTGTGTTGAAACAAAAATGGCGACTCTGTTGGGGACGACTTTTTTTATCGCTGAGAAAGCGGTGGCACAATCTGATATGACAAAGCTTGGTTCCATTGAATAAATATTGGTCGTACAATTTGATGAACAAGCATACGAAGCAATATTGTCGGGCAAAGACTGCTACGGCCGCTAAGGAGCAGCTAAGCGTATTCATAAATTTTGGGTATCAAAGTCTCTCTTTGTTGTTCCTAATATCGCTGATGGCAACGAGAAGTCTCTGGACAATATTGGCCAAAATAACAGCTTAGAGGCGCATGGCTCAGCATCAGCAATAGTTGTGTCCAAAGATGTTTTTGCTCCTGAGACGCATAACACTCATCATCCATCTAGGAGGGGCTCTACCAATGAGCCATCAACCAAACCATGTGCTTTCTACAGGAAAAAGAACACCAAGAAGTCACACATCAATCATGTATCTAAAAATAAGGGTACGATATGTGACAGAGTTACTCACTCTAATTTTGGCAAAAAGAATGTACAACAGTTGATCTTTGGCAGAAAAAAATACTACGATATCAAAAATTCAAATATTGAAATTTTTAGATCATATTTTATCAATCAGGACAAGGGTTTGCCTAAATACAAAACTCTAGACGTATGTCTCAAGATAAGAAGTTTGTCTTCCACAGACTTTCTTTTTCAGTAGATTTCATATATCATGCAGAGGCTCCAATTCATGCGTCTCTTCGAGTTATGCGCACAGGTAATGGAAAGTTATACAATCTCACTTCTATGCTCCCCAGTCTTCCATGCGCCTCTCTTTCATATACTGTGAACTCATGTACATTGCCTTCCAATGTACTTAAAATGAGTTCACATGACAACATTTCTCAAGACCTAAGTATTGGGTTCTCCTAAGTACATAAAATTGGTCGATGAGTTCATAAACCAACTTTTCCATGCACAGACTCTGTCTAGTCGCATAAAATTAAGGAAAATGAGGTCATATACCCTTATATTGATTTGCGTGATATGCTTCAGCATAAACGTAAATCGATGGATGTGTCATCAAACACAATTGTGCCTAATCAAAGACATTCTTGTACGAAGATTGTTATCAGTTGTTGCTACTCAAAGACAGTTGATCAACCAGCTAGACGATCTGTCTTCAAAAGATTGCAACCAAATCTACCGAATTTGTCATGTCTTGGACGACAACTTTCAGATAATGAAGATGAGTTACTGATAGCCTCAATTTATGCAACATCAAGCCGAGAGGAAGATTAAATCTCCCCAACTTCTTCATCTAGGGGACGACAAAGAGCCTCTTCACCAGAGGGTATTTATCAAAGAATTCATTCTCGATCTAGACATTCTTTTGGTGTACTGCAAGTTCTGGGGCAAGATAATACTAATGGTACCACTCTCCCAGTCTTCGATCATTCTACATCTCAGTTTGATGACAGAGTACTTAGGACCTCAGAAAGAGACGATGTAGTCTCGTATTTAGGGTCAAGTAGTAGTAATTCTAATAATGCTTTCTTGCATACTTCTCCATCTGGCAGTCCATATACAACATCTGTGTATGCGATGGGTAATGAAGAAGGAAGTAGTAGTGATGGACAGAGATTTGATAATCTCGAAAACATTATGCAAAATGTTATGACGATGATGCAACAGAAGCGAACAACAATGAACCTGCAAACAACTATGCATCATTCTCATCCATCAACTCAATCTTCCGTCGATCAAGTTACAATTGGGGTGTCTTTGAACCATAATCCACCACCGATAGTTGGAAATATCCCTATGCCAATAGGCACGACCGACTATCATACAGTCCACCTTTGCATATCAGCCAATTGATACTTTAGAAGCTATTAGAGGCATCAATGCTCGATTAGATGATATAACTTCAAAAGAGGAGCTCCATGAAATGGAAATGTTATGCCCTTATCCTTCGTAACGGGATGATGTGGTTTGTCCTCCAAAGTACAAACCCCAATCACTGATTCCTTATGACGAAACAGGCTCACCTAGACAGCATTTGACATACTATTACTTCCAAACTGTTCGCATACCAAAGAATGACGTACTTTGGTCTAAATTATTTATCGATACTCTAAAGGGAGTGGCTTTTGAATGGTTTTGCAATCTGCCTGATGATTATATTAAAACCTTCAAAGACTTAGAGAAATTATGCCTTACTAGATTCTATGAGGGAACAGGTGATGTCTCTATGTCAAAGCTCATTGCAACAAAGTAGGAGAATAAAGAACCTGCTCGTGAATTCATTGAACGGTTCAAGAGATTAGCAATAAAGTTGCTCCCCGGGACTCCTCAGTCGATGTTGATTGATACATACAGGGGTAATTTCTCACCAATAGTCAGATTTTGCATTGGCCCTGGAGACTATAATTATTGGCCAGCTTTCATTGCTGTTGCTGGGAAGGCTGAAGAATCCTTCTAGGTTTTGCATTTGATTGGGTTAAAGTCACCATAAGATAAAGTTAAGCGCCTCCAGAATAAAAATACTTCTAGAAAAACCAATAAATAGAAGGAGTCCTTTATAGTAGATGTTTTTGTAGCTGCTTCCTAGCCCAAACAAAAAGCTCCAACTACTTTGAGACCTAATCTACACTATACATTCAATAAAGCCCTCATACTAGACATCTTACATGTACTCATGAAGGGTAACAAGTTGTAATTGCCTTCCTCTTGAAGGCCAGATGAATTAGGGCGAACCAATGATCGAAGTACTATTTCTATCACAATAAGTGCATCACCCTACAAAGGATTGTTATATATTGAAGAATCACATTCAACAATTACTGAATTCCAAGGCCATCACATTGCATACAAATGAGAAACAGGTTTCTACGAATCTGGTTTCCTTCCAATTTGGAGATCTTCCTGCAATTGGAATTTAAGATGGTATCACACCGAAACCTAAGACGGCGTTACAAGTCATCAATCTTCCCTCGGTTCATGAACAAACAGCCGGACTCATACCACCTACTACCTAACATGGTTAGGTTAAGTGGATCTATCCTGACCTTCTTTAAGACACGGATTAAAAATTTGCTTCTTCTACTTCTAAGATTCAGAAGAAAAAGAAGAAAAGTAAGCCATGTAATATGGTCAATAAAGCTCTATTAGAGAAACTTGATCCAGAAAGGCATACCTACGTGCCTCCAATCAGGAGTTAGATGATAATTCCATTCCTACAGTTCCTGCTCCTAATCCACCTACTACTTCAGCTCTATCTAAATCAGAACCATCAAAGCAGACTACATGAGAAAAAAAAAACGAAAAGAAGTGAGGTTTGACAAACCTTTGAAGAAATCTAATCTTTTTGGACTCGAAAAACACTCTAATTTTGATATATTAGCACAGCTTGCCAAAACCCCATCTCGATTATCTATATTCCAGTTGCTTCGTCGTTCCAAATATACACGGAAGGCATTGAGTGAGACGTTGCAGCATGCAGCTCATTTTTGTCCCAGATAGCAGAACCCGATGATGATCATGTGACTTGTCCTCATTGTCAAAGTATGTCAAAAAAGATTTCCAATATCGTCTTTACTCAAGAAGATATGTTGTTGAAGGACAACCACCATGATAGACCCATTTACTATACAAGGTATATCGGGGCTTGTATGGTGGACCACATCCATATTGATCCTGGCTCATCTGTCAGTGTTATACCTCGAAGCTTGCTTTTCCAATGCATAAGTTGTCACCAACCTCTACTACTATCACTGGTTTTAATACTAGACTGAGTCAATTGGGGGAAGATCTGTCTCAAGTGTCAGATCGGGAATCTTTGGACTGAAGTCATATGCCATATCATTGATGCCAATGTGTCTTATAATGTCCTGTTAGGACGGCCGTAGATACATGAAAATCTTCTTGTACCGTCTACTCTTCATCATTATTTCAAAAATATGAATGAAGAAGGAGTAATATGTACATAATTTACAGATATCGATCCTTTCAAGGGGTCGAAGTGTATTTCTCTGACGCAAGGCTGTATAAATCTCTAGATTAGAGGCCCTCTGACGATGAACCATCGCATCTGGTGTTGGATACGGAGGAAGATATTAATGGTGAACCGGAAGAAATTTCTACTGATAAAACCATAGAAGAACCTTTATTCATATATTTGAAAGGCTCTGTGTAGAAGGAGCCAGTTGAAGAGCCCTTGGCTATATATTTAAAAGGTCCCATATAAGAGCCTGTTAGAGCTTCACAAGAGATTCTTTCAGGGGTGGTACACCTTTTGTTGTTGATCTATGCAATAAAAAAATAAATATCAAGACATAGGAGCCTATAGTAATTGATTCGAGGACAAAAAAGGAGGGATCTCTGGTGATTAACCTGAGGACCATGAAAGATGAACCGTTTGTAGTTGATCTTCATCGAAACAAGCACCCAGTTCAACCGGATGAGCCCATAGTGATCGATCCAATGCATGCTATGATCACTACATGAGCAAATATTGTAAATAAACCTCTATGTCTTAAAATTACTGAGAATGTTTTTCTGGAAGAAGAAATCATGTACTTACCTAATGAAAGAGGCTATGCTTTGATTACTTTGAAGTTCCTAAGAATAATCTAAAAACTGTAAACTCTTTGTGTTCACTTATCACGGATACGAAGTTGTTACTGCCTATATCTATTTCTTCTAGAAACAGTACTCCATGTCTGTCATATGAGGATCCTTACTTTGAAGTATCAGCTAGGTTGATTGGCAAGATACTGATCTTTTTTGGTTGAGAAGTTACTAAAGAAGCTTTGGTTGATAATGCAGCTTTACCGGTACACTCATCAAGAAAGAATGTCATTCAAAAAATAGGCTATGATTTACATAGTCAACAAGGTCTCAATTTTGGTAAAGGTCGACATTTATCGCTGTGTATCGCAACTCCATAAGGGAAACCGTAAGACTACTATCATCATACTCATTCTGGGCTAGAATATATAACTCCTCCTACTATACCAGAAATCTCAGACGAAGAAAATAGTAATACATATTCTCATTCTTATGATTCTTTAGTATAGGATTCAGATCATAGCATGGAAGCAATATTTAGAGAGATTTTCTCAGCATATATGGTATCTCATGATCAAACAGAGGATGATAATAATTTATTAAGCCTTTTGAAGTCGAGCCATGGGCTCAACAACTTGAGACCTAATGAAAAATATGGTTTGAATACTGGAAGCCTCCTACTGAAGATGAAGTTGTTCAAATTAATTTAGGTAACTTAGAGTCGCCTAAACCAATATTCATTAGCAAAAGTTTATCTGATGAAGATAAACATTCTCTTCTCGAGCTCATTAAAGAGCATATTGATGTGTTTGCTTGGAGTTATGAAGATATTTCTGGGCTTGATACACAGATAGCAACGCATCGTCTTAATATACATCCTAATGCCAAACCTGTAAAGTAACAACAACGGCGATTCCGTCTAGATATGATGGAAGCTATTGTGATTGAGGTAATAAAACTTATTGACAGTGGCTTTGTCTGAGAAGAACAGCACCCTGACTGGGTCGCTAAAATTGTTCCGGTCATAAAGAAAAATAAAAAGATTCGGCTATGTATTGATTATCGAGATCTTAATCCAGGTTGTCCAAAGGATGAGTTTTCTCTTCCAATCACAGATGTCATGATTGATAACACTTATGGCTTCGAACAAATGTCCTTCAGCTACAATCAAATTAAAATGTTTCCAGCCGATGAGAAACACACTTCATTTTGAACACCGTTGGGGGTATACTGCTATATGATGGTGCCCTTTGGTTTAAAAAATGTTGGAGATACATATCAACGCGCCATGAGCATAATTTTTGCGAACATTTGCAAAAAAGGTAGAATGCTATGTCGACAACATTGCTGTTAGAAGTCGTTCAAAGGGAGATCACCTTCAAGACTTGAGAATGGTGTTCGAATTGATGTGGGTGCACCAAGTCAAGATGAATCCTACAAAGCCATTTTTTAAGAGTCTCCAGCGACAAATTTCTTGAATTTGTCATAACTTTAAAGGGAATACATATTGACCCCGACAAAGTTAAAGCTATCCTAGAAATGGATCCCCTGATATTAAAAATGTCGTGGTCTACAAGTAAGGCTGGCATACATTCGAAGGTTCATTTCAAACCTGTCGGGATGATGTCGATCCTTTACTTTGTTAATGAAGAAATGAGTCTATTTTGTCTGGGATGAAAAATGTCAATAAGCATTCGAAGATATTAAAAGGTATCAAACTAATCCTCCAATATTGGTGGATCCAGTTGTGGATAAACCATTCTTGTTAATATTCTCTTGGTGCCCTATTAGATAAAAAGAATAATGAAGGGCATGAACATGTTATTTATTATTTGAACCGTATGATGGTCGGTGCAGAACACAGATACAACCCTGCTGAGAAGGAATGTCTTGCTTTAATTTTTGCAATCCAAAGGATGCGTCTTTATGTAATGGGATAAACTATCAAGTTATATCCAGGTTTAATCCTCCTAGGGTTCTCATGACAAACCAAGTGCACTTAATTCTTGCCTTGCTACTTGAAAAATGTTATTATCTTCCTATGACATGGATTATGTACCCCAAAAAGTAGTTAAAGGTCAAGCTTTGGATGATTTTCCAGCTGCACACTGATTAGCTAAACTCTATGATAAAATTTTGGATAAAGTATTAGAGTCTAATACTATGACAAAAGAGTCTATTTGGAGGATGGTCTTCAACAGAGCTTCAAGAACTGGTCCCAAAGGCAACATTGTAGCAGGAGAGGGGGCAGTGTTTATATTCCCTGATAATCTGGTTATCCATCGTGCTTATTCACTTATGGAGCCTTGTTCTAATATTGTTGCAGAGTATAATGCCCTACTTATTGGACTCTAGTTAGTTAAATAGCTGGGGGTAGATTATTTGAAGCTTATGGCTTATGGCGATTCTAAATTGATAGTAAGTCAAGTTCGAGGAGAATACGAGGTTCATCATGAAGATCTTGTTCCATATTATCAAACAACTCTCGAAATAGCTTCTACTTTCTTCCGATTTTTCATTAAATATGTACCTCGGTTTAAAAATATAGAAGCAGATGCTCTAGCAGGATTGGAACCCTTACTTGCTATCCCAGTCAATACCCAGAAGTCAATTACAGTAATTGGTCGAGAATTATTTTGTATTAAGAATAATCTGGATGTTCATCAAAGCTATTCAGCAACAATGAATGTTGATTTGAAAGATTAGAGATTTCTATTTATAGAATATGCTATTTATAGAATTCTTCTCGATGATCCAAAAGAGGCTATTTCAATAAAGAGAAGTTCTCTTCGCTTCTTTTATGGTGCATCTACTAAATTATTATATCGAAGATCATACGATGGACTTTTTCTACGATATTTATTCGAAGAAGAAGAAGCTAAACAGGCCCTTGGTAAAACTCATGAGGTACTCATAGTGCCCATCAATCCGGTCTAAAATTATAGGATCGACTAAGGCGTTTGGGTTATTATTGGCCCACTATGGTGACTGATGCTATAGATTATGCAAGAAAATACAAAGTTTGCCAAATTCATGCAGATTTTATACATCAACCTTTAGAATTTTTGCACCTAATGGCCACATTGTAGCCCTTTGAAGCTTGGGGAATGGATATCATTGGACCTATCAATCCTTCTTCCTCTAGGGAACATCGATTTATCCTAGCAATAATCGACTAGGGCGGAACTATATCACTTGTTGAAGTAAAAACATCTAATATCATCAGTTTCATTAAATATCATGTGATCTATCATTTGGGACTACCTTGGAGAATTTTCCATGATAATGACCCTTAATTTGTGAGCAATAAATTCTATCAATTTTGTAAGAAAAACCAGTTCCATAATGTAGCCTCTATAGCCTATAATCCTGCAACTAATGGTTTGGCCGATGCTTTCAACAAGACTATTATTAAGTTACTCAAGAAGTTTGTTTCATCCAACAAACATAATTGGAATGAGGAACTTGGTGAATGTCTTTGGGCATATCGTACTATAGTACGAACTTCGATCGGTACAACGCCGTTTTCTTTGGTCTACGGAAGCGAAGCAGCTCTTCCTCTGGAGATTCAAATTTCTTCTCTCCGAATTTCCTTATGCAATGAGTTAACAACTGAAGACAATGACCATTTACGGTTACAAGAATTGGAGACACTTGATGAGAAACAACTCATGGCTCAACAACGGGTTGAATTATATCAAGTCCGCATTTCTAAAGCCTTTAATAAAAAGGTGAAGGAGCAAGTTTTTTAAGTCGACGACCCAGTTCTTTCCGTAAAAAGGCCTATGGTGATGACACATAAAAGCATAGGGGAATTTGTAGCTAAATGGTAAGGACCTTTTGTTGTCAAATCAGTGTATTCGAATGGAACATACAGGCTAGCAAAACCCAACTGAGATTTACTGATGACGCCTATTAATGGAAAATTCTTAAAGAAGTATTATGTCTAATCGACATTATCTTATATTCTCCAGCAAGTTTTTGTACAGTATTTACATTTTCTTTCCGAAGTAATAAATATCCTACATATTAATTCAACATCTCTTTCACTTTGAACCATTATTTTTATCCCAACAGTTCTGGATAAGTTATAAATAATAGGTCCTCACAAAATTCCAAGCGGAATTACCCTCAATTCTTACAAAACTTTTTTGTAAGAGAAATTTTCTAAAAATAATCTCTCCAATTTATAAAAGTCATTATTAAAGCCAAGTCGCTTTAAAGACATCTTATTTCAAATCCCCAACTGGAATCGAAATAATCTATTTTGTCAAAAGAATATTCATGTCCATATTACCTCTGAATTATTCTTTGATGCCTACCCTCTATAGAGATTTGTTAATTTGTTATGTCCATATTACCTCTGAGCAAATTTACTCTGAAAGAATATTTATGTCCATACTACCTCTAAAATATTTCATATCACCTGCTCTCTCTATAGAATTCTATTAATTTCCCAAGTCCATATTACCTTTGAGCAGATTTATCCAGGAGTATCTATCAAGTCCATATTACCTCTGGTACACTTCCTGATTATATCCTATTACTTGCATATAGTCGAATGCACCATAAGTAATAGGTCCATACAAATATGATATTTTCCTATGTCCATATTACCTCTAGAGAAATATCATATGTAAAATATCCCCAACAAGATGAAAAGTGTTCTCAAAATTCAAATAAAGATACATGATACTTTCATCAATCTGCCACAAAAGAAAGAAACGAAAAAGAAATACAAAAATTGTCTTCATATGTTGACCCCAAAATAAGTGCGTATAACTCTCAAAAGTTATCTGTATCTAATGTTTGATACAACCTAGATAGAAGACAAAACATTAAATTAATCTTCTGCTAGAAAATCCCACGCTATCATAGGAGGCACATAAGAAGACTCTATGTGGTCGTTTTTCCTTCAAGACCTGGAAGGCACATAAGGAGACTATTTGGATATGCGTCCTCTATCATCATCAAGGTTGTTTAAATGATAGTTGAGTGTTTTCATGCATCGAGTTGTCAGCTGTTTTCTATTTGTCAAAACTAATGCGGCATTTGTTAGTGTGTTCTTACATATGGAGCAATTACATATGGAGCAATAGACAGTTCACAATAGTTTGGCAACATAAGAAGCTTTCATTAATAGTGATAAAGGGTTTACAAAACATGGCCAAAAGAGAACCAAAGTAAACGTAAAATAAAACCCTAAAATAGTTAGGGGGAAGAGCAGTCAGAGTCAATGATCACATCTGTAATATATTGGAGCGTCTGGATACCCGAAGTGTGAAATAGTCGACGAAAAATGTCAACTCCCCCTGCACCGCCTTCTCTTCTCGGCTCAAGGAAAGAAAATCAAAGTTAGGTGATACGCTCAGTGGCTTGGCAATATCATTCAGGATGAGGCCCATCAAGTCTAAGATCTCCTCCACCATATATAGCCTTGTCTCCGCCAGCTTTCTCTTCTTCGAGTTGGGAAGAGGTACTAGAGTTGGGGCCACAACAGGAGGTTGGGACGGTGGTGTGACCACAGTCAAGCCCATACTAGGAAGCCGCAGAAAAGCATCCCTCTTTGGCATTTGGGGGTATTTGCTAGAAAATTTTTTCTTCGGAGCCATTGGGGGAGTAGTAAAATAACAGTAATTCTTTATTACTATTTACACAAGAAAATAACTCTTCGGTTTCCTCAATTTAATGCTTTGGGGATATGAAAATTTTCTAGAAAAATGCAAACAGTGGCGTATTAATGATAATAAATTTATTTAATAAGGGTTGAGTTACTATGAAGGGCACAGTCTTCGAAGGATCGTTTGAACTCTACTCATAATTAAGATTCACATAACTGATGCAGGAATAGAACATAGATTTTTGCATATCAAGTCGCATGATCCAAACACTGATATTAATTCGGAAATCTTAAAGGGATTCTGTCAAAGCAGTGACAACATGGCAAGTGACCTGATGCGTCTAAAGCTTTGTATGATAAAATCCCCACTCATGGTTCTTGTTCAAAGTATTTCAAAACTTGTTTAAGTTTTAAAAACTTTGAAGAGAGTTTTGTAGAAGCATAAAAAACTAAAAAGAGGCGCATAGGTTTCATGCGCCTAAAATGTAAATGTCCCAGAGTTAAAGCAGTCTCTAAAGCACTATGAGCTTTTGAAGACGCATAGTCGAAGATGAGTCAGAGAAACGCATGGTCCGTTTGATGCATGACATATTTTTTGCCTCTTGTGTGAAAAGATAAACCTCGAGCAGTGTGCAGTATTCATATTACAGGAAAAATATCAATAATTACTTCTCCATCAACATTACACTTTTAATAACTGTAAAAGGAGACGTTTTATGCAACTACTTCCAAAACAGTATTTTGCTGTATGCAATCAAAAGCTATGCATTCAAAGTATGTTCGACACATAGTTATTCAATGAAAAGATACTATTTGTAGTAAGCAGCCAGATGCTATACGTATAAAGTTATTTGACGCAGAGCTAATCCACAGTAAACAGATCATGTGTTGACATGGTTGTGTTTCATGCAGCACGTCTCAAAATACATGACAAGCTATACATGATTCACAAACATGTTCATTCCCCACTAACCCCTAAGGCTCGTGTGCCTACCCAATTTTATGTGTCTTTGAGGCAGAAGACAATGTATTTTCTCCACATTCGCACATAGCTGTTCCAGTGAAGAAAAACTATAAATAGAGGACAGCTTCATCCTTACAGGCATCTAGAGAAAGAGAGAGGCTACGTATGCTACACCTTTGCTAAGAACTTCTAGCGAAAGAGAGATTTCAATAATAAAGTTCCCCTCACTGCCAAGAGTTTATTAACCACCAAGCTTCATTAATTTTTGCATCAGATCATCAACGGAGTAAAGTCAAAGTAGACTTAATCTCCATTGCCCTAATCCCCAGATTCTATTACACTCAGAGTTCTTGTTGTACTCTTTTTTTTACAATAATACAAAAGATTCTATATTTTGGGACTCTTTTTGTGTTGAAACAGCTGTCTGTCCTATAGATTGTCCAACTCATCCAGGTCGCGGATGCAAGGATATATATAGTAGATACACCTCCGTAAGAGACGTGTATCCTAAGGAGGTAGCCCCATACGATGGCGAACTAATAGAAGTACAATATACTGGATATACTGGACTGTCCCACTCGACGGTGTGCTAGAAATGTGCCCATCACGACGAAGAGCAACAAGACCATTGTAAAGGCCAAAATAAAGGGCTTGCAAACAAACAAGAAAAATCTTCCCAATGCAGCTAGATAGTCAATCTAGTTGTTTAGTCCTTAACGTTTTTATTTAGGATTCTAAATGTGGCATTCCGTAGAATCCATCCTAGACGCGAGACACACAAGACTGGACAAGACAAGCAAGGGTACACTATAACAAGCCACAATGGAATACAAGTATCAAAAGAGGAGTGCGCTATGACAAGCTACTATATCAAGATAGACAAGACAAGGAATTCAAATTGCTTGCGTATGTACGATAAATTTAACATGTATCCATCAAAAATTACAGTATTGATGTTTTTACAAATTGCCTAATTACTTTGTGTATGCTCATCATATCGTGATTGCTACGTTGGACACAGAATTTGACTTGTCCTGTGACTCTTGTTTCATCTGATTCTAAGACATTTGACAGGATCGTCATTTTGCAGGACTATGATCCAATTTGACGGACGATTTTGTGATCGGCTCATCAGAATCCAAATCTGAAGATACCTTTGAGTTCATATTGTCGTTTAGACTTTGTTTGACCTATAATATTCTAAATTTAGATATCTTTAGTTTTGGCTTATTTTTTGATGCAAAGTGGGCCTATAGGCGGATACTGTTTTAACCAAAAATAGATGTATTCGCCCCTATGTCCAAATTGAATTTATGGGTAAACTATTTTAGCTTTCTTACTTATTTCGAGCATGTTGGTACTTTTGTTTCAGTATCCAGAGATGTTCGTGATGATTTTATATTTTCTACTTCCATTGACTTGATGTGTTCACCTTTTGGACGTTGTCAAATCATCACAACACCTTCAGGCAAGTATAGTTGGCATGATTAGTATTTATTTACATTTATTTTAGAATGTACTTTTTATGTTATTTTTTTTACTCTATTTAAACTATGCGTCCAAGTTATATTAGGTACAAACGACCGTATTACCCGTTTTACATTACTTGTATTTGTTTTATGCATATTGGTCCAGTTGTAGAGGACACCTCATGATTGTGAGGTATTTTTATATCTCCTTTAGGCATGACACATATGTTCCATGAGTTGTGAGTTTCATGTAGGACACAAACTTGCTTATTCGACTGTCCATCGGTACATATCGGATGTATGATGGATAGAATATAACTACTAATAGAAATGCATGTTAGAAGATTAACAGTTGTTAGAGGTATTGTGTTGTGGATACAAATAGTGTGGGGAGGACAATTACTAGGCGTATGGGCTACTATGCACATTCCTTTTTTGTAACCTGTAAACTCCGTCGTAGATGTTGGTGAGATGACCCTATAGTTTCAGTTGGCCACTGACTTTTAATAAAAGTTATATGCTTTTGGTGCCTGATTCACAAGCGATAATTATGCTGATCATATTTTAGCCAGAGTGCCCATTCATTAAAGGTTGTCCTTTAAAGTACATATTTCACGTAAAATGGTTAGAAGACTGTAACTCCCTAGAATCATTTTACAAAAATTTGAATTTGTTTTCAAAAATTTTGGTTCCTTAACAAGATTTTGTGAATTTAACCTTTCCTTTTATAATACTTTCACTTCTAATTACTGATTACCATCTTTGTAAGCTACACTTTAGCTATTATACACTAATTATGTTAGTTTTACTACATATTAATATTTTACTAATTCTGTTATTGATTATAGATTATTTTTGAATAATACTATAAATAATTAATTCCAGGTCATTATTTCTAGTTATTGCATGCATATGTTTTCTTTAGACTAAGTGATGCAAGTACACGTTAAGTACTCTTTCTGACCCCAAGCAAGAAGAGGAGCCACACAAACAGCAGTGATAGAAACTTTGACAACGCAGGTCTACGTTTTCAGCTAATTGTGAATTATTCTAACTACCAGCTAACTAAAAAATAAATTAATTGGTTAGTTAGTTACAAAGTAGTTATTAATCTGTTCTAAATACCCTTAGATCTGTTTGTATTTACTGACATTGCCACTAGGACTGACTTGAAACACACACTATTATTTTATTATAAATATTGGGGGAGTTCCTCAGTTATTATTATTACAAGAATTTTAAATCCATTGTTCAATCAATCTCACTCCTTTGTTGAATTCCCGACCATGCCCCGCCTGCCGCCGTCGTGTGCTGCCGGCCATCACCGGCCACCGCCAAATCAATATCCCTTGGCTACTATAGTGACTTCGACCAGTCGTCTGGCACCACCGCCATTTCCTTCTAGTATCGCCACCATACAAAATTCCCACTCCAGACCCACTCCGGCTATCCACCATCTCCTGCGAACTGTGTCTCCTTCGCAGAGCCGGTCACCCATGTTCCCAATTCCAATACACCACCGCGAGCCATGGACCCCTGGCCACCAGATCCACCACTCCGACCATCCATGACATCACACCAGTATCGCCACCACCACATACACACACAACCAAAATAAAAACCCATCGCACTCACCTAAGTTCTGCACCGCCATTCTTCGTCTCCTCCGCCGGTTCCCGAGTTCCATCGCGCCTCCCTTGAGATCCCGACTATTATGGAGATCAGTGTAGATCCATCTTCGCCCTCCTCAAGCTTCGTCAGCCGGGGTAGCTACTCGAGCCGAGGCTCAGCGCCGCCCGTGCCATGGTCGTCCACTTCTACGTCGAGCCAAGTGCCCAGCGACCTAAGTCTCGACGTCCAGCTCTGTCATGTCTCCTCAAACCTCGGAGATCCGCGTGTTGGGCGACGACATTATCGTCGCCGTCCTTGGATCCCTCACCATACCCGGTAGTTGTGCCTCCAACGTTGGCGATGTGGCATTTTGTCAGATCCACCGATCTTGTCGATTTGAACCATCATGGCGAGTCTCCTCGCCACCAACAGTCAGATCTACCGCCGCTGCCTCACTAGAAGCGGACGTACGCACCGAGCTTCCAATTGTTGAAACCCATGGCAGGTGCACTCCATCTCCTTCTCACGAACCCCTTTCTTCTCCTTCTTCTTTCTTCTTTTTCCCTTTTTTTTTGAGAAGAGCAACTGCTCTTTGCCGCCTCTCTCTTCAGTGAGAGAGTTTGGGGGTTTAAAAAGAAACCCTAAGTTTCTTTGTGGTGGGCTTGAAGCCCAACAGTTATTTGAGTGAGTAGTGGGCTTTAAAATAAGATTATGATTTGTTTTAAAAACAAATTTTGGTTGGGTTTCAGCTTTTAAGTGCTAGAATAAATTACTGGTTATGATTTCATAGGCTTGAACTTCCAGATCTCGGATGAATATGTTAGATGATTTAGGACTGGGCTATTAGTTGTTACTGTTACTATGGATATTATTATTATAACTTTTATTATTATTACTGATAATTTTTATTACTAGTACATAAATTGGTTAATAATTTTATTAACATATTGGTTAATTTTCGATAAAAGTTATACTATCTTTTACAAATAAGTTTACTAAACAAAATTATTGATCTTATATTGGACACAAAATTATTGATCTTATTTTCGATAAAAGTTATATATATCTTTGATATATATATATATATATATATATATATATATATATATATATATATATATATATAAGTTTACTAAACAAAATTATTTTGCTATATAAACTATTAGGTATCTATTTAGGATAGCATGTACCTTAGTGATAATCTATATGTAGTCAAACTGTATAGATAGCTAGCTAATAGATAGCTAGATAATGCCTTTAAATAGAATTTAACTTATTCTTACCATTCTAGGTGCACTTTGAGGCAGACTTGGTTTGCAAGGACAAAGGCAAGTACACTACGATTGAACTCTACTTTGTATTTTTGCATTGCATTGATCTTATATTGGACACGTCGTTACACAATATGGTCTTGTGCTCTTGCTCATGTTTTATGTACTTTACTTGTGTCTGGGAGGGGAAATACTACAGATGTGTGACCAAACCCATGATCAGATATTCATGTAGATAGCTTAGGCCTCACACTGTGCCCGCGGGTCCTAAGTCGTACCTTTATTTATGTGCCATATAACCTGTGCTACCCAAGTCGGTCACACATTCTGGATGTATTTCAATCTTGCACATGTCAGGTTCCATGTTATATTTCAGGTTTAGTTCATGTATTTATTTTTCTGTACTTCAGGTTCTTACTTTCTTGTATTCATTGCATCACAAGTTTTACATTGTATATGTTCATTTTGTAGGGTTGTACTTTGCTCCTTTCCTGATTGGATACATTGCAGGTGTCGGGACTTTCTACCTTAGCATTATAGATGACAGGACGGGTTGATATTTTAGCTAGCCTGGAGGCTACGAGGAGATCAGTGATGGGTTGGGACTTTGTTATACAGGTTTACCTTTAAATTTGATAATTTTGTATCATAAAGACATGGTGATTTGTAATATTATTTAGCACATGTTTAGATGTTGTGATGTGATCTCATGATGTGACTTAAGATATTAGATACTTAGTACAGCTTACTACGTTGTATCTCCTAACGTAGGCTGGGCGTGTCCGACTCGTGTCTGATTATTCGGGAGCGGGTCGTGACATGTTTTTAGTGGTGGCCAATGCAGGTCAGTCCAATGGTGCCTAGGATTAGAGTACCATTGGGAACCTGCGATATAGGATTGATCGATCACAGCTTAGACCGATTATATGGTTATACATATTTACTATTTGTGTTTTCCTAATATTATTAGCTTCTAAGTTTCTCTAAAGATTAGACTAGTTTAACTCCTCTTTTTTAGCCAACACCAATGACTAATATTCTCAAAGCTCCAAACTTCTTTGAAGATTTTGTTAGATTACGCCAATATGATTTTCTTTGATCAATTCGAATATTCTATCATGAGGTCCTAGACTAAACTACTTTTCACAACTTGAACTTGCTTATCTAGTTTCCTAAACTTCTCATTGACCATAAGGAGTTTTTTTCCTCAGAATGATTTCGGTATAGGTCAACACCCTTAAGTAATTATTTAGAGACAGGACATTTCCACTAGTTCTTCCACTCAAAGTCGTACCATTTCTATTAGAGTCAGGTTAAGTCAAATCCATAAGTTTATGTCCTCATTTTTTTTGAATAGTGAAAGGTCAGAGAACAGGTACTCCACTTAACTTCAGTCATTTTCTTTTACTGGTAATTAACCCTTGATTTTCAAAGACCCATAAAATAGATACTTATGTCACTTTTATCATGATCATGATTTTCAGGACTCATTTGAATGGTCAGAAACTCCTTTGAAATTCCTATGGATAAAGTTGAGAGAATATTCGACAACCTACTATGAATGGCGTGACAGATGCGCAATGCAGTTATTTATCTGAATTATGGAGACCGTGAGTTTACTGTAGCTAGCTGCGCACTGGCAAGGCATGGACTCTAAGTCGAAGTAATTTCAGGTATTTATAGGTTTTCAGATACTATTGAGGCTATGTCCTAAATTCATAATGTTTTGACCTCCTAAGTCGTTCCTGTCACGACCCGCACCCGCTTTTCGGATACGAGACGTGTCCAAGCCCAGCCTACGCCACGTAATAAACAAAGTACTCATAAATACTAACTGCTCATTCACAACAACTAAATCAACTTTACAAAATATAGAAGTTTTACATTTGAAGAAGAATGTAAGCTTTTACATTTATAGAAAACTACCACACAACCAACTAGTCTTTTATGGTTTAGCCTTCGAGTCTCTATTTCCCCCTCGTATGGTCCATAGCGCAAGGGTAGGCACGTCATCCTCACCTATAACAACGATCCAGTCAGAAAAAGAGCAGAGTACAACCATATTGCAATTAATGTTGTTAGTCCAAAATAAGTTAGAACAACGAGAAACGATGATGGCAAAGAATATATAAAGGACTAATACTACCAAGGTATGAACGATCAAGATATGAACTAGCAAAATATAAACTAGCAAGATGGGATCTAGTAAGATATAAACTGACAAGATGTAAACTAGCAAGATATGAACTAACAAGATAATGGACTAGATGAAGGAAAAATAGGAACCACTATGTGTGTGTGAAATACCTTTTAATACATGAACGGCTGGGCTAATACGGTACATCATATGATGGCTATCATTCAGTAATTGGTACGGCTAACTCATACGTGGGTGTATATGACTTAGCTATCATTCGGTAACGGTAATTGGGTTTGTTCACGTATTTACCGAGTATTTCTCCTCCCGACTCTCTAACAATCAATAACGGTCAATGATACACTAAGAAGGATATGATAACTATAGTGTCACAATCGTGTCTCAATGGAATATCAAGCAATGACTCAACAGGATATTAAACAAGAAAACTATAGTGTAAATATTATAATGAACTAAAACATAAATGCAATACTGTACTTGCCTGAATCCTTGCACAAACCGTAGACACAAGTAGAGGATGAGGGGATACCGATCTAGAAGCTGTCAACCTATAGCACATATCGCACCACGAACCGTGCACGAAAACCACAAATCAATTCTAATGTTCTAATTCTAAATTCATGGAATAGTGGCTAGTTGGGTTACTAATCTAATAATAATTAATTCTATAATAATTCACTCAAAAACCTAATGTAAACTAATAATAATCTAAATATAATCTAAATATGCAAGGTTGGCCATCAAAGGTCATTTTTCCAATTTTAGAAACCATGGCACACAAATCGAGGCATGTCGTTGACTATTTAGTCAAACGCTGTGAACTCTAGATTTTGAAAGCGCACCTTGGTAGATTTAGCACCATAATTTCGTTGGAATTAACTGTGCCGCAAAATCACATTTTGGTCAAAAGGTATCGCCGTTATGGCTAATCATGACCAAAACGATGATCAACCGATGAATTCTGAGTTCAACAGAATAAATAAAATACTAGATGAAAGTAATAATTTTTGGAAAAATTATATGTCGTAGAGATCTGTGTTAGCTTTCCGAAACTTCAAACGGTTCATGATTTCGATTTCTGGTTCTCCCGGAATCTCAAAAACAGCAAAATATGTCAAATTTTGGACAACCGACACTCTACGAATTTTCCAAAAATTTAGGAATAATATCTACGAAAATAAATTACATATTCAGAAATCTTACCTTGATACGAATCCAGCAAAAAAAACAGCGCACGAAAAGCACGTCGGAGTTGGCGAAAATCGCTTCGGAAATTCGGAAATCCTAGATGAGTTCTCCCACAAAAGACGGCTGGAATTTAATTAGGGTGGACGAATATAATATATATATATATAGGAGAGAGAGAGAGAGAGAGGCGGTGGCTGACAGGTTTGAGCGCCGACAGGTGGGCCAGGGTACGGCTGACTGTGTAATATTTTAGGAAAATAGGTTTTTAATTACCAGAAATAAATTTTTAATCAGTTTTTAATCAAATAACACAAATAAATATGTAAAAATATCAAAAAAATCTGTAAAAATTCCAGAAAATATAAAATGACATATAGAACCCTATAAAAATATTTGGGATCAATATTTGCTCATAGGCTTGCACAGTAAATTCTAGAAGTCTTAGAAAATAGGTTTTTCCTATATTTAATATTATCTAAAAATTCCAGAAAAATTATAGAAAAATACAAAAAATATATTTAACCTAATAGAGCCTAAAGAAAAATAATGGGTCTCAAAATAGTCACAGATGACCTCAAAATAAATTATAAAAGTCATTCATAAATATAAATCTTCATAGAATAAATATTTATAAATATATAAAAATGTCTAAAAATCATAATAAAATATAAAATAGCTATAGAATGCATATACCCTATCTAGAGATCATGTGACCACAAGATGGTCATAACTCACCAACAAGCTTTGGCATAACTCACAATGGCCATAAAATTAATCATAAACAAATAAAATTAAAAAAAATAAAAATTTGGGAAGTGGGCTTACAAATCTACCCACCTTAGAAAAATTTCGTGCTCGAAATTTCAAAATATACAAATAGGCACAATCAAGAATATCATCAAAATATGACATGTCCAATCGATATGAATAAGCACGACAAAGAATATAATCAAGAAAATAATGTGATGAATGATCAAAATTGATCGGGCGTATAGAATCGAAATCTAAATACATTTTAGAAATATAGTGGAAGGAAATCAAAATAGGTTTAAAAAATGACGATTAAAAATAGAAAAATATGAGAGAAATAAAGAACTAGTAGTTGTAGAGAAGGTGGTAACAAGAAATAAGACATCAAATAAATTTAAAAAAAAATTAATAGTCGTATGCCAATAAAGGATATAGTCGCTATGATATTCGAAAATCATAAGTATATCCGAAGTCATTTAACCGAGAATCCATGCCTCGCTAGTGTACATCTGGCTGCCGTGAACCTTTGGTTTCATGACTCAAGTATAATATGTTATCGAACACTTTATCAACTCTACCCAATATTGGCATAATAAATCAAAAGATCAATAATACAACTAGGATATAGTTTTAGTAATATTCGACAACCTATGCATACTTAAAATTATTTTAACTTAGGGGTTGTAAGCCCCTGATTTTCAAAATTTTTTATTAGTGTTAATTAATTTTTAATATTATTTATGGCCTTAAAATAATTATTTAGATTTTTAGGAATTTTTCTAGAATTTTTAAATGATTTTAAAATAAGTTTTATATGTTAAAATATCAATTTGCAAATTTTTAAAATGTTTTAATATCATTCTGCAATTTTTTAAATTGTTTTTATATCAGTATGCAATTATTTAATTGTTAGCATATTAGTTTGTAATTTATAAATTGTTTTAGTATGTGGAGTGCAAATTTTTATTTGCACTTAGACCCGATAGGACCTAAATATAATTTCCTAATTCTAGGGGGGCCTAAGTGTAAACCTACAGCCCCCCCCCCCCCTCCCACGTCACTCTCTCTCTCCTCCTTAACTGTCCGGACACAGGCTCGTGTTTTTATTATTTTTTTTATAATATCTAACCTAAACAGAAACAAAACTAACCTAAACCCATTCCCTAACACAACTAATGGGCTGACCCCCTGGTCAGCCCGACCCGCTTAAACCCCCCCCCCCCCCCCCCCCCCCCCCGCTGCTGGCTGAGTTCGAGCCCCTCTTTCTGTCTTCTTTTCTTTTTTCTTTTTCTTTTCTCTTTTTCTTTTTCTTTTTCTTTTAGTTATAAATATCTATATATTTATATAATATATTATATATATATATATATAGTATATATAATATATAATATTATATATATATTATATATATATATGTATATTAGTAATATATATGTATATACTGTTTTGACAGTATTTTATATATATTATATATAATTTATAATTAGTATTTTATGTATATATTTAGTATTTTTATATATATACATATAGTATATATTTTATATTTATCATGTGTGTATATATTAATTTAAAACCTTATTACAAATGTTTTCTATATATA
>JANAVB010009200.1:20724172-20932341 GCA_029216955.1 Iris pallida
TGTCCTTCTCCTGTTGGATTGCGCTCCCCTGCGATATCTAGTGGTTCCCACCCGAGGCGTTCCCCTTCCCCGCTCCTGCTGGAACGCGCTCTCAGTTCCACTCCTTTGCGCAATGGTGGGGCCCCTGCGCTATTCGAGCAGTTGCGCTCCCCTGCGCTATCTGGTGGGTTCCCCGAGGCGTTCCCCTTCCCTGCTCCTGATGGATCGCGCACTCAGTTCCACTCCTTTGCGCACAATGGTGGGCCCCCCCTGCGCTAAACGAGCAGTTGGCTCCTGCGCGTTTTAGCGGACACCGCTCGCTCCTTTGCGCGGATCTCTCTAGCGCGAGTGCGCTGCCCTCCCTGCGGGCCCACTGCTTTGGAGACGTCTCTTGCGCAATCCTCCTCATCCCATCCCCTCTCTTCCCCCTCCTCCCTTGCTCTCCCCCCCTCCCTTCCCCTCCATTCCGTTCCCCCCTCACCCTTGCACCCTCCCCGCCCCTGCCTCTCTCTTCACACCCCCCCCGTACCCTGTCATCTCTCCCCTGCCATCCTCCTCCGCCCCCCACCTCCCTGCCTCCCAGCGGCAGCCTCCTCCGCCCAACCTTCGGTTTGTCCCCCTTCCCGTCCAGCTGACCCCCTTCAGGCGCCACCGCCCTCTCTGCGCCTACCCGGTCGGCGGATCCCCGTGGCATCTCCCCTTCTCCCCTGCCGGCCAGGACCTGCGCAGGTGCCTCCGGAGTTACGCATATTATCAGCGGCATCCTTGAGCCGACTCCTCACCATCCCCCAATCTCCAGCCGGACAGCCCTCCTACGCAGCTTCCCTCCGTCCGATTTATTCCCCAGAAGGGTCTCACGATCCCGGACATCCCCCTCCGGATATCGAGTATCCGCTGGAATCCCCCATTCCCACAATTACTTCTCCGACTCGGAACTGTCCTCGCTGTCTTCATCCTTCCCCAACACCTTTGTCCTCAAATTCTCCGCGGGTTGCCCCAAACTAGCCAGGGTTCAGGAAGTCATTGCTAGCTGGCGACTCGCGCGGAATACCGGGTCGCTCCCCTCGATCCTCGACATATGCTCCTCCACCTCTCTCCGATGCCGATCACAGGACGGTGTGGTCCAAAGGTACTTGTCGTGTGGACTCCCACCAGATGAAGATCATCAAGTGGTCCTCAGATTTTAGCACCTCGCAGATTCCGCGAAGGTCGCAGTGTGGGTGACGCTGCCGAATCTCCCCCTCATCTGTTTCGTTCCAGCGGCTATTAGGCGCATTGCCAACTCCTTCGGGACGTACGTCGCCACGGCCCCCGAAACCAGCAACCTCACCAAGGCCAACTACGCCAAATTCTGCGTGGAACTCGATCTCACGTCCGAGCCCCCCAACTTCATCAGTATCGAACTCGGTAATCGCACCCACACCCAACAGATCGTATATGACAACCACATTCTGTTCTGTAACCACTGCCATCTCCGTGGTCACATTCCAAAACACTGTCATCGGCTTCACCCAGAGCTCAAGAAGAAATCGACCCGGAACGAGCACTCGGAATTGGAAGGCGGACCCCTAGGTCCCCTCTATTACCAGCCCCTAACACTCACACCAGATTTGAGTCAAGTGGCGGCAACTCGGACAACGACGGAAGCCATAGCAAAACCGTCATCCCTTGCAAATCCCAAGCTCTAACCCTCTTCAATAAGTTTGATGCACTTGATTCGGATAATGAAGGCACCCAATCGGAGACCGACTGTTCATTAGCTGACAACACTGTTAATGAGGAGGCCCTGCCGGTAGCTGCCTCAATCCCAGTTGACCCCAATATAACCGAGATAGACCCCCATTCGGAGACCAGAGCGGAGTTTCATGACTCCAACTCAGCAGAACTACCCATACCATCCCTGACCCAGTGGCAGTTGCATTATCGATCCTCGGACCTGACCAGGTTCAGAGAGGAATGCAGGTTCTAGCCGCGGGTTATTCCCTCCAGCAATCGATGACGCATTGGCAGCTCCAGTGACGCTCTCGTCATCCCCGGAGGAGCCCATTTGGATTCCGCTGGAGATCAGATTGACCATTCCAGTGTAGCCACCACAGAAACCTAGTGAACACCAGCAACATACCAAACCCATCCATGGCAGAAAAATCTTCATCGAGCCAGAAAAATGACAAGTCGGGAACAGCAGGTACCAAAACTATCCTCACCAGATCCGCCTCCAGGCGGAACAAAAAGCACCTTACCATTCTCATTAATGATTAACATCCTATCCTGGAATGTTCGTGGTTTGGCCAACAAACCCACTATGAGGAGAATCTCCAATCTCCGGAAGATGCACAACATTGATATTCTCATTATTATCGAACCCAAAATTCCCCCAAAAAGATTGAAATCTATCCAGCTGCAGCTCGGGCTCCCCCAGGCCGTAGCAGGGAGTAACGATATCTGGATCCTCGGCACGGAGGACATCAACATCGGTGTCATCCACGACGCCAGGCAGGACCTCTCATGCTGGGTGGAACACCCTTCCCTTTCCAAACGCTTCATCCTCTCAGCGGTGCACGGCAGCTGTGACATTACGAGAGGAAACAGCTTTGGAACGACCTTTTAGACATTCACACCAACCACCTTGTTTCGCCTTGGCTGTGCGTCGGGGACTTTAACGCCATCACCCACAGAGAGGAGAAAATTGGAGGTCGCCCCCCGACCTCAGCCATGTTAGATTTCAACAACTTCATCTTCAATGCCCACCTATCCTCCCTCCAGTTCACCGGCAATGCCTTCACTTGGTGCAATATGCAGGAAGGAGATCAACGCCAATTCCAGATTAGACAGGGCCCTCACGAACGTCCACTGGGACGGTATGGGGATCACTACCAATCTGACCCACCTCAATTCAGAATCAGACCACTCTCCCCTGTTGATTGAAATAAAAAATTCTGACAACCCAGTCAAGAAGAACTTCCGCTTCCTTAACTTTTGGACCGAGCATCCTCAATTTTTGGACATTGTTAAAGGCGCGTGGAGCCGGGCCGAGTCCCCCGACCCCCTCGTGCGGGTTAGCAACAAGCTCAAAGAAACTAGGAAAGCCCTGTCCGTGTGGAGCAAACTAGCCTACGGGAACATTTTTCAAGCTGTGCGGATTGCGGAGGACGACGTCGCTCGGGCGGAAGCCAGGTTCGCTGTTGACCGTCACCGACGGCCAGGATGGCGTTGAATCTGACCAAAGCTATGCTCAAATTCAGGATCAAAGTGGAGACCGATTTCTGGAAGCAAAAAGCGAGATTGAAATGGGACAGCGAGGGGGATAAAAACTCTAAATATTTCCATGACTGCGTCAAAGGCCGCAGAAAGAAGCTTTCGATCCACCAGATCTCAGACAATATGGGGAACATCATCACTGATCAAAAAAACATCCAAGCAGTCGCTGCGGAGTTCTATTCCAAATTATTTTCCAAAGAGACAGTTCACAAAGACAACTCCTTTCTGAATTCCATTCCTCACCTCATCAGCGACAACGACAATGCTCAGCTGGAATTGCCCCCCACCATGCAGGAGGTGACCGAGCGGTTTGGGCCCTGGATGCGAACAGTGCCCCGGCCCGGACGGTTTTTCCGGGGTATTTTTTCGCAAATGTTGGGATATCATCAAACAGGATATACCGAAGCGGTCATTGCTTTCTTCGAGGGAGCCACTTACCCCAAAGCAATCTCCAGCGCCAAGCTGATCCTTATCCGAAAAATTCCAACCCCGAATCCTTTCGAGAATTTCGTCCCATCAGTCTTTGCACTTTCACTAACAAGATCATATCCAAGATCATCGCAACCAGAATGGCCGGACTGCTCCCCAAGATCATCTCCGAGGAACAAAGCGGCTTTGTCCGCGGAAGAAATATCCAGGACAATATCATGCTAGCTCAGGAGTTAATCACCTGCATGAAGTTCCCTGTAAGAGGAAGCAACATCGCTATCAAACTCGATATGGAGAAAGCTTATGACAGATTGGATTGGCAATTTATTATCTGGGTCTTCAGAGCTTTCGGATTTTCGGAAATTTGGACCAACATCGTGTGGAGATCCATTAGCAATTCATGGTTTTCTACGGTTATCAACGGGCAGGCGGGCGGATTTTTCAAGTCTACTCGAGGAGTTAGACAAGGGGACCCTCTTTCATCCACTGTCTTCATCATTGCGGCAGACGCTTTGAGCAGAAATCTTAATAACATGATCAATACCCCCAACTTCCAGCACTATCATACATCCAGCGGTTGTCCCTTCATCACCCACTTGGCCTTCGCCGACGATGTTCTTATATTCTCGTCCGGAGAGATCGGTGCGGTCGAGGTAGTGCACCACATCTGCAGAGATACTCCAGATGCTCCGGTCAGAAAATCAACAACGCCAAGAGCGTTATTTATGCCCACCACAACTTCAATCGCGAGAACGCGCGCGGCCTCTCCAACTTAACCTCCTTCAATGTAGCTCATCCCCCTTCAAATACCTGGGATGCCCTCTCGTGTATGGGAAATCCAACTCTGGCATCTTCGAGGATTTGATCTCTAGAATCAGGAAAAAACTCGAGGGATGGCATAATGCCACTCTATCCCCCGGCGGCAAGATGATCCTCATCAATCATGTTCTCACTTCTATCCCCATTCACACTTTGGCTATGTGTTCCCCTCCCAAGAAGGTTCTGACCTCGATCGAACAGACTTTTTGTAACTTCTTCTGGGGCAGGACACAGGTCAAGACAAGCACCACTGGGCGAGTTGGGACTCGATGGCGCGCCCCACAGAGGAAGGGGGCCTGGGATTTACCAAACTCTCTCACATCGTTAAAGCGTTCTCGTTGAAACTGTGGTAGAATCTTCGGACGAGGAACAACTTATGGACCAGGTATATGAAGGCAAGATATTTCAAACACATTCACCCAGCTTTTGCCATCTCCAACAGCCGGTCCTCTGCGGCGTGGCGTCGGATCCTCGACGGACGGGACAACGCAGAACCTCTTATCAGACTCCATTTGGGCGACGGTCAGTCCAACCCGTTCCTGGAGAGATGGGTTGGGGACAGCATGATCCCGAGCATCACCGAGACCCCTAGAGACTGCAAGATCAACGACCTTTGGGACTTTAGCAGTAACGAATGAAACTGGGAGAAGATTCGTGATTGGTCCGGAGAAGACACTGTCGAGAGCATCCGCCTTCACAGGATTCGTATTGTTAACGACGCGGATGATTGGAGGTGGTCGCTCGAAGCTTCAGGGGCATTCTCGATGCGGTCTGCAAGGAGCGCTATCCGCGTCAATGGGAACCGGTATCCTTCTATTGCCCCCTATTGGCACTCTTGCATTCCTAAAAAGTGGTCCTTCCTGATGTGGAGAATCATCAGGAAGAAACTGCCCACAGATGAGATTCTGAACACCTTGGGGTACAGCTTAGCTTCAGCCTGCAATTGTTGCGTTGAGCGTCAAATGGAGACTATTGATCACATCTTCTATCAGGGGGATCTGTCAGGTCTCATCTGGAGGATCCTCAACCATCGGTGTCGCATTGAGCCTGGTAGCAGGCGCTTCCACGATCTAGCGATCTCCTGGGGTTCCGCCTCGCACGGACACCAGATCGTAGCAGCGGCCGCCACGTGGGTCATTTGGAAGAACCGCAACAAGGCTAGATACGAAGGTAGCCAATACTCGGATTATCAGCTCATTCGGGAAGTTTTTCGCCAATGTCGTAAAAGGAGCACCCGATGTGCCCACTGCTCCAGGACGTTTTGGTCCTCCGTTCTCCCCTAACTCCCCTTCTCGCGATGGTTTTTGGCATCCCCTTCTCTTCCTCTTTTTGGTGGTATACTTGTATAGGCTTTGGCATTTTGCGCCTTGTATACTTGCTCCGTCTAAGGTCTTCGAGCCTTCATTAATAAAAATGAGGTTTTCTTTAAAAAAAAATATATATATATATATATATATATATATATATATATATATATATATATATATATATATATATATATATGATAGTCAATAAATAATTAGGAGTGTATGTGTGAATATGTATATGTTTGATGGCTATATGTAGATGGTTGATAGTTATATGGGTGGAGAAAATCATAGATAGGTTACCTATCTCATTTTAAAGAACCTTTAGGGATAGGCATTTTGGTAAAGATAGTTAAGGTAGGAAAAAGGTAGTAGGAGAAGGTTTTGGATAGACAAGACTAGTAATAAGTCTGAAAGGAGTTATGGATTATGGAACTTGTGGTAGGTATACTAAGCATGATAGGATAGAGTAGTTAAGGGTTGAAATGTTGTTGGGAGATTGACAAACGGTAGGGATTCAAAGTTGGTTATTTGGTTTTAGAATTTTCGAAATCATGGAATGATTCAATAGAAATTTTAAGGTGTTGCAGTCAGTTTTTAGCCATGATAGAATTAGTTATAATGCTTGTGGTAGTTGTCGCTTGAGGTAGTTGCCTTTTTCTTCTGTGGGTTTTCTTGGTGTTGTGAGTATTAGCTAGTTCATAAGATGGTACCGCATGAGGTATCGGTGAGATGATATTTGCAAGCAATTTCCTTCATGCATGTTCTAACCAGTAATCCGTCAATTGACTTTTCTAAATATGTTGTTAGATTTTTTTTAATCTTGTAATAGTGACTTGATTTTTCCTTCCACCTTTATAATCGCTATTTTGTTTTATATATATATATATATATATATATATATATATATATATATATATATATACTGGATTTTATTTAGAATTATATCAATTGATTTTATTTATTTTCGTACAAGAAGATTTTTGAATTTTTGTCATATCTAAACAACCATTAAACCATATTATACGATATCTTGATCGTAGCTAGATTTTATTTCGAATATTGATCGTACCTTGATGATTTTGATAATTATGACGATTTGTTTTAGCTCTCTTGGTTATAGTAAGATAGTGAGTATACTTAAATTATTTTGATCATATTATGACCATGTCTAGCTTAATAATGATCATAGTTATGTGATATGATCTTAAATCACGACCAAGTTTAAAACGATTTATTTCTTTTTCATGTTTCAAGAAGTTGATTTGCTCATTCTTAAATTGGATTTCCAGTCAAGCCAAATCTTCAAACCTTTTGTTTTGCTATCTTTAGTCGTATGACTTTAGTAATTGCGACTATATCATTTTGGCCGTATAAAAAAAATTGTCTTCTTTTTCATATTTTCCTACACATGTTTAAATGATTTGAATTCTAGACGTAGTCGTGAAAATTATGCACGATTTCCTTTTTGGATTTAGGACACTATTTATTATTGATCATATTTACGCTCTAAACATAATTAGCTCATTTTTGCACTATGCCTAAATTTTTGATGGAAATTTAATTATGACCAATCATTTTGTATTATTTTACCATGACTACTTTTAATCATCTCGACTCTAATAGTCGTGTTTAAATAATTTTCATCATTTCAAACCTTTGGTTGGGCTAATCTTAATAGTGTTTATTATACCGTTCGAAATTTCGAGGATGAAATTTTTGTAAGGGGGTAGATTTGTAACTCCCTTGAATCATTTTACAAAATTAGAGTTTGTTTTCAAAAAATTTGGTTCCTTAACAAAATTTTGTGAATTTAACCTTTCCTTTTATAATACTTTCACTTCTAATTATTGATTACCATCTTTGTAAGATACACTTTAGCTATTATACACTAATTCTGTTAGTTTTACTACATTAATATTTCACTAATTCTGTTACTGATTATAGATTATTTTTTAATAATACTATAAATAATTATTTTCGGGTCATTATTTCTAGTTATTGCATGCATATGTTTTCTTTAGACTACGTGATGCAATTACACGTTAAGTACTCTTTCTGACCCCAAGCAAGAAGAGGAGCCACACAACCAACAAGAAGAGGAGCCACACAACCAGCAGTGATAGAAACTTTGCCAATGCAGGTCTACTTTTTTAGCTAATTGTGAATTATTCTAACTACCAGCTAACTAACATATGAATTAATTGGTTAGTTAGTTACAAAGTAGTTATTAATCTGTTCTAAATACCCTCAGATCTGTTTGTATTTACTGACACTGCCACTAGGGCTGACTTGAGACACACACAATTATTTTATTATAAATATTGGAGGAGTTCTCCAGTTATTATTGTCACGACCCGCTTCCGAATAATCGGACACACCCAGCCTTCGTCGATGGACACAACAAAGTAAACTGTACAATACTAAGAAAAACTCCAAGTCACAATGAAATGTAAACATCCACAGCTTCTATATATCGTTCCCAGAAAGATCACCAATAATCATCCAAGTCTTTACAATATCATCCGGAGACAAATCCGGTAAAAGGATAAAATGTACAATTATACAATCTCAAATACAATCCAAAAATGTAAACTAAACAATAGCTGAATCCTGCAATCCAATGTTAGCGTCCCGCTCAATATGGCCTCAAACTTACCTGCAACGTATCTTGTCAGAAAAAGAGCAAAGCACAACCCCGACAAGAAACTATATACAATATAATCTGAAATACAGGATATAAGGTGAAACTAGAGTACAAGAAAGGAATGTGAAACTACGATACCAGAATTTGAATGCAAAACTGAAGTACAAGAATAAATGAACACGACAATCAATATGCACACGACAATGAACACGACAATCAATGATCAAGACAATGAACACGACAATCAATGTAAGTGTGACCTTTTGAAATATTAACCTAATGTGTGACCGGCTAAGGACCACAATCCAAATCAATCCACAATCAATCAATTCTATAAGGTTAGGCTTAATCGTACGTGAGGTGTACAATTAGGCTATTCACAATACCTAGGTTGGGTGTGGTCACACACTAGTCAATATTTTTCCCAATCCTACAATAACAATGACTCACAATGCAATGACGAACAAGAACGATGCAATCGTGTGTATCACATGTCCGATATGAGAACATGGTACATGAATGTAAGACAGAAAGATAAAGTAAAAGATCGAGTCAGTGTACTTGCCTTGCTTTGGAAGTCCGAGAGTAATAGAGCATAAATCTAAAAGTTCACCCAGAATTTGGTACATGTTGGTTAGGATTGAAATAAAGACATTAGCTATCTAATCTATTTTCTGATTTAAAAAACTGCTAGCTATCAGTAATATAATTTCTATCTAGCTAACCATATTGTACATTATAGTTTATTCCACAAAATTTCATATAGATATTAGCAAGATAATAAAACTTTATAGAAAAATATAAATGTTAGCATAAATTGTATAGAAAATTTAGTTAATAGTTTCTTGTGGGTAAACACTAGCTAAAATATATTTAATAATTTACTATGGATATTTAATGAACAGTACTTATATTAGCTTAATATTTTCTTATAAGAGTAAATAACATATAAGTATTTATATATAAACTGTACTATTTCATAAAATAACATATAGATTAGATACAGCAGTATAAAATACCATACTATATATAAAAATATTATATCATATAAAATACTACACTGTATAAATTCTAGGTTAGCACAGCTGTGAGCAGCCTCAAAATGAAAGAAAGAACCAAACTAACTGTCCTCTTGATTCTCGAAAAACACCCAGACTTGACCCTTCAAATTCAAGGAGCAGGCCAACTCCTCGATTTCTGAAGAGGCAAATTGTCCTCTAAAAAACCAAAATGTCACCCAACCCATAAAGCAAAAGGAAATAGAGGAAAACACTGATGGGTGAGACTCTCTTACTCCATCTAGCAAACCCTAAATCTCCAAATCATTTCCTCCCCTCATAGCAGTAAGAAGAGGGAAACCTAACCCTAACTTCTTCTTTAAATCCATATGACAAAACCCTAGCTATTCACTACCTCAACAACACCACAGTAAGTCTAGCCAGAAGGAGAGGGAGATTAAGAAGGAGAAGTCGGAGAAACTCACCTTAGTCGTTGATGGCGACGCAGCCAAGTGCAGTGGCTCGATGCTTAACGACCCGGGTCGGGGTTCAGATCTGGACACAGGCGACTAGGCGCGACTGGTGGAGGCGGCTCCGGTGAAAACGAACGGTCAGATCCGATCGCCCACGGTTCAACGCAGCAACGACGGCGACGATGAACCAGATCCGGGCGACGACAGTCATCTGGCAGCGGATCTCGACGAGCCAAGGCGTCGAGCGAGCTCTGGTGCTGACTAGTCCTGGAGTTCCACGGCGGTGTAGCCTTGTCGACGATCCCTAGGAGAATGGGATCTGACAGCTAACAGTGAAGGCGACGGCTGTTGGTGACGTCGGGAACGGCCAGATCCAACGGCTCGATCTCGGCAAAGTAGCTCTCGTCGGCGAGTAGTGTCCGATCTGGACACGGCGGGTCACTTCGTCGTCGGGGTGGACTCTGGGGTGGTAATGGCTAAGGGTCCCGGAACTCCGGTGGAGCCACGACGGTCGGAGCGGTGGCGCGCGGCGGCGCTCGGCCGGGGGTCGGTCAAGAGCAACAGTGACAGAGAGGAGAGAGAACAATAGAGAGAGAAAGGGGTATCGGTGATGTGACATGTCAGAACTGACAGCGTGTCAGTGGCAGTTATAATAAAATATTAGATGGCAATGTTAAAATTAAAGGGATTTTTTGACTTTCATCCCACTTATTAATATGAATTTGTACTTACATCCCACTTTTTAATTTTATTTGACTTGCATCCTATTTTTGTCACGAAAAATATTTTTCGTGACAAAACGAATACTTTTCGTGACAAAATAAATACTTTTCGTGACAAAAAGTGGGATGTAAGTCTAAAAAAATTAAAAAGTGGGATGTAAGTACAAATTTATATTAACAAGTGGGATGAAAGTCAAAAAATCCCAAAATTAAATGCAGATCTGGGGCTATTAGACTAAAATTGTGACTGTTTCCCAACTAACTAACTAACTAATTCAGTTATAATTACCAGCTAATTACAAAATTTAGTTAATAATTAACTATAAACAAACAACAATACTAACCCTCCCTCACTGAAAAGTAACAACATCATTGCAACAGTCTAATAAATAACAATTTATCATAATGTAATCACAAAAATCAATTTAGGAATTAATTTACTCAAAACCAGTAGACATTTTGTAGCAAATACATAGTAGTAAATATAATCAAGCTTATATAGATGAAAATAAATATTTGAAATATAATTAAGTAATAAAATATATTTAAGGAAATTAAGTTTTAGAAAATAATATTGTTCTTTCCAATAGTCATTTAGGAAAATAATTCTTGAAATTCACAAAATTCGATTTAGGGAGTTACAATTATTATTACATGAATTTCAAATCCACTGTTCAATCAATCTCCCTTCTCTGTTGAATTCTCGATCATGCCTCGCATGCCGCCACCGTGTGCTGCCGGCCATCTCCGGCCACCGCCAAATCAATCTCCCTCGACCACTGCAGTGACTTCGACCAGTCGTCCGGCACCACTGCCATTTCCTTCTAGTATCGCCATCACACAAAATTTCCACTCCAGATCCACTCCGGCCGTCCGCCACCTCCGGCGGACCGCGTCTCCTTCGCAGAGCCGGTCACCCATGTTCCCAATTCCAACACACCACTGCGAGCCATGGACCCCTAGCCACCAGATCCACCACTCTGACCATCCATGACATCACACCAGTATCGCCACCACCACATACACACACAACCAAAATGAAAACTCATCGCACTCACCTGAGTTCTGCACCGCCATTCTCTGCCTCTTCCGTCGATTCCTGAGTTCCGTCGTGCCTCCCTTGAGATCCCGACTATTCCAGAGATCCGTGTAGATCCGTCTCCGTCCTCCTCAAGCTTCGTCAGCCTGGGTAGCTCCTCAAGTCGAGGCTCAGTGCTCCGTGGTCGTCCACAACTACGCCGAGCCAAGGGCCCAGTGACCTAAGTTTCGACGTCTAGCTCCGCCATGTCTCCTCAACCCTCAGAGATCTGTGTGCTGAGCGACGACATCGCCATCATCGTCCTTGGATCCCTCACCGTACCTGGTTGTTGCGCCTCCAACGCTGGCGACATGGCATTTTGTCAAATCCACCGACCTTGACGATTTGAACCATCATGGCGAGTCTCCTCGCCGCCAACGGTCAGATCTGTCGCCTCCGCCTCACTGGAAGCGGACGCACGCACCGAGCTTCCAATTGTTGAAACCCATGGCATGTGCACTCCATCTCCTTCTCATGAACCCCTTTTTTCTTTTTCTTTTTCTTTTACTTTTCTTTTTCTTCTTTTTCTTCTTCTTTTTCTTCTTCTTCTTCTTTTTCCCTTTTCTTTTGAGAAGAGCAGCTGCTCGTTGCTGCCTCTCTCTTCAGTGAGAGAGGTTAGGGGTTTAAAAAGAAACTCTAAGTTTTTTTGTGGTGGGCTTGAAGCCCAACAGTTATTTGAGTGAGCTATGGGCTTTAAAATAAGATTATGATAATTGTTTTAAAAACGAATTTTGGTTGGGTTCCAGCTTTTAAGTGCTAGAATAAATTACTGGTTATGATTTCATAGGCTTGAACTTCCATATCTCGGATGTATATGTTAGATGATTTAGGACTGGGCTATTAATTGTTACTGTTACTATGGATATTATTATTATTACTGATAATTTCTATCACTAATACATAAATTGGTTAATAATTTTATTAACATATTGGTTAATTTTTGATAAAAGTTATACTATCTTTTATAAATAATTACTATAGAATTACTAAAGCATTTAAATGTTGATATATATATAAGTTTACCAGAAAAATTATTTTGCTACACTAAATGTCTTGCTAAAATCATTTTATTAGTATTTGCATAAACTATTAGGTATCCATTCAGGATAGCATGTACCTTAGATAGCTAGCTAATAGATAGCTAGATAATGCCTTTAAATAAAATTTAACATATTCTTACCATATTCTAGGTGGACTTTGAGGCAGACTTGGTTTGCAAGAACAAAGGCAAGTACACTACGATTGAACTCTACTTTGTATATCTACATTGCATTGATCTCATATTGGACACGTCGTTACACAATATGGTCTTGTGCTCTTGCTCATGTTCCATGTACTTTACTTGTGTCTGGAGAGGGGAAATACTACAGATGTGTGACCAAATCCATGATCAGATATTCAAGTAGATAGCTTAGGCCTCGCACTGTGCACGCGGGTCCTAAGTCGTATCTTTATTCATGTGCAATGTACCCTGTGCTACCCAAGCCGGTCACACATTCTGGATGTATTTCAATCTTGCACATGTCAGGTTCCATGTTACATTTCAGGTTCAGTTCATGTATTTATTTTCCTGTACTGCAGGTTCTTACTTTTCTGTATTCATTGCATCACAAGTTTTACATTATACATGTTCATTTCGTAGGATTATACTTTGCTCCTTTTCCGATTGGATACGTTACAGGTGTCGGGACTTTCTATCTTAGCATTATGGATGGCGGGACGGGTTGATATTTTAGCTAGCCTGGAGGCTACGAGGAGATCAGTGATGGGTTGGGACTTTGTTGTACAGGTTTACCTTTAAATTTGATAATTTTGTATTATAAAGACATGGTGATTTGTATTATTATTTAGCACATGTTTAGATGTTGTGATGTGATTTCATGATGTGACTTGAGATATTATATACTTAGTACAGCTTACTATATTGTATCTCCCAACGTAGGCTGGGCGTGTGCGACTCGTGTCTAATTATTTGGGAGCGGGTCATGACATGTTTTTAGTGGTGGCCCAATGCAGGTCAGTCCAATGGTGCCTAGGATTAGAGTACCATTGGGAACCTGCGATATAGGATTGATCGATCATATCTTAGGCCAATTGTATGGTTATATATATTTACTATTTGTGCTTTCCTAATATTATTAGCTTCTAAGACTCTCGAAGGATTAGACTAGTTTAACTCCTCTTTTTTTAGCCAACACCAATGACTAATATTCTCAAAGCACCAAACTTCTTTGAAGATTTTGTTAGATTACGCCAATTTGATTTTCTTTGATCAATTCGAATATTCTATCATGAGGTCCTAGACTAAACTACTTAACGCAACTTGAACTTGCTTATCTAGTTTCCTAAACTTCTCGTTGACCATAAGGAATTTTTTCCTCAGAATGATTTCGGTATAGGTCAACACCCTTAAGTAATTATTTAGAGACAAAACATTTCCACTAGTTCTTCCACTCGAAGTCGTACCATTTCTATTAGAGTCAGGTTAAGTCAAATCCATAAGTTTATGTCCTCATTTTTCTTGAATAGTGAAAGGTCAGAGAATAGGTACTCCACTTAACTTCAGTCATTTTCCTTTATTGGTAATTGACCTTTGATTTTCAAAGACCCACAGAATAGATACTTATGTCACTTTTATCATTATCATGATTTTTATGACTCATTTGAATGGTCGGAAACTCCTTTGATATTCCTATGGATAAAGTTGAGAGAATATTCGACAACCTACTATGTATGGCGTGACAGATGCGCAATGCAGTCATTTATCTGAATTATGGAGACCGCGAGTTCACTGTAGCTAGTTGCGCACTGGCACGGCATAGACTCTAAGTCGAAGTAATTTCAGGTATTCAAAGGTTTTCGGATACTATTGAGGGTATGTCCTAAATTCATAATGTTTTGACCTCTTGAGCCGTTCCGGCAATCCTGGATGAAGTTGATAGAATATTCGGTAATCCATCATTATAGGAGTCAAGGAAACTAAAGATTTGTTGCAGCCAGATGTATACTACACTGGAGGGGCATGAACTTTAGACGAAGTGACTTCGGATATGTGTGATTTCTGGATACTATTGAGAATATATCCATGATTCTCTATTTGGCCTCTTATCATCATTAACAACTTTACCAAGAAATTTTTGGAATTGTTTAAACTTTCGTCTTATTCAAAATCTTAGTGTCCGATCTAAGTTTCGGAACTTATTTCTATTACCCTATATTTTCTACAAGATTTTCCTTGATTTTTTTCCTTCTTAGGAACTCATTAGGACCACCTGTCACCCCCACTTTCCTGAATAGGGCTAATATAGTCATTTATAATATTTTATTATTTTAATATTGTTTAAATTATTAATTTTAGTTTTTTTTATATTATTAGTTATATATATATATATATATATATATATATATATATATATATATATATATATATATAGAGGATAAGGGAGGTGAGGTGCCACCCTATGGAGGGTGTCTACTTGTCACCCCCACATGCTATCATCATGCACCCATGTGCATGATGATAGCATGGGAGGGTGACAAGTAGACACCCTCCCGTGAGGTGGCACCCTACCTCCCTTATTCTATATATATATATATATATATATATATATATATATATATATATATATATATATATATATATATCAATAATATATATATATATATATATATATATATATATATATATATATATATATATATATATATATATATATATATATATATATATATATATATATATATATATATTATTGATATATATATATATATATATATATATATATATATATATATATATATATATATCAATAATATATATATATATATATATATATATATATATATATATATATCAATAAATATATATATATATATATATATATATATATATATATATATATATATATATATATATATATATATATATATATTATTGATATATATATATATATATATATATATATATATATATATATATATATATATATATATATATATATATATATATATATATATATATATATATATATATATTATTGATATATATATATATATATATATATATATATATATTATTGATATATATATATATATATATATATCAATAATATATATATATATATATATATATATATATATATATATATATATATATATATATATATATATATATATATATATATATATATATATATATATTCAATAAGTTTTTATTATAAAACTTTTAATATATTAAATAAATATTGATACGGAATATTTATTTTTAATTTTAGAAATAATTTTAGAATTGTTTGGTGTTATTTTATTTTATGATATATATATATATATATATATATATATATATATATATATATATATATATATATATATATATATATATATATATATATATATATATATATATATATATATAAAGAAGCAAATGACCTCTAGCCTAGTGGTTAAGAGAGATGCATGCGGCCCGAGTGGTCAGGAGTTCGAATCCCAGTGGGAGCGATTCCAGAAACAATTTACCTGGTTCCAAAAATATATATATATAAAGAAGGGAAAAAGAAAAAGAAAACATTATATATATATATATATATATATATATATATATATATATATATATATATATATATATATATATATATATATATATATATATATATATATTTTATATATATATTTTATATATATATATATATATATATATATATATAAAATATATATATAAAATATATATATATATATATATATATATATATATATATATATATATATATATATATATATATATATATATATATATATATATATATATATTATAACAAAGCAAATGAATAAGCAAAAGAAATAAAACAAATCAAAACCAAACCCACACCACACACACGCACACAACAGAGCAGGACAACCCCCTTTCAACCGAGCCCTTTGGGCTTTATGGCCGAACCCGACATCCCTTTCACCCACATATATTCCGAGAGCGAGAGAGAAAGAGAGTTTTCACGCAAACCCAAACCCTAGCCGCACACCTCCCCGACGTACCCGGCGACCCTGTGCGGCCGGCCGACCACCGGAGGACAGCCAATAACCGCCGGATCCCATGCGCGCAACATCAACCACAACAGAAATCCACTTCCAGGTACCTATCTTCCCCATCACGTTTCTATACGCACACTCGATCAAATCGAGATCTATAAAATTCTACGTGTAGACAACCCATACATCTTTAATCCTCTTTAAATAGTTCGTGCCGATTCGCATCATGTGCGACGAAAAACGAGTTCCAAAATCGAGAAAAAAAAACTCGATTTTTGGGGTTTAGAAGCTGTCCCGAAACTCTATGTTTGCGGTCAATTTACGACCAGAATATCGCGAACTTTGGAAAACCTTCTAAAGAGACTTATAGACAACATATAGGAGATCAAAACCCTTCTTATAGATTTTATTTCATGTATTATACAGAAAGTTATTTGTTTGTGAAGTTTGAGAAAAAACTGGTTTTCAAAACTGAATTTTTAGAAAAATTATCCCGATACGACGTCCGTCCCGTCAATCCGGGTGACATTGTCGCAAACCAAAAGCATCGAAAGGTGCGTATCGACTTCGTGGATGTGTGGGCTTTGACGAAATTCAAATTGGTCGCGTGTGCACGACAAATTTGATGCGTATCCATCAAAATTTATCGTATCGGTCTTTTTGTAAATTTGTCAATTACTTTGTGCATGTTTGTCATATCGAGACAAAACTTGCGCCAATAGGACCGTATCATTTTTTTGGTCCTATATACCAAGTTTGGTCCGAATCTGAGAAGGTTGACCGGAACACTATTTTGGCGGGCCCACGACCCGATCCAATGGGCGAATTTGTGCACGGCCCACCGAAATCCAACTTTGGATATATGGTTGGGTTTGTCTCGTCAAATTGGACCTGTAGACATGTAGTTTGATGACTTTAGAGACCGTAGATTCTGACACGCTTTTTGGTGCAAAGCGGGTCCAACGACATACACCGTTTTGACCCAAAATTATCGTTTTGCCTCTGTGTCCAGAATTGGACTTATGGGTAGATATTTTTAGCGAATTTGACCATTCTGAGAATGTTGGTAATGTTTGTTTCAGAATTAGGAGATTGTTGTGCGAGTTGACCATTCGTGGCTCATTGAGTGGTTTATAGTTCGATTTTCTCAGCTCAGGACAGCAGGCAAGTACATTCTCTAATAGTTTTTATTGCTTTGATATCTACTATATCTGATTCAGTTGTAGTGTTATACTTGATTCTCGACACGAGGATATACGGACTAGTATACGTGAATCTCGTCATGAGATGTTATTCCTGGTTTATCTGGTATATAAGTACATTGTTCGATATTATTTCCTGTACTTGTATAGACACCAATTTGGGAGTTGGCTGGCCCCCTGCTCTTCGATTCCCGTGTCATGACCTGTCATGTCTAGAATCATTATACTACTCGGGGATGGAGAGTTATTAGAGGTTATGTGATCATTACCCCTACTTGTTTATTACTTGTGCATAGCGCCCTCACCACACGTAGGGTGTAGCCTGACCTTATACTACTTGTGCATAGCTTTTCATTTTGGCCGGCCTGATCCCTATACTATTATACTACCTGTGCATAGCCGGTCAAATGGAACAGCCTGATCTTGACCCAAGCCGATCACATAACGCTCTAATATCTCATGGCAATTTCTTTTTATGTTTATATCATACCTCAGATTACTTTCCACTGTTTATATTCCAATTTTATCTTATATCTCACATATGACATGATATCCAGTTCTCTTGTACTGTTTTACTTTCAGTCTTGATATATCATCTTGTATTTTATTATAATTGTCTCTTATAGTATTTGTCAATTCACATGGAACTGCTGTTAGTGTTTGTACTTGCTCATATCCTGACAGGATAACCTCTATTGTTTTTCAAAGGATTTAGATACAGATTGCCCGACCTACTACGGGTTTGGCATAGATGGAGTCTATGACCAGGACCTGCCTGTGGATCCGGTGCACGTAGAGGATGCACCGCCTGTAGTGACTTAGTTTAGCTAGATTTTGTCTGGACTATATTCCAGCATGATACTTTGAGACTTGTAGTATTTATTTGGGATCTTGTGATGTCTTTAAATTTTGAACTTATGATTGTGGCTCGGCACTATTTCAGACTATTTACTTCATCTTTATCCTTATCTTTATCATCGTGCTTATCTTCCTTAGATTATGTGATTGAGTGGTGAATATATATTCCTCCGTACGGAGATGACAGGTTATATTATTGTGTCTTAGATTCTATATATTCTAGATGACCTTTACAGCGTTCTACCGTCGATACTATGGCGTAGGCTGGACGTACCCACGTGCTCGTGCCCCTAAACAGGGTGCGGGTCGTGACACCACCCTTTCCATCCCTGCTAACCAATCTCTTTCGTGATTCGACTCTAGAGTATTACATGTATTTTTCCATACTTTGATAGTTTTATATAATATATATATATATATATATATATATATATATATATACCCCTTTAGAAAGCCCCCCAAAAACTTCCCTCACTCTAATCCGTAATTTAATGTTAATATTAATGTTAATATTAATGTTAAATACTAAAATTAACATTAAAATTAACATTAAAATTAACATTAAAATTAATATTAATATTAACATTAACATTAATATTAACATTAACACTAACATTAATATATAAAAAAATTAAAAAAAAATTAATATTAACATTAATATTAACATTAACATTAATATTAACATTAATATTACGAATTAGAGTGAGGGGGGTTTTTGGGGGGCTTTCTAAGGGGGGCTTTTGATCCGCTCCCTATATATATATATATATATATATATATATATATATATATATATATATATATATATATATATATATATATATATATATATATATAATAGTCAATAAACTATTAGGAGTGTATGTGTGAATATGAATATGTTTGATGGCTATATGTAGATGGTTGATAGTTATATGGGTGTAGGAAATCATAGATAGATTACCTATCTCACTTTAAAGAACCTTTAGGGACAGGCATTTTGGTAAAGATAGTTAAGGTCGGAAAAGGGTAGTAGGAGAAGGTTTTGGATAGACAAGACTAGTAATAAGTCTGAAAGGAGTTATGGATTATGGAACTTGTGGTAGGTATACTAAGCATGATAGAATAGAGTAGTTAAGGGTTGAAATGTTGTTGGGAGATTGACAAACGGTAGGGATTCAAAGTTGGTTATTTGGTTTTAGAATTTTGAAATCATGGAATGATTCAGTAGAAATTTTAAGGAGTTGCAGTCAGTTTTTTAGCCATGATAGAATTAGCTATAATGCTTGAGGTAGTTGTCGCTTGAGGTAGTTGCCTTTTTCTTCTGTGGGTTTTCTTGGTGTTGTGAGTATTAGCTAGTTCATAGGATGGTACCGCATGAGGTATCGGTGAGATGATATTTGCAAGCTATTTCCTTCATGCATGTTCTAACCAGTAATCCGTCAATTGACTTTTCTAAATATGTCGTTAGATGTTTTTCGAATATTAATACCTTAATGATTTTGATAATTGTGACAATTTTTTTTAGCTCTCTTGGTTATAGTTAGATAGTGAGTATACTTAAATTATTTTGATCATATTATGACCATGTCTAGCTTAATAACGATCATAGTTATGTGATTTGATCTTAAATCACGACCAAGTTTAAAACGATTTATTTCTTTTTCATGTTTCAAGAAGTTGATTTTCTCATTCTTAAATTGGATTTCCAGTCAAGCCAAATCTTCAAACTTTTTGTTTTGCTATCTTTAGTCGTATGACTTTAGTAATTGAAACAATATCATTGTGGTCGTATAAAAAAATTGTCTTCTTTTTCATATTTTCCTAAACATGTTTAAATGATTTGAATTCTAAACATAGTCGTGAAAGTTATACACGATTTCCTTTTTGGATTTAGGACACTATTTATTATTGATCATATTTAGGCTCTAAACATAACTAGCTCATTTTTGCACTATGCCTAAAAAGTTTGATAGAAATTTAATTATGACCAATCATTTTGTATTATTTTACCATGACTACTTTTAATCATCTCGACTCTAATAGTCGTGTTTAAATAATTTTCATCGTTTTAAACCTTTGGTTGGGTTAATCTTAATAGTGTTTATTATACCGTTCGAAATTTTGAGGACGAAATTTTTGTAAGGGAGTTGAGATTTGTAACTCCCTAGAATCATTTTACAAAAATTTGAATTTGTTTTCAAATTTTTTGGTTCTTTAACAAGATTTTGTGAATTTAACCTTTCCTTTTATAATACTTTCACTTCTAATTCTTGATTACCATCTTTGTAAGCTACCCTTTAGCTATTATATACTAATTCTGTTAGTTTTACTATATATTATATTTCACTAATTTTGTTACTGATTATAGATTACTTTTGAATAATACTATAAATAATTAATTCTGGGTCATTATTTCTAGTTATTGCATATGTTTTCTTTAGACTAAGTGATGCAAGTACACGTTAAGTACTCTTTCTGACCTGATGCAAGAAGAGGAGCCACACAACAAGCAAGAAGAGGAGCCACACAACCAGTAGTGATAGAAACTTTGCCAACGCATGTCTAATTTTTCAGCTGACTGTGAATTATTCTAACTACCGGCTAACTAACAAATGAATTAATTGGTTAGTTAGTTACAAAGTAGTTATTAATCTGTTCTAAATACCCTCAAATCTGTTTATATTTATTGACACTACCACTGGGGCTGACTTGAGACACATACTATTATTTTATTATAAATATTAGGGGAGTTCCCCAGTTATTATTATTACATGAATTTCAAATCCACTATTCAATCAATCTCCCTCCTCTGTTGAATTCTCGACCATTCCCCGCCTGTCGCCACCGTGTGCTGCCGGCCATCTCCGGCCACCGCCAAATCAATCTCCCTCGGCCACTGCAGTGACTTCGACCAGTCGTCCGGCACCACTGCCATTTCCTTCTAGTATCACCATCACACAAAATTCCTACTCCATATCCACTCCGGCCGTCCGCCATCTCCAGCGAACCGCGTCTCCTTCGCAGAGCCGGTCACCCATGTTCCCAATTCCAACACACCACCGCGAGCCATGGACCCCTAGCTACCAGATCCACCACTCCGACCATCCATGACATCACACCAGTATCGCCACCACATACACACACAACCAAAATGAAAACCCATCGCACTCACCTGAGTTCTGCACCGCCATTCTCCGCCTCCTCCGTCGGTTCCCGAGTTCCGCCGCGCCTCCCTTGAGATCCCGACTATTCCGGAGATCCATGTAGATCCGTTTTCGTCCTCCTCAAGCTTCGTCAGTCGGGGTAGCTCCTCGAGCCGAGACTCAGCGCCGCCCGTGCCGTGGTCGTCCGCATCTACGCCGAGCCAAGTACCCAGCGACCTAAGTCTCAACGTCCAGCTCCGCCATGTCTCCTCAATCATCGGAGATCCGCGTGCTGGGCAACGACATCGCCGTTGCCGTCCTTGGATCCCTCACCATGCCCGGTTGTTGTGCCTCCAACGCTGGCGACGTGATGTTTTGTCAAATCCACCGACCTTGACAATTTGAACCATTATGGCGAGTCTCCTCGCTGCCAACGGTCAGATCTGCTGTCGCCGTCTCACTGGAAGCGGACGCACGTGCCGAGCTTCCAATTGTTGAAACCCATGGTAGGTGCACTCCATCTCCTTCTCACGAACCCCTTTCTTCTTCTTCTTCTTCCTTCTTTTTCCCTTTTCTTTTGAGAAGAGCAGCTGCTCTTTGCTGCCTCTCTCTTCAGTGAGAGAGGTTGGGGGTTTAAAAAGAAACCCTAAGTTTCTTTGTGGTAGGCTTGAAGCCCAACAGTTATTTGAGTGAGCTGTAGGCTTTAAAATAAGATTATGATAATTATTTTAAAAATGAATTTTGGTTGGGTTTCAGCTTTTAAGTGCTAGAATAAATTACTGGTTATGATTTCATAGGCTTGAACTTCCAGATCTCGGATGTATATGTTAGATGATTTAGGACTGGGCTATTAATTATTTCTGTTACTATGGATATTATTATTATTACTTTTATTATTATTGATAATTTCTATTACTAATACATAAATTGGTTAATAATTTTATTAACATAATGGTTAATTTTCGATAAAAGTTATACTATCTTTTATAAATAATTAATATAGAATTAATAAAGCATTTAAATGTTGATATATATATATATATATATATATATATATATATATATATATATATATATATATATATATATTTTTTTTTTTTTTTTTTCTAAAATTATTTTATTAGTATTTGCATAAACTATTAGGTATCTATTCAGGATAGCATGTACCTTAGTGATAATCTATATGTAGTCAGACTGTATAGATAGCTAGATAATTCTTTTAAATAGAATTTAACATATTCTTACCATATTCTAGGTGGACTTTGAGGCAGACTTGGTTTGCAAGGACAAAGGCAAGTATACTACGATTGAACTCTACTTTGTATTTCTGCATTGCATTGATCTCATATTGGACACGTCGTTACACAATATGGTCTTGTGCTCTTGCTCATGTTCCATGTACTTGACTTGTGTCTGGGGAGGGGAAATACTACAGATGTGTGACCAAACCCATGATCAGATATTCATGTAGATCGCTTAGGCCTCGCACTGTGCACGCGGGTCCTAAGCCGTACCTTTATTCATGTGCCATGTACCCTGTGCTACCCAAGCCGTTCACACATTCTGGATGTATTTTAATCTTGCACATGTCATGTTCCATGTTACATTTCAGGTTCAGTTCATGTATTTATTTTCCTGTACTTCAGGTTCTTACTTTCCTGTATTCATTGCATCACAAGTTTTACATTGTACAAGTTCATTTCGTAGGGTTGTACTTTGCTCCTTTCCTGATTGGATATGTTGCAGGTGTCAGGACTTTCTACCTTAGCATTATGGATGGCAGGACGTGTTGATATTTTAGCTAGCCTGGAGGCTACGAGGAGATCAGTGATGGGTTGGGACTTTGTTGTACAGGTTTACCTTTAAATTTGATAATTTTGTATTATAAAGACATGGTGATTTGTAATATTATTTAGCACGTGTTTAGATGTTGTGATGTGATTTCATGATGTGACTTAATATATTAGATACTTAGTACAGCTTACTACGTTGTATCTCCCAACGTAGGCTGGGCGTGTCCGACTCGTGTCCGATTATTCGGGAGCATGTCATGACAAAGACCTTCTGGTTATTATTTATATATTCAATATATCTTGGCATGTTGTTTATATCTTGCTACGACCCTTGAGGACCTAGTGATCCCTCTAGGTGTTGAATATGAGGATTATCCTGAGGAGTATAGATCAGGACCTGATTCTGAGTTTGTAGTAGAGGGGGTTTCTACCTTCCGAGCATACATGATTCATTTTATGGATGGACTTATTAGTTGTTACTTTTTCTTTTATTTTTTGGGAGTTTAGACTCCATTTCTATTCTTGTTTTATGTAGCTGTTTGGTGGTAGATTTGTCTCCACTCAGCTATTAGTTCATTTGATTATTCGTACTTAATTTATTTGATCTTTTAACTAGTCATTTCTTACTTTTGTTATGGATTAGATGTAGTATTGCCAGTGACTATGACATTATTTTGTTATAAGCTGGTGTACATATTACATCTTTTGTGTGTATCATGGGTTCCATATATTGGAGTATCTTTCGTTTACATACAACTGGCTTGTTTACGTATTCTTAGTCCTACCTATCTTAGGATTGGGGCGCGAGATCCCCGCTGGAGGAACTTGGCTCAGGATGGCAACTTTAGCCTTGAGATCTTTGCAACTCTCGACCACGGTCTTTAGCTCCACATAGCCTCGGACCTTTCCGCGTAATGACTCAATCTTCGCAGATATGTCCCTTGAGCTCCTTCTTAAGTACAGTCGGATCTCTTAGAATTGCTCCAGAAAGATTGCTATGGACGAAGCGACGTCACTTCCTAGCCCATTTAGAAGTCCTCTAGCTTCGTGTTGCTTTCCTCCATGAAGCTTATGCGCATCTTTATGTCCTCGAACCCGTCTCCAAGATTTCGAGGCGCTCCACAAGATCAGCAAGGCTACGCTCCGTCTTAGCCTCCTTGCTCTTTTCCCTCATGTAAGTCTTGGCGTACCCTCCTTAGGCGATACAGGTCCTCCTGGACAGTTTTGGATGTCGACATAGCACCAACTGGCCTTCATTCTGATACCACTTATCACGGACTTAGTATTTTTGCTTACACTTTGATCCGTGCAATGCACAAGCTTCCTAAGCGAAGACCTGTGCCATCCTTCCCCAAACGCTTAGCTAAATTGCTAGGATGAATAATGAGAATAATGTAGAGAAAAAGAGAGAAAGATTGGAAGATTAAAACTTCACAATACTAGAAAGAGTTAATAATTTCTTGGGTGGTGAGGAAAAATTAGCCTCCTACTTATTTATAATGCCTCAAAGGGCCTACATGAAGCTTCTTGAAATAGAATATTCTAGTGGTTATTCTAGGACCTAGATATTTCTTAAGGAATTCTCTAGAACATCTAGAAGGCTATGGAGACTTCATAAATCTTCAAAAAGAATCCACCACATCCCACCATATTATGGAAGACTCTGGAAGCTTCTAGCAAAACCCCGGTCTATAGAGGATTATACAGATCCATCTTTATTGGGCAAAAAATCTTGGGTTTGATACCGGGCCTGATTTTGACTGAGCCTGGGCGTGAAAAAACCCAACTCGACCCACAACTCGGGTAAAACACGACTGGACATAATCGGGTGTCGGGCCTGGGTTACTCTATTTAAGAATAAAACCCAAGGCTTTGGGACTATATGGTTTATGATTTGGCTATATACAAAAATTAGAAACATAAAGAATAATTAGTAAAAATAAAGAAACTTTGTTGATTTAATTTTTTAGAGAAATCTAATGACATTTTTATTCTTTTTAGAATAGCTGAAAATGTGAAAGTACATATTTTATCTTCAATTTGATATTCGGTCTTTATGTCCAACTTATTTTGAATCTTTGTTGTAGTCTTTTATACTTTCAAATCTTTGATTTTTAGAAAAAATCTAACTTTGCAAGACTTTGTCGCTTCATTCTTCAACTAATATATCATCCTCTAGAAGATTGAAAGTTAAATTCGTTAATGTCGACACTTTCATCTCTCAAGAGTTGAGTCCATTTTTCGCACGAACCTAATTTCGAATGCAAACACAGACTTCTAAAATATTTGGTAGCATCCCGCTTCACTTCTTGCTTATCATTCTTGGACCTATAATAAAATAAGGTTCCAATGCTACCATAGACACCGAGACCATTAGAAGATCACATGCCAAAGAAGAAAGTATATGTGCATTTTTTTTCGTGTGCTTTATACCACTCTAAAATTAAAAAAATATGATCTAGAATCGTTATCATCTTCATTATAGGAGTTTAAATACAAGGACGATTCTTGAGTTGTGAGGAAAGATTATTTATGGTTCTTCCATTTAGTATCCTTCTAGCATTAGATAAATTAGAAATTAAATCAGAGTTACTACTATCGTGAACGGTTAAACCAGTAGTTCGATATAACTTTTTCTTCACATAAACTAATTAATTAGAGTATCTAAACATTATTTTATTTCTGTTTTTACCATACATACCTCATTGTTCATATTGTCATAAAAATTATCTAACAATATAAATACACCATCTAATTTTTGTTTTATGATCAAAAATCACACTCGAACAATATAACAGAGGTATATCATACCAATATTTTATAAATTTTATTCCAATTTAAAAACAATCTAATTGAAGCTAGGAGCATTTCAATATTTTTTAAATAAATGATAAATATTAATGATCTATGTTAAAACTAAAAGAGAAGTTATATGATAAATTTGGATAAAATACATGTAATATTGTAAAATAATTATTAAAAAAAAAAATCAAAATTTGAAGTAGTAATTGGCCAACATTCTCAGTTAATTAGTATTCAACACTTGAACTTGCATTAATATAGTGTGTAATAACATCTTTATATCTAATACTTATTCAATATCAAATAGACAGAGTTCCATCTATGGTACAGCATTAACAAATCTTCTGAATCTTAAACTATATTGAGCATATAGCGTTTAAACTCTTATCGCCAACTTAGTGAAGTATTCAAACTAATTAAACATGTTCTAATATTTTCTAACTTCACTTAAAAATTGTAGGTGGTGTAATTTAGGAAATCCAGATATGGATGCCCATATCCCTATCTATAACCATCTCTATCCTATTCTTTCTCCATATATATTATCAATGAAAAAGCCCCATATGATTAATTCAGCTACTAATTCTTCTATTTCTCTCTCATTTTACAACACATTATCAGCACAACCTCTTGAGAAATTTCAGGCCACCATCGAAAAAGATCAAAGATCAATAAATTGGAAGATTATGAAATTGGATTGAATAATCAAAGTAGGTTCATAGTTTACATTTTTTTTCCTTTTGATAGAAAGTATGTGCTATTATCTGAACCTCAAATATTTTCTGTAGAAATAACTAGAATTTCTTGTGGTCTCCATCGTGCATCGATCTGACAGTATCCGTATGACATCACACCATTGTCATGTTTTAGAAGTTATTGGATTTAATTACATTTTATATTATCTGAAGATGATATGTTTGAATACAGTTCCTAATCCCCAAAGAAAATAAACTACATCAGTGATCTTATTTGGTTTATTCAATCAAGTTGTGTGTGCATGTGTGAAGGATGAAGCCTTTTCTGATTAATAAACATCTGCATGACGCATGCTTTGCTTTATTAGTCGGTTACATAGTATTGGTATATGCAATATGCATTACTTTTGTCTTGTGGATGTTTGTATTGACATTAAGAAAAAATGCACTATATTGTAAACACAGTTTTAGGTTAGAAGTATTTGGACTTCTCATTGTTCCACGGTTAACTATGTTAACTTGAAAACTTTTATTATTAAAATACATAAAAATCATTAAAGCTAAATTTATTGCTTATCCATTTTGAGATTTGGACATTATTTGAAGTTCTATTTTGAGATTTGGTTATCCATATAGATAGGATTTAACTACAACAACACAGTCACCCACCACTATTGCGGCTGGGGCTGTCGCCAAGGACTCAATGCACTACTAGAATAAGTCATATTAGCGACGCCAATTAGCGACGTTTTAGTAAAACATCGTTACCTTTTAATGAATTAGCGACGTATTATATAAACGTCACAATACGTCACTATTACCGACGATCGGCGACGTTTTGCGACTTGTTTTTGTATAAAAAAACATACGTCACGGATAAGTCGGTGAACGTCGCTAATATCACTAATATTAGCGACGTTTACCGACGTAACTAGTGTAACGTTGCTAATATCACTAATATTAGCGACGTTTACCGACGTATAGTTATGACGTCACTAAAATAAAAATATAGGGCATTCGAGTTTTCATTCCCCGCCCCCGATTATTTTGATCAAATTTTTCCCTCACCCGCGCGCTCCCCCCGGCCTCCGGCGACCCCTCCCCCCTCGGCGACCCTCCCCCCTCGGCCCCCGACCCTTCGCGACCCCGTTCGGCGACCCTGCTCCCACCGGCGACCCCCTCGGCGACCCAGCTCTCCCTCGTCGACCCCGCTCACCCTCGATGACCGCTCCCCTCCATCTCCAGCTCCCCACCGGCGACCCCCTGCCCCCTCGACGACCTGCTCCTCCGGCCCCGACTAGGTAAACCCTAACCTAAATGTTAGTTAATTTGATGCATGGTTGATGTTGTGTTGGGAGATTAGGTTGTCTCAAGTTGATGGTATACACTTAAAACTAATCTACTTGCACTAGGTCAGAGTGCTATAGGAGGAATATGCCACTAATTCCTTCTCCCCATTCTCCTCTTTGCTCGACTTTTAATTAAATTATTCTTCATTGATAGTCTGCATTGCACATCTAGTGATTGATAGTCTTCATTGATAGTCACCCCAAAAACAGGGAAGAGATTTATAATTTGTCATGCTTTATATATATACAAAATGTTGCTACCATTGAATTTGGAGTGTTTCTACTCAGACGGACACAGACACACGGACACAGACAAACACATACACACGGACACAGACAAACACATACACACGAACACAGACGGACACATACACACACACACACGGAACAAGTATATTGAATTTGTAGTGTTTCTACTCAGAATTCTGTTTTGAGTCTCGAGTTCATTTTCGTGAACGATAATTGGATGGGGGATGGTTGTTGTGAAACCCGTAAATTTTTGATTTTTTTATATTAAATATGTGTTTGCTAATTTAATTTTTCAAATTATTATTAGCTAAATGGAAAATTACTAATTTTTAAAATTAAATCATGGATTTTTGTTTTGGTTGACCAGACTTGAACTCGTTCCCAAGTCCCGAACCCATCTAGAAACCTTCAAATTTTAAATAATTTAGTTAGCTAATTATTATCACAAATCAATATTTATTTGTTAATTTAGAATAATTATATTTTTGAAACATTTAGATTGTTAGTTCTGAACCGTTCTGACCCAGCCCAAACTCGTCTTGAACCCAAGTTTAATTTTCTAAAATTTTCCTTAATATATTTATTTATATAATATCTAATTTTTTTTAAAGAATTAATTCTCTGAACACTCATTCATTATAAAGAATGGATTATTCTATTTACTCATTCACCCATTTCTTTTACTAACACAGCACACTATTAAACCCTTTCCCGAGCCGAACTCAGTTTTGGGAATAAATAAGAAAGAAATCCTTTTCTTTATTCCATCAACTCTTATGTTCTGAGAACTTTAACCACTGATTCATTTCATATTAAAAACCCACCACTATCACCATTAATGTCCAAAGGACATTACTCCTCGCTCGAGCTTCTGAGCGCTCGACTGAGCTCCCGAGCAACCGTCGAGGCCCTTGGCTTTCCCGACCGGCTGAGCCCATCCTTTCCCCTTCCAGTAACCTCCTCCCTCTTCTCCCTACTTAAACCCCTCTCTTCATCCCTCCCCATCACTCATTTCACCACCTCCTCCCAAATTGTGCCCTAATTCCGAGCCTAACCGGAGTTCCTCCGACGACCCGACTCCTCGGCGACCATCTCCGCCGACCGCCTCTCGGTGCCAAGTCCGACCGCCGACAGCACCGCTCCGGCCGCCCGCCCACCTATGCGCGCGCCCCCGCGCTGTTCCGGCCAAGCGCCGCCCCAGCGCCCCTCCGGCCGCGCTGTCCCCGCGGGATCCGCCCCGCCGACCTCCCTCCAGCGCCCTTGGCGCCGCCCCGCGTGGTCTTTCCGGCCGGCGCTGACCGTCGCCCGCCGTCCGGCGACCGTACCTCTCGGTGTGCCCCAGGCCGACCGCCCTGTGCGCGCCCTCCGGCACCGACGCCCCTTCGTCGCTGTCCGATCCACCTCGGCTCCGCCTCCAGCGGCTCTGTCCCGAGCTCCGCTGCCTTCCGCGAGTTTTCCGTGCTGCCCACGGGTTCTGTTTCCGTTGTCTGCACTCTCGGTCGTGGTTCCCGTGGACCGTTGCTTTCCAATTTCGTTCCCGAGTTCTGTCCCGCGGCTCCCCGACCAACGGACATGAGTAATTTCTGTTAATCACAGTAGTTCGTCCCTCCCGTAGAGTCCGTGATGAGAATCGGTCCCCGATTTCCCTTTGGGAAATCCGGTTAGCTGCGTTATATTTTCGATTATCTACGTTAGCATATTTTCCTGTGTTTTATCTGCTGGTTTGGTGTGAATTGGTTGGATTATGGATTCCCGGATATTTCGGGAATTATTCGGTGGTGTTGGAATTATTTCTGTGGTGTTGGAAATCATTTTGGTGGATATTTCTGTGGACTATTTTGGGTTGGAAAATATTTGCAGGAATTTGTTGGCGCACTTCCCAGTTTTGGGTTTGTCCCGAAAATAGAGGAAGTGCTGCCCAAATTTTTACAAAACTATATTTTTATTGATTTCAAAACTGGCTTTCGAAAATGAATTTCTAAACTGATTTTCGGGCGACGACCGTACCGGTCTGTGGGCCCCGGCGAAATGCAAACGCACCGGTCCGACCGGACGTTGTGGTATTAGCCGAATTTTGAGGAATGGACCAAGTCTGAGACTCTTAGCTTTCTTTTTAATTATTTTAATTAATATCTAGGCTATTTATTATAGTTATTTAATTTCTGCACTTTATTTATTAATTAAGTCATTTTCGCTTAATTGATGTAAAAGAAAATTGTACAGGGCATAAGCCCACCCTAGGACCATTAGCTGTGCCACTGTATTGTGTAGCGTAGATTATTTTATTTTTTCTTTTTCTGGTGGATGTAATTTGGGTGGTTTTTGGTTAGTCGCATAAATCGTAGATTAGATCGCGATTACTGGTTAATTACGAATTTAGTTAAAATAAATAAAATATTATTAATTCACGATTTATCACTAAAAGAAATTGTATTTTTATAAATATATACAAAACACAAAGTTTTCCAAATTGTAATTGATTCTCGTGTATTTCCAAATAATTCAATTAACCGGCTTAATCAACGCACGTAGTTGCGACGTAATCGTTAGCTGTAGATTAATACAACATAAAACCTGACTAGGACATGACTACTAGAGATTGCAACTAGCACACTTAGTCTGGTTATTCAAGGATCTAAGTCGAGTTCTCAACTGTAGGAACTCGAAGTTATACCTGACGTTCCTCCTCGGTACCGACTCGTCTTTCCAGTCATTCTAATACAAAGGCAAGTGCAGTTATGTCTATTTGGTAATTTATCTAGTAATTGTTTTATTGCAATTTTAAACCACATTGCTACACGAAACTCTCTCCTAGAGTTCGAATATTGACTCATTGATTGAATCTGATTGACTCGGGATATTGGGGGAGTAGTGTAGCGTCTATGACCAATACCCCTATATTGCATCATTGATTGTGCGAGCTGATTCCTCCTATACACGAGGATAGGCCGGACCGTATCATTAGGATATAATTGAATCATCCCAAGCCGGTCATAGTTCGTTACTTACTCAAATCACATCGTTTTCAATTGTAGAATTGTGAAAAATATTGTTAAATTATTTCAAATTGTTTAACATTGCAAATTTCAAATTATTATTTGAATTATTGGATATTCGTAATTGTACTTTGCTCCCTCCTGACTGGAGACAACATTTTAGGTAACACTGAGGATGACGAGCTATACTATAATAGCTACTACGACCCGGTTCTCTACCCTGCGATGGTACCGGAGCCGTCTCTGGAGGACGCTGATCCTGGGACTGCTGAACCTGATGTTTAGATAGTTCTTCCTTTATGCATTTTCTTCTTTATTTGGAGTTTGTAGTTTTATTTTGGTATTTCCTTTCACAGTTGTACTTCTGAATATTTTTATTAAACAAAGTTTCAAATTCCGAATAGAACAGTTGTGACAAATGTACTTGTGTTGTTGTGAATACCTGCAATGGAACAGCTTACTGCCGTCGTCTCAACAACGGTGCAGGCTGGGCATGATCCGACTAGACCCAGAATATTGGGATCGGGTCGTGACAGTTGTGTCCTTGTCCAGATAGCTCGTGATGTAGTCGGGTCGTATCCTAATTAATTGGTGTGTGTAGTGGAGTGTCGGGTGCTAGAGGTCATGTGGACTCAGGGGGGTGTGCGTGGCGTGTCCGGGATGGGAGTCGACCATGGCGAAAAGGAGATTGATTCTGGGATTCAATACAGTAAAAATTCTTTGTGTTTTGTTAGCTTATTAAATGATTTACTGCAATAGAGTTGTATATGTTCCCATTCAATGTGATTAGAGAAGTACTAGACCATAGCTGATAGAGTTGGAAGACTTCATATTCAATGGGAAGATATGGTATTTAGCTCGGCTAGCTACTGTGACCTATGATATGTTGAGATGTATATATTCTAATTTATGGGTTCTATGTATAGATGGTGAGTATATTATATTTATGTGCTAACACAGTCTAAATATTAGTGTTATTTTATATGTGGTAAAGAGTATTTTTGGCATGTATCGATAGAGAAATGAAAGATGTTACTCAAAATAATTGTCAGTTTGAGATAGTTGCATGAATAGGTGGTCTGCTAACATGATTGATATTATTTTCAAGAATGTAGTTTATGTTTAGATTCTTATTGAAATGCACACTCATATTTGTGTCATACTAAGTGATTTTGATATCTAATATACTAAGGAGTATCCTAGTACCTACAGTGTATAGAGTATCCTAGAAGTGTAGGTATGATTGGTATATCGTATTACATAGAGTGTATAGAGTATCCTTTCGGTCTATAAGAGTTACTTCACTCATTTTATCAAGACAAGTAAACTTTTTAAATGTTGACGGTATATATACCGTCAATATTTGGTTTTGCCTTGTAGCTACAGGCAGTTGCCTACATTTTGCCTTATAATTTGGCCTTTGGCCTGTGCTTGAGAAGTGTGGACTTCCAGGTTAGGGTGTTAGTTCATGATTAGCATTGTTTAGATATTATTTTCAGTTAAAGGGTTAGTTTAGATTAGGATATTAGTTTATGTTAGATGGAATATGAGAGTTAGTAGATGTTAAAGTAGGATATTAATTTATTAGTTAGGATAGATAGTTTGAGTTAGGATACTGTTCAAGCACAGGCCAAAGGGTCGATATTGGATATTAATTTAAAAAGTTTTACCTTTCTTGACAAACTGGTTGAAGTAACTCTTGTAGACCCAAAGGGTCGATATTGGACAGTTGGTGTCATGTACTCCTACAAGTACAATTATACCTCGACAGACACCTTTTTTACAAGAGGTTGGAAAGAAATTGGGATGAGTATCATAATCGGTATTGGATTAGTATCAAACGTATCGGATTAGTATTGGCCGTATGTACTTAGTGTCGTGTACTCCTACAAGTACAATTATACCTTGACCGTATGTACTTAGTATCGACCATATCGGATTAGTATCGGTCTATCGGTACGCCACTTGACACGAGACAGTTATTTTAGTCCCAACACAGTTGTTTTTGTTTCTTCCTTCAAATTCTTTGTTTGTAATATGTGGAATTAATGAACAGTTCATGTTGCGCACCCATATCTAAACTGCCTTAACATTCATTCACTGACTGCAATGTGCATGTATCTATCTTACAGAATTATCCTCAATTGGATATGGATATGAATTACTACTTACGGAATCGTTCATAGATGTACAACCGTTATCCTGATGACATGTGCGGTGTGCAGGATGAATTCATAGAGGGTGTACAGCAGTTCCTGCAGTTTGCCAAGGCGTTCCCTCAGTACATGGACGGTACCAAAATTAAGTATCCATGTGTGAGATGTCGCAACTTAAAATATCATCCAGAAGTGGAAGTCACGTATCATTTATACTCGAAGGGTTTCACGCCGAATTACTATCAGTGGAGCGCGCACGGAGAACTTGCATCTTTAGCATCGGAGTATGAACCTTATGTGGATGTCCACAACAACGCTGCTTACGACGATGGGTTGGTGAACATGATTTTTGACACGGCAGGGCCTAGTTTCGATCCGGACGATCATGATGCACCTGAGGAGGCACCGAATGCCGATGCTGCACACTTCATGGATTTGCTGGAGAATACAAGGACTCCATTATATCCTGGTTGTGAGGATCATTCACCGTTGGAGGTGGTTACAAGATTGTTGAGCATCAAGTCCGATTTTAACATGTCGCAAGATTGCTACAACCGTCTTATGGAGTTGCTTATATAAATATTGCCTGAGGGTGCTAAGTTGTCTAAAGACTTCTACCGGTCTAAGAGGATGGTGAGATCACTCTGGATGGAATACGAAAAAATTGATGCATGTCGCAACGGGTGCATGTTGTACTACAAAGACGACAAGGATGAAGACGCCTGCAGATTTTGTGGTACCGATCGCTATAAGGGCAGTGGTAGAAAAAAGTCTGTCGGTGCCAGGAAGCCTACCGATTCGATGCACTACTTGCCGTTTACGCTGCGGTTGCAACGGTTGTTTATGGTAAAGGAAACTGCAGAAAACATGAGTTGGCATAAGCGAGAACAGACCGAAGGAGTGTTGGATCACCCATCTGATAGAGAATCATGGAAGCACTTTGATCGAGAGTGTCCAAATTTTGCTTCTGATTCGTATAATGTCAGATTGGGTCTCTGCTTCGACGGTTTTACTCCATTCGGACTTTCGGGATTCCAGTATTCGTGTTAGCCTGTGATCGTCACTCCGTACAATCTACCGCCTTGGATGTGCATGAAGACTCCGTATATGTTCCTCACCGTTATTATCCCAGGTCCGAACAATCTGAAAAGGAACATCGATGTGTATTTACAGCCATTGATTGATGAGTTGAATCAGCTGTGGGAAGTAGGTTCCAACACGTAAGATGTATCTAGAAAACAAAATTTTCAGATGCGGGCAGCACTTATGTGGACAATCAACGACTTTTCGGCCTATGGTATGTTATCTGGATGGAGCATGTCCGTTTTGCATGGACCGCACTAAGGCTTTTCGTTTGAAACACGGAGGCAAACCGTGCTTCTTCGATTGTCATTGACAATTCCTGCCGAAAGATCATCCGTACCGGAGGAACATGAATGATTTTTATGCTGGCGTTATGGAGAAGGCTAATCCTTCGCCAAGGTGGCCCAGATACACGATATGGAAAGAGGTAAAAGATTTACCAAGAGCTATTGAAGAGCCTGCTACGGGCTACAAGTGTGACGGATTTGGTCGCACTCATAACTGGACGAAGAGGAGTATATTCTGGGATCTGCCATATTGGAGAACCAATCTGATTAGACATAATCTCGATGTCATGCATATCGAGAAGAATGTGTTTGACAACATAATTAATACTGTAATGGTTGTAAAGGAAAAGACGAAAGATAATCCAAAGGCTAGATTGGACTTGGAAGAAATATGTAGACGTCCTGTATTGCATTTGATAGAGGACGGGAATGGAAAGTTGAAGCAGCCTAAGGCAATTTTCTTACTGGAGAAGAAGGATAAAGTGAGACTTTGTAGGTGGATTCAAGGTCTGAAATTTCCAGACGGGTATATTTCGAACTTGAGAAGATATGTCGACCTCAAGGAGAACAAACTGACAGGTATGAAGAGCCATGATTGTCACGTATTCATGGAGAGGTTATTCCGATTGTATTTCGGAAATTCTTACCCCCGGTTGTTTGGGATCCATTGACCGAGCTTAGCATATTCTTCAGAGATCTTTGTTCTAGTAAGTTGCTCGTCGATCGTCTAGAAAAGCAGGAGAACGATATTACGGTAAAACTGTGCAAGCTCGAGAAGGTATTTCCTCCTGGATTCTTCGACTCTATGGAGCATTTGCTAATTCATCTTTCCTATGAGGCACGTGTTGGTGGGCCCGTTGGTTATCGGTGGATGTACCCATTTGACCGACATTTGAACCACCTAAAGAGGAAGGTGAAAAATAAGGCTCAGGTCGAGGGTTCTATTTGTGAAGCCTATATTCTCGAGGAGATTACAAACTTATGCTCGACGTATTTCAAACCTCATGTTGCTACGAATAGAACGAAGGCTCCGATAAACGACGACGGTTATCAAGAATCTAATGATGGAATACTGAAAGTATTCAATGCGTCCGGAAAGCCTTCGGGGAAAATGAAGAAGAGATATTTGAATGACGAAGAGCTAAGGGCTGCTCAGTTGTATGTATTACTCAATTGCGATGAGGATGAAGTAGAGAAGCTAGAGGGGTAATGTAATGCCCCAGTCCCAAATATGTAGGACTAGGTACATCGACATGCCAGCTGTATACATACGAAGTATACTCCAATATATGAAAATCTCGTATGAATACATAAGCTGTAAAATGCAGTAAACCAAGACTAATCTAATCTCATCCACAAATGAAGAATAAAAGATATCATATAATCAACTGTAATAAGTCTTTGTACAATATGTTGGGCGAAGACAAATCCACTACCAACAAGTAAGGAAAAACATACATGAAAATGGAAATGATTTGGCAGGAGTAGCAAAGAAAGACCCAAGACACGTCATCTCCGAATGAATAGAGAAGATCGCGACCTCGTCTAGAACACCTACAATTTCACAGAAGCACACACACCTGAAGAGATAACCAGGTCCTCAGAGGGACGTAACAAGATACAATAAATATGCCATATAAATACTGAATATAAAATATGTACAATCAAAGAAAGTGACAAGACATAAATAAGGTACTCTAACCATACTAAAGTGAACATACAGTTGAGAACAAACCTTTCGTCGCATGAGCCCTGGCTATAAATAGGATCTGGTATAGTCCTCACTTGGGCACCTGTGACCACAGCGCATGACATTCAAAAACGACAGTGGCAAACCTGAGAGGATCAACATACCCGTATCTCCAACGGAGCTTCCGGGTTACAAAAGAAGTGAAATCAAAGCCCATACGATAAGGAAATGTTCTCTCCACCTAATGTGCCTATTATGTCGCATCCACGACCATGTAACACTACTAACCGTCAAGTCTTCTAATATACAACTATTGACAGTTAGACCTAACGCATGCGCACTGGGGATCAGCCAACACGCAAGGACCTCTACATGCTACTCATCTCGCACATCCTCATGGTACAACTGTGTCAAGGTATATACAATACACTACAAACGGCAGTCTCTTAACTCTAAGTCCATATGCAACCAAAGGATAATAACAAAGTACAGCTAATATCACTGAGCAGATAGTAAATCAAGAACTGTAAAAAATGGAACTAAATAAACAATGATATGTAATGAAATACAAACTGAATATAAATAATATAATGACAAGGTATCTTGCCTGAGGTTATGTGCAAAAGAGAATAATCCAGTAGCTCGAACTAGCAAATAAACAAAGCAAGAAAAGCCAAATTCCGCAGATGACTCCGGATGCTGTAACAAACATCACGAACGAGTTTGGAATATAAGATATGTCTAGAAAATGCCTGTCCAAAAGTTAAATTCTGGAACAGGGGCAAAATCGTAATTTCGGATCAAAACGATGTCCGTCGTTGGACCCGCTTTGCATCAAAATGTGTGCCAATATCTAGGGTCTCTAAAGTCGTCAAACTACATGTCTACAAATTTGTTTTGATGAGACGAACCCAACGGTATGTCCAATTTTGGGTTCCGGTAGGCCGTGCACAAAATCGTCCGTTGAGTGGGATTGTGGGCCCGCCAAAATGCTGTTCCGATCAACGGTCTCAGAATCGGACCAAACTTGGCTCACCTGACCAAAAAAATATTTCGAGTCCAATGGCGCAAGTTTTGTCACGATTTAATGAGTGTACACGAAGTTGTGACTTAATTTGCAAATGGTCGATACGGGGGTATCTCGACGGATACGCACTGATTTCGTTGCGCATATGCAACGAAATCGGGTTCCGTCAGTTGCCACATGTCGACAACATCCATACGCGTCTTTCAATATATATAGTGCGTGACCACGTTGCCCGGTTTGTCGGGACGTATGCCATATCCGGTGTTTTTCTACTTTTTGAAAACAGAATTTACAATTTTTCGTGAAACTTTATCAACATGTAACTTTTTACACACTAGATGAAAAGTAAATCCAGAAGGTGCATTACAATCTCGGTTATGTTATCTTTGACTGTCTTTAATTAGTCTCTTCAAAATCTTATTGTACAGAACAAAAATTGGCCGACAAGTTGATGTTTCAAAACAGTTTTTAATATTCTAGAAAAGTAGTTTTTCTCCAACTTTGCCTCGATTTTTCGAGCAAGTTGGATGGCCATGTCGAAATCCACTTAGGGGATCTCAAAGAGGGTCATGTGAGCTTTCTACACAAATTTACGGATCTAAAAACGGATTTAAATTGAAGGAGAAATCGCACGGTAAAGTTGGGTACCTTGCTTTTACATACTGTTGTTGTTTGTTGTTGCTCTTGCTGTTTTCGTGGGACAGGGCTGCTGTTGCGGCACACGAGGCTGGTCGAGGGAGGTTTGAGGTGAGTGGAGGAGAGAGGAGAAGGGAAGGAGAGAGGAAGAAGAGATTGGGTTAGGGTTTAGTTGCTAAAACTTGTATATATCTATATATATAACCATATATATGAATATACAAAGGAGGGAGGGGTGCGGCCCTTTGCAGCATGATGCTGCTGTTGTTTAACGTGGGATGTGGTGTGGGTGGTCAGGTGGGGCCGACCACCCATTCCTTAATAATAAAAAAAAATCTTTTTCTTTTTCTTTTTCTTTTGCTTTATCTTACAAATCTTTTCAAATACTTCTACTTATCTATACATATATATATATGTATATATCCATAAAAATCTATTTAAATCCAAATAATAATTTAGATGTCACATATCCAAGTATTTAATATATTTAAACATATCACATATATATATAAATTCAATCCTTAATAAATCAACTCAAAATAATAATAATATTTAAATAGAAAAACATGTTTATTAAATCTCCACAGAATAACATTAATAATAATAAATTAATAAGATCGTTCCAATGAGTGCACTTATACTGCACACCCTTTTTCGGGTCCACAAAATGTATTATTTTGTAAAATATTATTTAAATAATTAAATACCAATAATTGCACAAATAATTAAATGATTTTAAATTGTACATGAAATTCTAAAATAATTTAGAAATTATTTTTACGTACATTAAATATGTCTACATTGCCACTTTGGTCCCACCACATGCCTGCCTGGGCTTAAATTCGGTTCTGGCCCAATTCAGACTGAATTGGACAAACCGGGTCATCTAAAAATCAATATATAAAATAATATTTAATTAAAATACTTTAAATAAGTCAAATCATAATTTGGTCTGGTTTTCCTAGTTTGGACATCACCATGGCTAGGCTTCCCCCGGCATGGCTAATGTACTAGTCAAGGCACACTGCTACATCTTTCGTGCCAAAATTTATGGTAGTCTTGTGTTACAAAATTCAACAGTGGCTAAGGTCATTTCTAATGAAATAAAAATCATAATTTGCATAAATAAATTTTTAAATCTAATAAAATAATAATAAAAGATAGGGGGTTTTACAGGTAAGTAATTAATGATGAGTTTACGTCATCTCAATGTAATAGTATAAGCTATATTATTGTACTAATCGGCGGTTGCTTCGTTGTTTTTTAGCACATATAATGCTGAGTTGAGGTCGGTTAGACCCTACCTAATAGACGAAGCATTAGAACAAGAAATGAGACGTCATTTTCCTTCTTGGTTGAGCAAATGTGTAAGCAGCCCGGTAATTACTGGCCTCTTTTAATGCAACAGCACAATAAATAACTTACTATCTCTTCTTTGGTATTCAGGTCGATCATCTAATTTCACCCGAGATTGAATTAATTAGAACTCTTTCCAAGGGACTAATTACTTTTGTTAAAATATGGCCAAGTTACTGTGTCAATGGCTTTCGGTTCAAGTCGACAAATGCTCCGATCAGAGCCAGCTTCCTGGATCTTGATTCCACGAAAAAACAGTTATTTGTGTATCAAATCTTCGAACTACAAAGACGTCAATCCAGGAAATAATTTCTTTGGCATCTTGCGAGAGATTGTGGAGTTGACGTATAATTATGCCAGAAAACCTGCAAAGATCGTGTTGTTCAAGTGTGAATGGTTCGATCCGACTGAAAATCAAGGTTGGAAAATTGACAAGCATGGTCTTGTGGATATAAACTACAAGCGTAGATATCAAGGCTACGAACCATTTGTCCTAGCAACTCAAGCTCAGCTCGTGTACTTCACAGCTTATCCGAGACGGGGAGCAACAAAGTCTGACTGGTGGACAGTATGCAAGACTAAAACTAGAGATACTTTTGATGTTGACGAAAAAGCTTATCAGGAGGACAAGCTACCTCTTGTAACCAATATTGTTGATGTGGACTCCACGGAAGTTACGTATTACACGACATATAATGTAGAAGATGTAGAATTATCCGAAGAGGAAGACGAAGTCGACGAAAGCGAAGATGAAAGTGAAGATGAGGAGGAAGATGAGGTCGAGGAAGATGAACAAGATGATTATTCTGAAGATGATTGAGAGAGACGTACTTTCATTTTCTTATTATGTAGAGTTGGTTATTATCTAGTCTTGGTTATTATCTGAATGTACTATCTGGACTTAGATGTTTCTTGTAGAATGTACTATCTGAACTTAGATGTTTCTAGTAAAATATACTATATGGACTTAGATGTTTCTTGTAAAATGTATCATCATATGTTGTCTTGGTTATTATCTTGTCTTTGATGCACTTTCATATTTTTAGTCTCTATTATTTGTTGTCTTTGTTGTATCTCATCATATGTTGTTATCAGGCATGACAGGTCGTCGCGGATCGTTCCGTATTTCCCGACATGGGGCACGGGGTACTGATACTGGCAGAGGACAGGGTACTCCTTTTATACCTACTGGTGGTACTGCTAGAGGACGGGGTTCTCCTTCGGTACCTTATACTGGTACCGGCTCTGGATCTTCATTGTCCAGTACTCCTGTGTATCGGACAGTAGCTCCTCCCGCCACGATGCTACGTGGCATATCTCCTAGGACGAGTAGTTCCAGGCCTGAGACTGCTCCCGAGAGTAGCATTCCTCCTGCTGATATGACGATGGAGGCAGATGAGCAGATGGAGGAGGCTGCGCCAGCGACCGACCAGTATCAGGCAGATGATGCCTACACACCTCCAGAGGAGACGAGAACGGAGATCTGGGTCGACGGTACAAAGTAAGTATTTTGGTTTATTATTTTTTTCTGTGTTTATCATAAATTAACTTTTCTCATGAATATAATATGTCTGTAAAGATATCGTCCCCCGTTGGCACAGAGACGCCTAGGCCAGCTCCTGAGGCAAAATTATGGGGTTCCTTAGATAAACTACTCGGATGCTCCGGACGATAGGAAGGCCTACTGGTTTGCGTGCTTCAAGGTTAAAATAGATTTGGTTTTAACATGAATCATTTGATTTATGCATATTATATATTACTGAAAAATATTTGGTTTGCGTACTCTTCTAGGATATGTTTTTCTATCCACCGTACTGGGCCGAGCTGATCGAGGGGATGTTTCCTGTTGTCGCTGCTAAGCTGATCCGCGACGCTATCAATGATCAGAAGGCTCGTGATCGTGCCGGAAAGTCGATCCAAGGTTGGATCACCCCTGATTAGTGGGATACAATAAAGGCTCGATTCAACGAGCCAAGGTACAAGGATAAGTCCGAGAAGGCCAAGGCGGCTAGGCAGCATGCCTCGAAGTGGTGCGGTGGGTCGATTCCGAAGACGGAACATTTTCGTCGTCTGGTATGTATTTTTCTTTCAGAAATATTATTTTAATGCAAATTTGATAAATTATTACTAAGATAATATATTTAATTACATGTAAGGAAGGTCGGTAACGTCGACATGGTGACCGTCTTCCTAGCCAACCATCGGAAGGACAAAGACCTTATTGACGATAGGGCCGAGCTTGCCTATGTAAGTATTACAATACTATTTGTTAATTATAATACTTCGTGTTAATTTTAATATAACTTAGTAAATATGCATGCAAATAAATATTCATGTAGTTAGTAATAATAAGTAATTAATTAGAAATTAGAAATCATAGAGTACTATCCATACATTCTAGGCCGAATATCAGAGGCTTCGGGACCGGGCGACTGCTAGTGCACCTACTGCGGGAGAGGCCGGTACTTTCTCGCAGCCCACTCAAGCTCCGTCGGCGGACGAGCTGTGGATGACCACCGCTGGTGGCCTCCATAGGGGTACGTACTACGGTACAGGATCCTATGGCGCCCTAGTTGCGAGCCAGTCCTCTAGGGCATCCCCCGCTAGTGTGCATAGTCCACAGTCGTCCCAGGAGTCTGCCCGAGTCCACCAGATGATGGAGTCTCTCCGGGATGAGATGCTATGATGGATTCAGGACTAGCCTCAGCACCAGTCGGATGAGCATGCGCTTATAGCACGATTGGATGCGCTTGACCGCAGTATTATGGAGCTCCGGTATGTGACTGAGCGGACAGAGCGGAGTGTCACCGATCTTAGAGCGTCGACGGAGCGCAGCGTATTGGATCTGCAGGCATCACAGATGACCATGGGCGAGAGGCTGAGATTGGTGCATGATTCGGTGGCTGATAGCAGTGATAGAATGTTATCTACCATGGATTCATACCACCAGCGACTTGCAGCGTTGGAGCGTTATCGTCCTCCGGGTGCGCTTTTATCGTCGTCGACTCCGCCGACGCCACTGCCTTCTTCATCGACACCGACTCCACCGATGTCACTACCTCCTTCATCGGTGTCGATTTCACAGGATGACTATGAGCTTTTCTTAGCCCTTCGTCACGGCGCGCCCCCTCCTGCTCCAGATCCCCAGTAGTCTGTGTTAGGATTGTTTGTATCGAGTGTTTGAGTACTTGTTTTTCTTTGTATTTATTTGTGACACTTATTTATTTGTGACACTTGTTTGTTGGTTGCATAGATACAGTGGTAATTGGTTGTGTAGACCCATGACAATTTGGATATTGGTTTATATATGTTGTGTGGACTTTGGTTATTTTATGTTGTTATTCGTTTCATTTGGATGTTAATTTACCGATGTTGTTGTTCCACCGAAGGGGTCGGCGAACCCAGGGATAAAATGTGCTTGTGTATTGTGTTTCAGATTAAACTATAGGAAGAAAATGATTCTGCGGAGAAAACTGCATACTGTAATTTATTTATTTTATTTTTTTCAAATTTAGCGACGTCTACCGACGTTTATCGACGCTTTCCGACGGCACATTGCGTCGGTAGTCGTCGCTAAAGTGGCATATATTGCCAGGCTACCGACGTATAGCGACGTCAGTTTCGTCGGTATGCGTCGGTAAACGTCGGTAGACGTCGATAAATATCCCAAAATTTTACCTCATTTTCCCAGGATATACCGACGTATAGCAACATCACAAAACATCGGTAATATATATCGACACATAGCGACATCAAAAACGTCGGTAATTTTCCCAGGGAATACCGACGTATAGCGACATCATAAACGTCGCTATTTTATCGACGAAACGACGATAAACGTCGGTATATTACCGACGTATCTTTGCGTCGGTAAACGTCGGTGTTGGCGACGATCAGTGACGTCTTTCCAAACAGCGATTAAGGTTTCCGCGACAAGAGGAAGACGTCGCTAAATACGTGGCTAAACTGGTTTAGCGACGTCTTTAGGTATTTTAGCGACGTCTTTAGGCGTCGCTAAAATGACTGATTCTGGTAGTGATGGGATCCTTCCTAGCCGCCAAATGCTGGGCTTCGAACTCATTTCGGGGTACGGAGATCGGCTTACAAGCGGAGTTTCAAGCAATTCACCAAGGCAACCTCTTCGCGGCACGCTTTCCTCACAGTACAGTTATTATTTAAGGAGACTCTCTAACGGCTATCAGCATTTCAAAGGCGATACCTCTATGACTCCATGGAGGTTACGGGACCTAATTCAATCTATACAAGCGGTGATCCCTATCAACCAATCCTTAGCTTTTTCCTTCATTCGAAGATCGGGAAAGGGTGTGCCCACAAGCTTGCCAAAGCATCCCTCTCCAATAGATCTGAAGATCTAATTTTTGTCCCACCAGATGACATTTTACAGCTTCTAGCTGTTGATTCTTTGCCTTGTAGTAGCCAGGTTCCTCATCCTGCATAGTTGATCAATAAAATTATACGTTTTTTTTCCTCTAAAAAACTACAACAACATAGGTTTTGTTTTATCAACAACATGAGTTGATCATGTTAACGCTAGCGTTCCTTTATACATTAAATATTCTTTACATATTGTATTCTCATATCCAGATTACAATATTCTAAATAAACATGTTGGTAAAACTTGAGCTTTTAAGACATCAAACTAGGCCACTTATTGTTACTTCTTGACATTTATATCTTGAGAGTTCAAAATGGGTTTATATTACTTGTAACTATTCTTTCTTTTATATGCAACAATTTTATTTCTGTCAGTGAGAAGTAAATCAAATTATAAGGATAAAATTATCCCAAATGGTTGAAAGAATTGTCTTCTCATCTGGAAGAGATGATGCTTGTTTCCATCACACAACATCCTTGTATCTAGCCAATAGTAATACACCAAAAGAAAAAAGAAAAAATGCACTATTTGGTCTCCAGGACTCAAAAAGTCACACAAATTTGGAACTTATTTGTCATGCAAGCTAAAATAGTCCTATTATTTGGTATAAGCAAGTACTTGTACAACTACATTCATGGCAGCACAAATATTATTAATAAAAGGTTTGGGGTAGAAAGCTAAAATAGTAATTTGCATGTGTGGATATGGATATTCCTTATTTTCCTTATAAACCTGCAAAATAAAATAAGGAGTAACAATTATAACTAGTAATTGTGCAAATAAAGATAATAGAACCTAACTTACCTCATCATCGTCTTTTGTTGTACACACATTTCATATGTACTGCACAAATTTCCAATGTTATTGCCTATGGGGTATTTGTTATTATCCAGTTGACATACACAGATTGGACACCATCTCTTATTCGCAACGGGTTGCTAGCCCTTGAAAGGCCAAAAATAAAAATCACCAACCTTAATGTTGGTATTTCATTGATATAGTTGCATATATTTTAAATTTGCAAACCTCATATAAATTAGAAATTTTGTGCCATAAGTTTGTCCAATCTGTAGGATAACTACGGATGTTTGGTTGTCCTATAAACTATAGCATACCTAAAGTTCTATAGACATACTTTGATCTACAATGGTGCTACACAAACCATCCTTAAGAATATGATCATTTTCTCCAACATCAATATACTAGATCGAACTTAGTATCCACGATAGTTGGTCTTTCTCAAATTAATTTAGGGCTCCGGTAGAGAACATTTTATACAACATATACATACTCTAATAATTCCATAAGAGTTTTTTGGATTTTAAGGATATAAGGACAAATAGGAATTATATTAAAAATCTGAGCAAGTAAAATAAACAATAGCCTAAAGAATCGGAAGTTAGTCTAGAGAACCATAAGTTCGTCTAAGGGAACTAAAAGTTCGTCTAATTAGATTCTTGAGCTATCACTAGAGATATGCGTCACTCACACTGGGGATGTCAAGTCACATACTATATTGAGCCAAAAGTTCAATCCTAAGGGTTCATCGTGAGCCAGAAGCCGAATGGTCCCATAACTTTTCAACTATGGCATGATCGGCACTGTGACATGATCGACAAGACACCTCAGGACAGTGTTGATGAATATTATTAGAACTAATTTGTGTGATCATCTCTTAACAAATTGCAACATATCTAATGGTCAACTCAATGTCCTTCATAGAATATTTTTTTTCTAAACCAACAATCCTAAAGAATACATTTGAATAATTAATAGCTTAGTTTCATTTATTTAGAATTGTATTATTTTACTTTTTATGGCTTATGTTGCTATTATTTGAAACTATAGTTTCGGCATCTATGTATTGAAAATTTATATGTTCATCTCCTTAGATTATTAAATATTTTAGATATGAGATATCTTTAGTCTAAATTTTGTAATAGGTTATTATCACTTTGATAAGACAGAATTTCCATCGTTAGGGGGAGATAGGAGGAAGATAAATTCCTTGTTCCAAAAGAACGTCATGAATTACCGTTACTGAAGAATGTCATGAATCATCGTTCTAGAAGAACATATTTGCATACATCCAATTTATCTAATATCGACTAAATTAGGATATTACCCTTGTAATTCATTGCAAATCATTAATCAATGCCTACACGATGACTTATAATATTGCATAAATAGTTATACCAACTACGAATGTACATTCTAGAATATAAGTAAATATCAAAAACTAAATAAAGGCAACAGATGAATACGTCCTATATTAAGAATGTGTAAAACCAAAAGGTTCTAAAGATTCGGCTCTCCAGAAGATGACAATAAATAATATAACACACCCCAAATGCTCTTGAAGAAGCAACTCTGAAGAAACATCTCATGTAGAGACAAGTTTATGACAGTCTGTAAGATGTCATGAACCAAAGTCTAATTTTGTAAAATATATCACTCCGATCAAGGATATATACCTCAGATCCCATAAGAGGTACCAGTACCAATTTTTTTTTTGTTTTATACGTATTCTGGAGAAATTTAAAATCGAGAAAAAGTTGGCACAAATGACATTATCTAATGAAAATAAAAAAAAGATAATAAACACAAATGATAATACATAACCTTCAATAATCATTAAAAGGATAATTAAAATATGCGATATCTTTCGCAAAACATGGAGTGTTCGGTCCTATAGTACAAAACCCAAAGGAATCAATCTAATAGGTTTTGAATGAGTGTTTATAACAATTAAAAATAGAAATCCAAATGTATAAGCAATATTAGCTCAAGGATTCTCGAAATGAACATGAATAGAATATGAAAAAAAATATTTTTTGGTACGTAAGATATACATGAAATCCCCGAAGGATTTAAATCTCTAAGTATATCCTTGAAGGATTTATAATTATCATACTATCCACGAAGGATTTGTAAAATAAGCAAATATTAACTAAAAACATCTGAAAGAATATGATAGGCTAATTGAGTATCTATCAAGGTAAGGCTATAACAATAGCTATAAATATTCAGTCATATTTATGAAGAAATTTCTGAATGGATTCGTCAAAACGGCCGTCTATGTACACGAAAATATCTCCTAAAGAGATTAGAAGTGCCTCTTGAAGAGATGATTTCCTGAAGAGATTAACAAAAATATGTCAGTATCTCCTCAAGAGATTGTAAATATCTTCTAAAGAGATAAATCTCCCGAAAAGATAATCTTCCATAGAGAAATCTCAAGAAATCTTGAAGAGAATATCTTCTAAAGATATTTAATATGAGTAGTTATGATAATGGTCATGTAAATGGGATCCATTACGACCTTAAGAATAAAAGAACATATTCTGGGTCCTGAAGTACCATATTTAAATAAGATAAATATAAAGTTCTATATTGTTATTTGTAACTCCCTTTTTTCACAATTTTAATAAAAGTTCCTCCATGATCTATTTTTTCTATTAATTATTCATAGTTAGACAATTCTCGTATATATATATATATATTTATATATATATATATATATATATATATATATATATTTATATATATATATATATATATATATTGGAAAAAGGTAAATTTTATTCCAAAGGAAAAGCCATAATCTTACAACATACAATCAGAGTGGGACTCCCACTCATCAATTCTTCATAGCATTTACATCAAACTCGATGTTATGGATAATGCCAATCGGAGGGGTGACCAGCCCCTCAAAGATCTGACGGTTTTGCTCCCGCCATACATGCCAAACCGAGGCAGCCAGACGAACTCTGGCTGTACGAAACCAGTCCTGCCCTCGACTCCTGCTATCCCGGATCACCGTGATGATGTCCCCAATACATTTTTCGGAGGCACCCACTCCCAAAATACGACTCTGCTCCGACCAGATCTGCCCTGCCAGAGTGCACTCGAAAAAGATATGCTTTATAGATTCAGGCTCCAAGCAGCAAAGCTCACACTTGGGATCCGGAACCGGCACTCCAAACGAACTCAGGCGATCTCTAGTCAAGAGGCAGCCCAGTAGAAGCTTGTAAACACACAACTGCATCTTCCTGGCCAGACCCTTGCACCAAACCAACTCGTAATCAGAACTCAGAGGGAAAGTACGCCGGATAAGGTTGTAGCAGCTACGAAATTGGAACTCTTCAGTTCCCGAAGATGCTACAGTCGGCTCCCAAATCTACCGATCCGCAGGCAAAGCCGGATCAATGACTGTAGATATAATGATCCCTCCCAGCTTCTCAGTGAACCGATAAGATTCCGGCCTCCACTCCCCATGTCGTATGATGAGACTACATGCCAGACCACGCCTGTCCTTCTGATGAGTCGGGGCTCCCCTGATGTCCAACAGTGAACGCCGATCTATCCAAGGATCCCGCCAGAGGTCCGTCCCCGACCCATCCTTGAAGACCCTCCGGATAGCAGACTTGAGCACCCCCTGTGTCTCAAAACAGTCTTGAACGTGACTGAGTGGTTGTTGTCAGTAGAACATGTCCAAAAGTTGCCCTGCTTCACGTATCTGCTGTGTATCCAGTCTGCCCAGAGAGACCTCCCGCTGATGAATCTCCAGGCCAGCTTGAACGCAGAAGCCTCCCTAATCTCCAGCAACGGCCTGAGCCCCACTCCTCCTTCCTTCCTGGGACGACAGAGCTGCTCCCAGGAGATTACATGCATACCCCCCTCCAAATGAAATCAGCACATAGTCGCTCCACTCGCCGGATAGTGGCTACATGGAGGAGGATGGACTGCAGCCAGAAATGGGCCACAGCCGAGATCACCGATCTGACCAGCTCTATGCGTTCGCCAAAAGATAGACCGGCTGCTTGCCAACCTTCAACTCCCCTCTGGACATACTCTACCAGACTATGGCAGTCCTGATCCCGTACATAGTTGACTGTAAGAGGTACTCCTAAGTAACGCACCGGAAGATCACTTCTCGCGATACCTAGCACGTCAGCCCGCTCCTCCTTCCGGGGACATAGGGAGCTGAAGTAGACCCTACTCTTATCCATGTTCATCTGGAGACCCGAAAAGGACTTCAAATCTTTCATAATAGCCGCAAGCGTCTGCAACCCCTCCGTCGAAGGCTGAATGAAGACTAGCAGATCATCAGCATAAATAAGGTGGGTAACTGGAGGGTCCACCCTTTGAAACAGAGGGACCTGTCGTCCACGGTGCACTGTCAGATCCATCAAGCAAGTAAGGTATTCCATAACAAGCGTGAACAGGTAAGGGGACAATGGGTCACCTTGCCTAAGCCTACGATTGCTCTGAAAGTACCCATAAGGAACGCCCTGGTTGAGAACAGAGAAAGTAGGGGACGTAATGCACTCCCAGATCAACGCAACCCAGTGTTCCGCGAATTCTATGGCAGTCATCAGATGGCAGAGGAAGTCATGATTGATCATATCATACGCCTTCCTCAGGTCCAGTTTAACCCAATCTTTCTCCCCTTCTGGTCTTCTAAATCCCCTCACCATCTCATGTGTCAGAAGACTGTGCTCAGCGATCGACCTTCCCTTGATGAACGCAGCCTGATTCGGAGATACCAGGTCCTGCATGATCCCCTCCATCCGCCGGCACATAAGGTGCATAATTATCTTATAAAGATAATTACAATACGCAATAGGTCTGAAATTCGCCAATCGCTCCCTCCTTCTTTGGCACCAAGGTCAGGAATGTGTGATTTAGTTCTTTCAGAAGCTTCCCTTTGGTAAAGAATTCTTGTACCACCTCCACGACCTGATGCTTCAGAATGTCCCAATAACGTTTGAAGAAACTACTACTCAAGCCATCTGGACCAGAAGCCTTGTTGGGATCTGCTACCTTGACAATAGCTTCCACCTCCTCCAATGTAACAGGGGCAAGGAGAATGCTATTCCCATATGGAGTCACCAATCTCTTCGTAACAACCTCTGGAAATACAGACAGATAGTCAATTTGGAAATATAACTCAGAATAGTACCTTACAGCCTCGCCCTGGATCTCAGCCGGCGTCCCCACCAGAGTGTCATCCGCATCAAGGAGCTGGGAGATGTGATTCCTATTCTGTCTTGTCCAGATAACATCATAGAAGAACTTAGAGCAATGGTCGCCATCCTTAAGCCAGGAACATTTGGCTCGCTGGGCTGAGCTAATCTTCCTCTGCAGTCTCAAGATGTTGACTTCTCCGATCAGCTCCTTCTCTCTAGCTGCCAGGTCCCCATTAAGTATGTCAGCCTGCATATCCTGCTGCAAGGTCCGTAACTCCACCTCCTTATCTTCTAAGGTGGACTTGGGCAAACCCTTCACCCAACTCCTGAGAGCTCGCTTCGTGGCCTTGAGGCGACGAACCAAGCGGAATTGAGCTGTCCCCTCCTGGCCGCTAGTAAGCCCATCTGCAACAGCCTCGATGTAGCCCTTCGAGAGATACCAACTATTGTTATACCTGAACGGGCGGGACTTCCCAAAAGACCGAGCAGTGAAGCCAACCCTGTTGGGGAAATGACGGAACCACTCCCTATTGCCCAGACCTCGATCAAGCTGACAAACAACCCTGTTATGAGTTGCTTTGTTGTGCCAAGTCTAGATGAAGCCAGAGCGAGATACTCCTCGAAGTCCCGCAAGCAGAAGGCATCTCTGGAAATCATAGAGGATAGAATCTGGAACCGGACGACCACCCAGCTTCTCTCCTTCGTGCAGAAGGGCATTGAAGTCCCCAATCAAGAGAAGAGGAAGACACGACGAGTCTGCAACGGAAGAAACACGGGAGATGTCACTCCATAGGGACTCCCGTCTCCTTCTGTCATTGTGGCCGTAGACAGCCCCCAGCAAGAACCGGAAGCCATCCTTATTCACGAAGGAGATGGCAATCAACTGCTCCGTCATCAAGATCAAGTCATCATCCCAATACTTCGAGTTCCAGCGAACCCAAATCCTGGCCATGTCACATATAGCCAGGTCGTGCAGTTGGGCCCAATGAGACAGGGTCCGCCGAGCAAGAGTCTTCTCACCTTTGATCTTGGATTCTAATAGCACAGAAATGTTACATTTCTCTCTGTGGAGCACCCCACAAATCTCTCTCCACCTCCCTAGCGAACATGCCCCCCTCACATTCTAGGCGATAATAGCCATTAATTTAATGAGAGGTGGGGTCCCCCTGGAAAACTCTCGGATCAGCACCTGGGGGAAGTGTCGCATCCGTCGCTAAGGAATCCTCCTCCATCCCAGTCGGAACCGCCTGTTGGGGAACGACCTGAGATAGAACCAATGCCCAGGCAGGATTGTCAACACACACCGCCTTCTCTCTGTCAGTAGTATGTCCCACCACACTGGATGGGTCATCCCGCAACAGGCCGACAGCACGTCTCTTCCTACAGTAAACCTGACCTCCAGACGATTCGCCATCCCCTTGTGCCTCCATCTCCGACGCCACCATACCTCTAGTGACAATACTACTCAGTCCCTGGCAAGTGGTCATCGCCCCACTCGTGGATGTAATCTGAGTAGCGACAATGAGGCTCATCCCAACATCACTCTCTGGAAGGGTATCCTCTCCCGCCAAGACCTCCTCGCCACTGTCAACTCGGTAATCCATGTCACTGTGAGAGGCTGGAGCCTCGTTCAGGGCCGTAGTAGGCTCCACCTGGGGACCCTCCGCCGTACAAGTACTGGCCAGATGTGTAATGCATGTGGTTCGTATTACGTATTCTTGGAATACGTGTACGTATTTTATTTTGTATTGCATGATTTCCTTCTTGGCTTGGTTTATTCCCGGTTCGGGTTGGTTGGTTCGGCTTGGCTTGGTTTTGATTGGGTTCATAATGAACCCAAGGTGAACCCCCTACCTACCACCACCTTGGTATTTATTAGCCCTCTTCATTCTCTCTCTTCATTTATCATCTTCTTCTTCCTCATTTACTTTCTTACCTACCAGAGAGAGAAGAGAGAGGTCTAGGCAAGTGCAACTTGCTTCATGGAGGAACTCCAATTTTATTGCTTCATTCTCTTCCTTACAGTATTTTGACTAGCTTTAGAACTTGGCATTTTTACTTTCCATGGCTAGATTATTGTAGATCTATATTTACTTTATTTTTGGATTTTTTGGGTTTTGATCTGCTTAATCTTATTATTTCTGTGTTTTGAGGGTTCCATGTTGTAGAGAATCTCGTTCTACCCTATTTTGACCTATGGAAGTTCGGATTTGGGCTCCGGATGATAGAGTTATGCAGCTTGGAAGCCATGGCTTATGGTGTACTTCTTTTCGGAAATTTGAAGAAGAAGCACAGTTCCGAGCCGCATGATAGCACTTGACCGCATGAATATTCATGCGGCAAGTCAGCTTCGAAACCGCATGCACTATCAACTGGACTTGACCGCATGACAAGTTCATGCGGCAAGTATTTAGTTCGGCCGCATGAGGCTCTTGTACTTCTAGCCGCATGGGGCCCTTCTTCTCGAACCGCATATGCACCCTTGCTCCCAGCCGCATAGGCATTGCTCCCCGTTGCCGCATGGGACTTCGCCCATCCCGAGCCGCATGAACTCCAATACTCGCGAGCCGCATAGACCGCAGTCTCCCGCTGCCGCATGAGGACCCGAGTCCTCTCAGCCGCATGACTGACTGATCCCGAGCCGCATGGGCTGTTTTCTTCCAGCCGCATGAGACCCCTCCATTCCTGACCGCATAAGCTCCTGCAGCCGCATGCGCCGCACGCCCGCACTGCCTTGAGACCGACCTTTCCGAGCCGCATGAACTCGAATTTCGGGCCGCATGAACCCATATCCATTCAGCCGCATGGGCTATTTTCTTTCAGCCGCATGTGATCATTCCTAGCCGCATAGGCCTTAGCCGCATGGCTCTTCTATAGCCCTGAATATTGATATTTTATTAGATATTTTACGTCCATTTTATATCCTTACGCCTTTTGTCATGAACTTGATAATCATGGATTTGTTTAATATGTTTGGAAATGATACCTGAGTATGACACGATAGTGACCCGTAGTGGTGCACTCTTGACAAGAAAACCTGACATGACCTGATAGTGGCCCGTCGTGGCGCACTCATGACAAGAACACTTGACATGATAAACCTGACATGATATATCTGATAAGCTGTTGCGACGGCTACCTGACATGACATGACCTGTATAATTAATCCTGGACACCGTGGGTGATCTTTCTTGTACAAATAATCCAGTCCTGTCTTGCATCATGTCTAGGAGGGGACTCCTGAGTACCACGGTCAGGAGTACCCATTGAAATGGACTAAGGCTAATAACTAGATTAATACAGTAGCCATGAAGAGATCTCCCAGCTACAGGCAATCCCGTTACCTGGGTGCGCTTGGGATCTGTAGCCTGCCGTCGAGTAGGACACATTTCCAGCATACTGTCATGTGTTGCACCCTTCAAGCTACCTAAGGGTACATGCGTTTCCTGGACGGTGTACCCACCTGAATTCAACCCCTAATTTCGACCTGGGTAACCTGGATGGTCTGCAGGGCTTGTGACTGTGGAGTAATCTTACTGCATCTTGCTAGTAATTAGGCATGTGATAACCTTAGCTAGTTAAAGTATCAAGCCATAATTCTTGCTTGGCCGTGAAATGATTGGATGGAGTCTAACCAGTCTAGTCTTGCCCTGACCTTGTCCCAGATCACAGCATGAATTGAATGCCTGTATTTATTTTACCGATAAATGGTGAGAGTTCCAAGTTCTGTTCAGACGAAGGGTTACAACCCCGGTCCTTGTTTGGTTTACGGGTTGTAACCTGGTTATCTGAATAGTTCCATGGTTATCTCGTCGTATATCATCCTGTTGTATTTTTCTTATTTCCAGTTCTTACTTTTATTTATGCTCTTGTGCTGATTGCTGATTTTTGTTCCTAAGTGAAGCTTCCTTTGTGGCACTTGCTCTTTCTGGGATCTGACCCAGCTGGTTTTGTATGGCCAAATTTTGGAGCAGCTCCAGAGGATCTACCGACTATCCAGCCCGATGGTGGCGACTAGGCGTAACCCGGGCAACGAGTGGGTCTATTTTTGCTCTCCCACTTTATTATAAAAATATTCTTTTGAGGCGTTTAGCCGACGAGCACCTGTTTAGCTCGATTGCACTTACTTACTGTCTGCCTACGGGCTGTAACATGATTGACAGATCCTAGGGTTGATCATGTATGACTAAATTCTTGCTAGTCCTCACATTTTGTAACGACTAGTTTCATGATCAGCTGAATATGTAATATTTGGGACGCCTTACTATTATATATTTAATGATCATACATCTTGTAACATTTACTTACTTGCTTGTGATTGAGACAATAGGCTTGTGCATGACCTTAGGAGACTGTTAGCTTGTAGAAAACCCTCATGTATCTAGACAGCCGTGACCGTATAGCGAGATGGAATCCATTTCAATATACGTAGCTGGCTATGTCTGCCTCCGCTCTCCAGTATTCTGGTTCTGGGGCGTGACATGGTTTAAGTGGTGGCCCATGCAGGTCTTGTAAATCAAGATATGTGAGGGTTTACCGAATAGATGTCTCAATCAGTATTCGTCCTTGATCTCTGCTCGTATCTTCTGAATCCCTGGATTCTTGTCCTGATCATGTGCTTGTATCGTTGATCTGTCATGGTCCTTCCTTATTGTTCCCTATGTCGTCTTCTTCAGCGACATTGTTCATGGTCCTACCGACCAACAAGGCGGAGCACCTCCCGTGGACCAACAGCAGCCCGGAGATCAAGTCTAGCATTCCGGAGTAGCCTCCAGGGTCGAGCCTATTGGAGAAGAGCCCCCAGTTCAGCCAGCTCAGCCTGCCGAACCTGATGATGGCACATTAGTAAGACTCGTCAGGACCTTGATAGCTTCTCAAGATCGTCGTGGAGATGCCTTGCAACAAGCAGTGGCGGATGCTTTGACCAAAGGCGGTCATCCAGGGAACAGCGCGGCCAACAGCTTCAAGCGCTTGAACCCTCCCTTCTTTGATGGTAGCGAAGATGCTATCGTAGTAGATGCTTGGCTTCAGGATACAGAAGTGATTCTCGAGGCAGCCAGGACTCCAGAGAACGAGAAGGTAGCCGTGGTGCGCCTGTAGTTGCTAGATCTTGCCCGCAGCTGGTGGGCAGCACAGGCCGTTGGATTAGCAGCATCCATTGCTTGGGCAGTATTCAGAGAGAGATTCCAGACCAAGTATTTCGATGCTGTAGCTCGGTACGATCTACAAACGAGGTTTACCAATCTGAAGCAAGGAGGCAGGACGGTCGACGGATATACGGTCGAGTTTTCCAGACTCAGTCGGTTTGCTCCCACTTTGGTGGCAACCGAGTATGATAGAGCCCAGCGGTTCCAGCAGGGACTTCACCTGGAGATCTTGTTGGCAGTTGAGCAGTTTGAGCATCAGACTTTTGATGCAGTCTTAAGAGCAGCTAGGAGGCATGAGTATACCTCCCAGAGGATCGTGGATAGGGTCGGAGGTCGGAAGAGATCTCACGGCCAGATGAATCAGTCTTCAGCACCAGCCCCGGCAGCCAAGGCTTTGACTATTGGAGCTCCGAGGCGGACGGCCTCAGTAACGTCGGTTCAGCATTCCACCCCGACGTATCCTCAGCAGCAGAAACAGAAGCAGTCTTCCGCAGTGGGATGTTCTCATTGTGGGAAGCCAGGCCATGTGGTAGCAGAGTGTCGCAGGGCGCAGGAATTATGCCTGGCTTGTGGAGCACCAGACCATAGGGTTGGATCCTGCCCGAATAGGGGTGGTTCATCATCATCCAACCTTTCCAGCTCTTCAGTGAGAGGACCAGCACCGGTCCAGCAGCAGCAGCAGCAGCAGTACCTATTGTCGAGGCCCTTGCCGCCTCAGTCCCAGATGTTCCAGCAGCAGAACCCCCAGCAGCATGTACAAGCCCAAGCCTTGAGTCAGAGCAGGCAGCGAGGATTTCAGCAGAGGGGACCAGCACCCCGAGGGCACGGTCAGGCTATGGTGATGACCGCAGAGGAAGGATTGGCACCAGGAGAGGTAGTGGCAGGTACTATTCTCGTTAACTCCTTTCCAGCTTTAGCTTTATTTGATTCTGGTGCATCGCATTCTTTTATGTCTGCACGATTCGCGACACGGGTAGGATTGGAGCCCGAGTCATTATCAGTAAGGCTCAATATACTTACTGGTAACGGACTTGTGGGAGTAGATAGAGTGTTTTCCTCGTGTCGGATCGTAGTTAGCGGTAGAGAATTCCCCGCTAGATTGATAGAGTTCCCGATGGCCGATTATGATGTGGTCTTAGGGATGGATTGGTTGAGGAACCAGTATGCTAGAATAGACTGCCGTATTGGTAGGGTTGTTTTTAGCATTCCAGGCGAGCCAGAGTTTTCCTTCTCTCGAGGCGAAGTTGAGCCTTCTCCTCCAGTATTGCGGATGGCAGTAGCAGCAGTTCAATTGCCCAGGATAGTGGATGAGTTCCCAGATGTTTTCCCAGAAGAGCTTTCAGGTATGCCGCCAGAGCGGAAGATCGAGTTCACTATAGACTTGATTCCCGGGACAACTCCAGTATCAGAGAGAGTCTACAGGATGGCGCCTTCAGAATTAGAAATCTTGTACAAGATGATTGAAGAACTCAGAACCAAGGGATTCATTCGTGCTAGTGGATCGCCTTGGGGAGCCCCGATGCTTCTTGTGAAAAAGAAGAATGGTACGTCCAGGTTATGTGTTGATTATCGTACCTTGAACTCAGTAACAATCAAGAACAGATACCCTCTTCCGAGGATAGATGACTTGTTTGATCAACTCAAGGGGGCTTCAGTATTCTCGATGATTGATTTGCGCTCAGGTTATCATCAGATCAGAGTCAGAGAGCAGGACATCCCGAAGACCGCTTTTAGATCGAGATATGGGCATTGGGAGTTCCTTGTTATGCCATTTGGAGCGACCAATGCGCTGGCTGTATTCATGGACCTCATGAATCGTATTTTTATGCCTTACTTGGATCAGTTCGTGATCATGTTCCTAGATGACATCCTGGTCTACAGCAAGAGTGAGGCGAAACATGAGCAGCATCTCCGTGTGGTTCTTCAGATTCTCAGGGAGCACCAGTTATATGCCAAGTTTAGTAAATGCGAGTTCTGGCTCGATCGTATTTCGTACTTGGATCATATCATTACTCGAGGAGGAGTAGAAGTGGATCCCCAGAAGATCGTGGCTATTGAGTCATGGCCAGTGCCTAGCACCGTTGCAGAAGTTCGTAATTTTCTTGGATTGGCCGGCTATTACAGGCGGTTTGTTTCAGACTTTGCCCGGATCTCAGCACCGTTGACCCAGTTGACCCGCAAGGATGCACAGTTTGCTTGGACGGCAGAGTGTCAGAGTTCTTTTGAGCAGTTGAAGCGAGGCCTGATAACAGCTCCTATTCTCACGCTTCCAGATGGGACTGGAGGATTCTCAGTATATTGTGATGCTTCAGGCAGAGGTTTAGGATGTGTTCTGATGCAGCATGGGAAGGTAATAGCTTATGCGTCACGACAACTTCGTGATCATGAGAGGAATTACCCAACCCATGACTTGGAGCTGGCAGCAGTGGTGTTTGCACTTAAGTTGTGGAGGTACTACTTGTATGGAGACAGGATAGAGATTTTCACCGACCACAAGAGCCTAAAGTATGTTTTCACTCAGAAGGATCTTAACATGCGTCAGAGAAGGTGGCTGGAGCTTCTTGTGGACTATGATGTCAACCTGCAGTATCATCCCGGGAAGGCCAACGTTGTTGCAGATGCTTTGAGCAGGAGAGCCAGAGTTTATTTGCTAACAGCGCAACCAGAGTTGTTAGCAGATCTTCAGAAGATGGGTATAGAAGTCATTCTCCATTCCAGTGTAGCATTGATGGCCAGTATGTAAGTTCAGTCCACTATAGTTGAGAGGATCCGAATGGCGCAGTCAGCAAATTCCAAGCTTCAGCGGCTCAGAGCAGAGTGTGAGGCAGGACGAAGACCAGAGTTATGCATTCATGAGGATGGTATACTTCGACATGGTAAGCGTCTTTGTGTACCCAGCGGAGATATCCGGCAGGAGATCATGTCAGAAGCGCACAGTTCGCAGTATTCCATCCATCCCGGCAGTACGAAGATGTACCGTGATATCCGTCAGCACTTTTGGTGGAATGGTATGAAGCAGAAGATAGCTCGGTTTGTCTCTCGGTGTTTGGTTTGCCAACAAGTTAAAGCCGAACATCAGAGACCGGCTGGACTTCTTCAGCCCTTGCCGATTCCAGAATGGAAGTGGGAGCATGTGACCATGGATTTCGTGACCGGATTGCCTAGATCTCCAGCTGGTCGGGATGCTATTTGGGTTATAGTTGACAGGCTCACGAAGGTGGCTCACTTTCTCCCATTTAGAGTTGGTCAGTCGACGGCTCAGCTAGCGAAGATGTACCTCAGGCAGATTGTCAGATTGCAGGTGTGCCAGTCAGTATCACCTCGGACCGAGATTCAAGATTTACGTCGCACTTTTGGCGTAGCCTGCAAGAGAGTTTGGGAACTCATCTCCAGTTCAGTTCAGCATATCACCCGCAGACAGATGGCCAGTCGGAGCGCACGATCCAAACTCTTGAAGACATGTTACGGTCTTGCACACTTGACTTCGGTGGTTCATGGGAAGATCACCTGCACCTGGTGGAGTTCTCGTACAACAATAGCTTCTAGGCTAGTATCCAGATGGCACCGTTCGAGGTACTGTATGGTAGAAAGTGCAGATCCCCGCTAGCCTGGGATAATGTTGGAGAGAGACAGATGCTTGATCCAGAAATGATCGCTCAGACAGTTGAGGTGGTCAGGAGAGTCCGAGATCATCTTAGAGTTGCCCAAGATCGCCAGCGCCATTGGGCCGATTCTCATCGGCGTCCTCTAGAGTTTTCGGTCGGCGATCATGTATTCCTGAGGATTTCGCCTAACCGTGGCGTCATTCGTTTCGGCGTACGGGGAAAGCTTAGTCCTAGGTATATAGGACCGTTTGACATTCTGGAGCGAGTAGGAGATGTATCCTATCATCTCGCTCTTCTGCCGTCGCTAAGAGAGGTGCATGACGTGTTCCATGTATCCCAATTACGATGGTATATCCCGGACCCGAGCCACATCCTGGATCATTCGAAATTGGTTGTTGGTACCAACCTTTCGTATGAGGAGAGGCTCGTGTCTATATTGGACCGGAGAGAGAAGATCCTCAAGAACAAGACTATCAAGTTAGTCCGAGTTGCTTGGGGTCATCACTCTTTGGGGGAGTCAACTTGGGAGCGTGAGGATGACATCCGATCGCAGTTTCCCGACTTGTTTGACTCGTGAGGTATAATGTCTTCCTTATGCCTCATGCCTTCAATTCCTTGCTTGCAAGATTGATTGATTGTCTAGTTAATGCTTGCTTGCGATTAGAGTAGCTTGTCATTGCTCCTCTAGCCTCTTGATTAAATTCCGAGGACGAAATTCTTTTAAGGTGGGTAGAGTTGTAATGCCTGTGGTTCGTATTACGCATTCTTGGAATACGTGTACGTATTTTATTTTGTATTGCATGATTTCCTTCTTGGCTTGGTTTATTTCCGGTTCGGGTTGGTTGGTTCGGCTTGGCTTGGTTTTGATTGGGTTCATAATGAACCCAAGGTGAACCCCCTACCTACCACCACCTTGGTATTTATTAGCCCTCTTCATTCTCTCTCTTCATTTATCATCTTCTTCTTCCTCATTTACTTCCTTACCTACCAGAGAGAGAAGAGAGAGGTCTAGGCAAGTGCAACTTGCTTCATGGAGGAACTCCAATTTTATTGCTTCATTCTCTTCCTTACAGCATTTTGACTAGCTTTATAACTTGGTATTTTCACTTTCCATGGCTAGATTCTTGTAGATCTATATTTACTTTATTTTCGGATTTCTTGGGTTTTGATCTACTTAATCTTGTTATTTCTGTATTTTGAGGGTTCCATGTTGTAGAGAATCTCGTTCTACCCCATTTTGACCTATGGAAGTTCAGATTTGGGCTCCGGATGATAGAGTTATGCAGCTTGGAAGCCATGGCTTATGGTGTACTTCTTCTCGGAAATTTGGAGAAGAAGCACAGTTCCGAGCCGCATGATAGCACTTGACTGTATGAATATTCATGCGGCAAGTCAGCTTCGAAACCGCATGCACTATCAACTGGACTTGACCGCATGACAAGTTCATGCGGCAAGTATTTAGTTCGGCCGCATGAGGCTCTTGTACTTCTAGCCGCATGGGGCCCTTCTTCTCGAACCGCATATGCACCCTTGCTCCCAGCCGCATAGGCATTGCTCCCCGTTGCCGCATGGGACTTCGCCCATCCCGAGCCGCATGAACTCCAATACTCGCGAGCCGCATAGACCGCAGTCTCCCGCTGCCGCATGAGGACCCGAGTCCTCTCAGCCGCATGACGATCCCGAGCCGCATGGGCTGTTTTCTTCCAGCCGCATGAGACCCCTCCATTCCTGACCGCATAAGCTCCTGCAGCCGCATGCGCTGCACGCCCGCACTATCTTGAGGCCGACCTTTCCGAGCCGCATGAACTCGGATTTTGGGCCGCATGAACCCATATCCATTCAGCCGCATGGGCTATTTTCTTCCAGCCGTATGTGATCATTCCTAGCCGCATAGGCCTTAGCCGCATGGCTCTTCTATAGCCCTGAATATTAATATTTTATTAGATATTTTACGTCCATTTTATATCCTTACGCCTTTTGTCATGAACTTAATAATCATGGATTTGTTTAATATGTTTGGAAATGATACCTGAGCATGACACGATAGTGACCCGTAGTGGTGCACTCTTGACAAGAAAACCTGACATGACCTGATAGTGGCCCGTCGTGGCGCACTCATGACAAGAACACTTGACATGATAAACCTGACATGATATATCTGATAAGCTGTTGCGACGGCTACCTGACATGATATGACCTGTATAATTAATCCTGGACACCGTGGGTGATCTTGCTTGTACAAATAATCCAGTCCTGTCTTGCATCATGTCTAGGAGGGGACTCCTGAGTACCACGGTCAGGAGTACCCATTGAAATGGACTAAGGCTAATAACTAGATTAATACAGTAGCCATGAAGAGATCTCCCAGCTACAGGCAATCCCGTTACCTGGGCGCGCTTGGGATCTGTAGCCTGCCGTCGAGTAGGATACATTTCCAGCACACTGTCATGTGTTGTACCCTTCAAGCTACCTAAGGGTACATGCGTTTCCTAGACGGTGTACCCACCTGAATTCAACCCCTAATTTCGACCTGGGTAACCTGGATGGTCTGCAGGGCTTGTGGCTGTAGAGTAATCTCACTGCATCTTGCTAGTAATTAGGCCTGTGATAACCCTAGCTAGTTAAAGTATCAAGCCGTAATTCTTGCTTGGCCATGAAATGATTGGATGGAGTCTAACCAGTCTAGTCTTGCCCTGACCTTGTCCCAGATCACAGCATGAATTGAATGCCTGTATTTATTTTACCGATAAATGGTGAGAGTTCCAAGTTCTGTTCAGACGAAGGGTTACAACCCCGGTCCTTATTTGGTTTACGGGTTGTAACCTGGTTATCTGAATAGTTCCATGGTTATCTCGTCGTATATCATCCTGATGTATTTTCTTTATTTTCAGTTCTTACTTTTATTTATACTCTTGTGCTGATTGCTGGTTTTAGTTCCTAAGTGAAGCTTCCTTTGTGGCACTTGCTCTTTCTGGGATCTGACCCAGCTGGTTTTGTATGGCCATATTTCGGAGCAGCTCCAGAGGATCTACCGACTATCCAGCCCGATGGTGGCGACTAGGCGTAACCCGGACAACGAGTGGGTCTATTTTTGCTCTCCCACTTTATTATAAAAATATTCTTTTGAGGCGTTTAGCTGACGAGCACCTGTTTAGCTCGATTGTACTTACTTACTGTCTGCCTACGGGCTGTAACATGATTGACAGATCCTGGGGTTGATCATATATGACTAAACTCTTGCTAGTCCTCACATTTTGTAACGACTAGCTTCATGATCAGCTGAATATGTAATATTTGGGACGCCTTACTATTATATATTTAATGATCATACATCTTGTAACATTTACTTACTTGCTTGTGATTGAGACAATAGGCTTGTGCATGACCTTAGGAGACTGTTGGCTTGTAGAAAACCCTCATGTATCTAGACAGTCGTGACCGTATAGCGAGATGGAATCCATTTCAATATACGTAGCTGGCTATGTCTGCCCCCGCTCTCCAGTATTCTGATTCTGGGGCGTGACAAGATGCCCAAAGCAGTAACAGCGTGAGAAGGTAGGTGGGACCCATTCGTATTCCACCCTCTGTATAAGCACCTCTTCTGAAGGGATATCATATTCCACTACCTTCGGAAGCTCTCCTCCAGCCCGAATCTCCTTAAAAATCCTGGCGTACATCAACCTGGACCTGAAGACCGTAGCTTCATCCGCCTTGATCGGGGTGCCCACCAAGCTCGCCAGACGCATCAGCAATGGAATACTCCAGAACCGGACAGGGAACTCAGGGAAGCGAATCCATACTGGTATGGCATTCAGAACTTCCCTCTCATATCGAAGCTCCGGGGTCCATTCCTTTAGAATGATAAGTCTGCCGTCGAACGTCCAGGGACCGCCCTACAGGATCCTAGCGACATCCTTCGCGAGCCAGAACTTCACATAATAGAAGCCGTTTTCGTGGGCAAAAAACTCCATACTCCCCTTAGGCTGCCAGACCCACACTGCATAGCCCCGGATCTGTCCGTAGAACGGCTTGTTGCCTAGGATGTACAGAACCAAAGTGTTCTCCCAGTATGCTGTCACCTTCTCTATCTCCTCCGCAGGGAACGAGGCCCAAAAACCCCTCCTTGTCTTGATAGACGGCACATATTCCATCAAAGTGGGAGATTTTGGCCCCACAGGTTTGTAGATGTCTGCCCAGGACCGACCAGCCAAGCGGGGGACCGCCCCCTGTGGCCTGGGGATACCCTCCGGGGGGGAAACCCCCGACCCCTGCCCGCCGAGATCCACCGCCTTGCTCTTCCCCTTATCCGTCGCGGTCGCCTTGGGGCGCCAGCCTACTGATCTTCCGACAGATGCCGCAGGGCCACGAGCCGATGCCCGCGCCCCTGAACCTCCCTGTCCTCTCTCCGCCGAGTGACGATCCCTAATATGGCCATGTTCTCCTCCAACCTTCCCGCCGGTCTTTGCCACACGATGACGTGTAACCGTAGTCCATCCTCCTCCCTCCATCTAGCCCCCATGAGAACCAGATCCGTCTCATAATTCGAAATACGGGGCATTTGAACCACCCTGCGAGATCCGAACCCCATCTGAACCCCTCGTCGGGTCTGCCGTAGACGAACCCGTCACTCCCGACCCCCCACCGTCGGAAAACACGCCACCACCTACCACGTATCCGGGGGGTCCGCCCGACCCCCCCACACCCGATCCAGCCTCCCCACCGCCGCCGAGGGGGGGGGGGACTGCCGTCGGCAGCCGCGCCGGGGGGTCCGCCTGACCCCCCCCCCCCCCCCCCACAGAGGATCCCGCCCCCCTCCTCACCGCCTGGGGGGCGCCGGTGACGTCGGTTCGTCGGAGGGGTCCTTCCGACCCACCCGTTGTAGATCCCACGCCCCCCATTGGCCTGGAGGGGCGCCGCCGCTGGCCGGGGGGGTCTGCCCGGCCCCCCCTTCTTCCCGCTCTTCCTCCCCCCGCCGGCGAGAGGGTCCAGTGGCCGCGGAGGGGGGGGGGGGGGGGGGGGGAAGCCCGAAACCTAGAGTCCTGGTCGCCCGAGAGTCGCCCGAGCGCTTGCATCTTTTTTCGGTGCAATATATATATATATATATATATATATATATATATATATATATAAATAAAAAAAAAAAATATATATATATATATATATATATATATATATATATATATATATATATATATATATATATATATATATATATAATTTGTTTGAAAGAAGGTAATTATGGCGAACTCGCCTCCACTGGGGCTCGAACTTTGACCACTTGGACCGCATGCATCTCACTTAACTACTAGACTAGAGGTCATTTGCTATATATATATATATATATATATATATATATATAAAATATATATATATATATATATATATATATATATATATATATATATATATATATATATTGTTCCCTCCCTGCCCTCCCGTGCTTTCCTCATGTCTTCGCTCTGTTTTCTCCCTCCTCGGTCGTCGCCTTGTCCCCCGGATTTGCTTGCTCTCCTCGGGCTGCCGCTCGACTCTTCGTTGTCCGCTCCCCCGCCTCCCCCGTCCTCGGATCCTCCGAAGACTGGCTTGCCTCCTCTCGGTTTTCCCCACCCTCTTCCTGCGGGCTTGCACTCTGTCGAAGCCTCCTACTCTTCCTCTTTGACGTCTGGTCTTTCGTCCGGTGCTGTCGGCTCCTGCCTGTCCGATCGGACGCCTCCTCCCTTGTCTTCCCTTCCTATCTTGGCGTTGTCTAGGGGTTCAGCATTGGCTGGCCTGTTGGTCTGGAGTGCCACGGTGGCTCCACTCCAGCCTTTGGTTGAAGTTTCAACGTCGACCTTGGTTCCTGTACGGGCCCTCACCCTGAAGCCTTTTCAAATTTTGAACGCTCCATCAGTTTATGTGCCTGCTCTAGGAGGTCCCTTTGACCGGAGCATGCCCCTTGCTCTGCTGGCATGTAGAGTTACAGCTGGCCCCAACCCGTTGGTTGTGAGTCCCATGCTCTCTTTGGACGCTTTCTCCCAGGTGGTATGCGCACCTTACACTTGGCGCAAGCCCTTATCCCCTCCGTCTTGGCGCTATTTTGCTGACGCCAACACTTGTGCTTTGGGGCCCGTAGCTAGCGCCCTTCTCCCTCAGCCGAGTGGAGCCGCCCCTTTTGAGGTTGGCGCCCTTCCTTACCGACCGTTTGGTGCACAGGTGATTGCTCCCCCTCCTCTCCTGCCGCTTGACGCACTGGTGGATGCGCCCCTTCCACTTCTGCCGTATGGCGCAACGCTGGCGGCACCATCCCTATGCATCACGACACCATTTTTAGCCCTACGTGCGTAGTGCACGAGCAATCCAGTATTTGTGCCCCCTCATGTGAGGATGGTGCAGTCTCTCCCGTGGCCCTCGTGGAGCATCCCTCAGATACGATTACTGTGCAATGCCTACCTCTTCTTGTAGACTTATTAGCTTTGGCGCCTCTTCTCCCGACTACGGCCCAAGCTGGCGCTCGCCCAGGGACAACCCCTCGTCCTCCTTAAGGATTGGTGACTACCCGCTTCTACCCTCGTCAGAGGTCCATTCATCGAATCCTTCTCCTGTAGAACACCTACAATCTCCGAGTTTGGTGCGGCCCATCTGCACGACCCATCCCAGATACACTGACATTGTCCTCATCGCAATCGGCGCAACTGTGGGACCATCAGCATCACCCTCTCTGCAACCATATTCGCCTTCCTATCCTACGCCATCTGCTGTCCCGGAGATGGTCACGTTGCCTTCCGCGAGAACGGCCCCTCCAGCCACTCGAACTTCTACTAATCATCCCCCCGCTAATCCTACCGCCGTGTCTTATGCGGATAAGCTCTGGCCCGATCGCGCCGAGAATCTCTTCCCTACTTCCAAGGAAATTTAGCTCCCAGACTTCGTATTCCAAGACCCGATTGACAGTCAAGCGATTGTGGTTCCTTTCTCCATGGAAGAAATTTCCACCTTATCTACTACCTTTGCTCAGACTTTCGTCCTCAAATTCTCTACTGGCTGTCCGAAACTTTCTAGGGTTCAGGAAGTGATCGCCGGTTGGGGGCTTACTTCAGGATACAAGGTGGCACCCATGGATTCTAAACACATGTTCATTCACCTCTCCTCGAAGAGTGATCACAAGAAGGTCTAGACTAGAGGCACAAGTAGGATAGATACTCATATCATGAAAATTGATAAATGGTCTCCGGACTTCAACATCAAAGAAGACTCCGTAATTGTTTTCGTGTGGGTTACCCATCCGAACCTTCCCTTTATTTGTTTTGCTCCCATAGCCTTGAGGAGGATAGCCAACTCATTCGGGATATTTGTGGTGGCGACGAAAGAAACTCGCAACCTCTCTAAAGGAAACTGTGCCAAAATCTGCATGGAACTGGACTTATCGAAGGATCTCCTCAACCACATCCAAATCTCGCTCAGCAAAAAAATACATACCCAACAAATTATATACGACAACAATATCATATTCTGCAAACACTGTCATATGTGTGGCCATTCTACTGAGCATTGCTTTCATGTACACCCAAAACTGAAGAAGAAGGCAAGTCGAAAGGCATCATCCACTCAAACACCCAGGAAACCCTACCAATGAACCATCCTACCTCTACCCAACTCTCACATCCGATTCGAAGCTACCACTGGTAACTCCCATATACAAGAGCAAGCTTCCCATGGAAGAGACATCGCCCCACACAATCCCTCAGGCATCAATTGTGCCAACAAATTTGATATACTTGAAGCAGAGCCCACAGAGGACATTCAAGGAACAGAAGAACCCACAGGTGCTAACATAACAGAAGAGGAAAAATGGAACAGCAGAGACACAGAAAGGGAGGCTGTCACTGCAGTGGAGCCTATTACATCGAAGAACCATCCGAATCAGACGGGCAAGGAGGACCCCTAACCTTTCGATATATTCTCCCCCACTACATCCCACAATGTGGCCAACATTCGAGCGGATGCCTTGGACAACATTGGCCAAGCACCAGTCGCTAGGATGTAACAAGCCTTATACGCTGGAATCAATACCACGAATAGCTTCTTCGGGGCCATGACTGAAATAGCTGGAGAGGTCTACATGCACCCGAATGAGGAGACAGAAAATTTTATAATTGTGGTCGGTAAAGCAGATTCCACCAAGAAAAAAAATTTAACAAAGGAAGTGCTAAAGAGGTAACGGCCAGGACCACTAGGTCAACCGCGAAACTAAAAAAAGCCCTACCCAGCAACCTCAATGCTTAACATCCTATCTTGAAATGTTAGGGGCCTTGCCAATAAATCCATCTTGAGAAGATTAAACAGTCTCAAAAAAATTCAGAAAATTAACATCCTTGTGATTATTGAACCCAAAATTCTACCAAACAAACTAAGATCCATCCAGATGCAGTTAGGCTTCTCCTCGGCTATTGTCGGTTGTCATGATATTTGGATCCTTTTCATAACTGATGTGAAGATCGGCATCATCCACGATTCGAGACAAGCCCTCTCGTGCTGGGTGGAACATCCAATGCTCAACTCTTGCTCCCTCTTGTCTACCGTTCAAGGCAGTTACGACATTCCTAAACGCAGACAGCTGTGGAAAGACCTGCTGAACACCCATCTTAACTATAGCAATCTCCCCTGGCTATGTGTTGGAGATTTCAACGTTATTACTTGCAGTAAGAAAAAGTCGGGAGGTCGACCCCCCCTCCATCGGCCATCCACAACTTTACCAGCTTCTTTTTTAGTACCCACCTGTCTCCCCTCCAGTTCAACGGCAGCGCCTTCACATGGTGCAACATGTAAGAAGGCGTTCGAAGGTAATACTCTCGCCTTGATCGTACCCTCATCAACTTGAAGTGGTCGAACTTGGAGATCATCTCCAATCTCTTGCACCTCAACGCTACCGAATCAGATCACTCGCCCCTACTCATTGAAATTAGCAGCAAATTGAACCAAATCAAGAAAAGCTTTCGCTTCCTCGACTTCTGGAGCCACCATCCCCAGTTCAGGAACATCGTCGTTGTGGTTTGGAGCGGTATTGACACCCTTGACCACCTTGTCATTATCAGAAACAAACTCAAGGCCACCGGAAAAGCCCTCACCATTTGGAGCAAGGACGTGTTTGGGAACATTTTCCAGGTCGTCCGTAATGCTAAGGATGACGTTACCTGAGCAGAAGTTCTCTTTGCTATCGACAAATCTTCTGTCGCTCGGACCTTCCTGAACCTTACCAGAGCGTTGCTGAAATTCTGGTTGAAAGTTGAGACTGAATTCTGGAAATAAAAAGCTAGACTGACCTGGGACAGTGAGGGAGACAAAAACTAGCTATTTCCACTCCTGTATAAAGGGGCACAAACAGCAGCTCAACCTCCACCAGATCGCAGATAAGAACGAGCACATAATCAAAGATCAACAGGGTATCCAATTGGTTGCTACTAACTTCTACTCCTGGTTGTTTACAAAAGAAGCCATTTCCATGGATGTTAAATTCCTAGCAGAGATCCCTCGCCCGATTGATGTCAGAGACAACACCCAATTGGAGCTCATTCCTTCTGAACATGAGGTCAAAGATGCAGTGTACGCTCTTGACGAACACAGCGCTCCAAGACCTGACGGATTCACTGGTGTGTTATTTAGATCGCGCTGGGACATACACTACTAAAATATGATCTATTAGCGACGTAAGTTAGCGACGGCGTTAAATTACGTCGCTATATATAGAATTCAGCGACTCCTTTATATAAACATCGCAAAACGTCGCTATTCAGCGACGTTCAGCGACAGATATAAAATTACGTCGCTGAAGAGCGACGTTACGTCGCTGGATTATTAAAATATGTCGCCAGTTTACGACGTTTAGCGACGTCCTCATGTGACGTCGCTAATATTTTTACTTAGGGCACAGCGTTTCGTTTTTCCCACTCACTCGAAATTTCCAATTTTTCCTTCCCCCCCTCCGGCGATTCCTTCGGCGACCGCTTCCCCCCCCCCCCCCGGCGACTCCCTCCCCCCCCGGCGACTCCCTCCCTCTCCAGCGACCCGTACCCCCCCCCCCCCCGTCGACCTCCTCCTCCTCAAGCTCAGGTAAACCCTAACCTCCTCCTTCTACTCCTCCTCCTCCTCCTCCTCTCCCACGGACACACACACACACACACGGACACACACGCACACACACACAGACACACACACACACACACACACACACACACGGACACACACGCACACACACACAGAGACACACACACACACACGGACACACGGACACACACACAGATGGACACACACACACACACATTGGACACACTGTGTCATGTTGTGGTGGACACGAGACACTATGTTGGACACGTACACATAGCCTAGATCCTTTACCAACCATTTATTTTCCATTTTAACATGTTTAATTAGGTGTACTCATATATGAATTTTGCACAAGGCGAAGCTACTGTGTATATTGTATTGATGTAATAAGCTTTGTACTTCAATTCTGGTTGAAACTCCACCTGTTATTAGCTTTCTTCATCAATGCTACTTGACTTGTTTGAAAGACAAGTGAGGGACATTTTTGCTCTTATATCCTCTTATTGATTTATATGGAATAAAGAACTGCCTCAATTCTTACAGCCAAGGATATTTACTGCTTATGTAACATCTTTAGTAGCACTCTCTCTTCTTGTGATGACAAACATTATGCATTTTCGTGCTTTGTTTATTGTGTTGGTTTTGAATTATTAATTCTACACATGGACTAAAATATGGGCATGTTGATATTTGAGTTGATTCTGGACTGAAATCTGGGCATGTTGGACCCTCAATATGGTGGCGTAATATTCTAGATCATAATATGATATATCATATACCGTAATATAATATACGTTTACTACTTTGTATGTTTTCCTAAAATTGCTATCTTCAGCTCTAGACCTGTTTCAGTTTTGATGCTCAATGGGTTCTTTTTTCCTCTTGAACTCTCAATATAGTTTCAAGGAGTCAACATTTCAATATACAATATGTCGGCCGATACTTTAAAATTATATGAAATAGTAGTCACCCCCAAGGTTGACTATTTTTACTGAAAGTCAAAGTAGAGTAAACATCTGACCTAGATTGGACTAAGAGTTGACAAAGTCAACTATAGGTCAACCCTTGATCTAGTTTGACCTTGTTTGACTTTGTTTGACTTAGCTTGACCTTGTTTGACTTTGTTGTCTTCATGTTTGTTAAATGACACCCAGATACTAGTTTTAGTTGTTTAAATGACACCCAGATACTAGTTTTAGTTTCAGTTTGCTTTGGTAACTCACTATTGCTCATTATTTGGTACTAGTTTTAGTTGATTGTATTTTTTTAAGTCTAAACAAATGACACCCAGATATTACTTGTGTGTATGAGATAGCTTGAGTTGACTCTGGTCATTATTGGTACTTGAATTAAAGGTTAGGCTTGTATAGCCTTGAATGGTGTGTGCTAGCTAGTATTGGGATACCAATAGCGATAAGGTAAAGGGTACCTTGGTAGGTCATGACTAGAAATAGGATATTTGACTTAGATTTGACCTTGTTTGACCAAGGTTGACTATTTGACCTAGTTTGACCTTGTTTGACTTAGCTTGACCTTGTTTGACTTAGTTTGACCTAGTTTGACCTTGTTTGACTTTGTTTGACTTTGTTTGACTTAGCTTGACCTTGTTTGACTTAGTACAACCTAGTTTGACCTATATTGCATATCATTGTTATTAGTAACTGTTCGCTACTAATGTGTGTCCCATAATAAGACATAATATACGAATTTGTGCCTGTTGGATAATGTGTGTCCATCTTTGCAGAATTATTTTCAAATGGATATGAATTACTACTTGCGGAATCGTTCATGGATGTACAATCGTCGTCCTGATGATATGTGTGGTGTGCGGGATGAATACATAGCGGAAGTAGAGCAGTTCCTGCAGTTTGCTAAGGCGTTCCCTCAGTACATGGACGGCACCAAAATTAAGTGTCCGTGTGTGAAATGTCATAACGTGAAATATTATCCAGAAGTGGAAGTGACATATCATTTGTACTCGAGGGGTTTCACGCCTAATTACTATCAGTGGATCGCACACGGAGAACTTGTGTCTTTAGCATCAGAGCCGGAGCCTTACGTTGAGCCGTATATGCATGCGGGACCTAATTTTGTTTCAGATAATCATGCATACGACGACGGGTGCGTGAACATGGTTTTCGACGCTGCGGGGCCTAATTTCATTCATGATGCACCTGAGGAGGCATCGAACGCCGATGCTGCACAGTTCATGGAGTTGCTGGAGAATGCAAGGACTCCATTGTATCCTGGTTGTGAGGATCATTCACCGTTGGAGGTGGTTACAAGACTGTTGAGCATTAAGTCAGATTTTAACATGTCGCAAGAATGCTACAACCGAGTGTTGGAGTTGATTATAGAGATCTTGCCGGCGGGTGCTAAGTTGCCTAAAGACTTCTACCAGTCTAAGAGGATGGTGAGATCGCTCTGGATGGGATACGAGAAAATCGATTCCTGTCGCAATGGGTGCATGCTGTACTACAAAGACGACAAGGATGCAGATGTGTGCAGATTTTGTGGTGCTGATCGCTATAAGACAACTAGTACAGGAAGGTCTACCGGTGCAAGAAGACCGACCGATTCAATGCACTACTTGCCTTTAACGCCGCGGTTGCAAAGATTATTTATAGTGAAAGAGACGGCCGAAAATATGAGTTGGCACATGCGAGAACAGATTGAAGGAGTGTTGGATCACCCATCCGATGGAGAAGCGTGGAAGCACTTTGATCGAGTGTATCCAGATTTTGCTTCAGATCCGCGAAATGTCAGGTTGGGACTATCTTCTGACGGTTTTACTCCTTTTGGTCTTTCGGGATCCCAGTATTCGTGCTGGCCTGTGATTGTTACTCCGTATAATCTACCGCCTTAGATGTGCATGAAGACTCAGTACATGTTTCTAACCGTTATGATTCCTGGTCCGAACAATCCCAAGAGGAACATTGACGTGTACTTACAGCCTTTGATAGATGAGTTGAATCAGTTATGGGAAGTAGGCGCTAACATGTACGATGTTTCCAGGAAGCAGAATTTTCAGATGAAGGCAACCCTTATGTGGACCATCAACGACTTTCCGACCTATGGAATGTTATCTGGATGGAGCACTCATGGCCGTCTCTCATGTCCGTATTGCATGGACCGTAGTAAGGCTTTCCGCTTGAAACACGGCGGAAAGCCGTACTTCTTTGATTGTCATCGGTAATTTCTGCCAAAAGATCATCCGTTCAGAAGGAACATGAATGCTTTCCGTGCCGGCGTTGTAGAGAAGGGTGATCCACCGCCAAGGTGGTGCGGAGACACGATATGGAAGGAGGTTAAAGATTTTCCAAGTGCTATAGAAGATCCTACAACTGCGTACAAGTGCGATGGATTTGGTAGAGTTCATAACTGGACAAAGAGGAGCATATTCTGGGATCTGTCATACTGGAGTACCAATATGATCAGACATAATCTTGATGTCATGCATATTGAGAAGAATGTGTTTGATAACATAATTAATACTGTGATGGACGTAAAAGGAAAAACGAAAGACAATCCCAAGGCCAGGTTGGACTTAAAAGAAATATGCAAACGCCCTGCGTTGCATTTGATACAGCAGAATGGAAAACAGTTCCTTCCGAAGTCAATTTTTTTGCTGGACAAGGAGGATAAAGTGAGACTTTGTTGGTGGATCCAGGGCCTAAAATTTCCAGACGGATATGTGTCAAATCTGAGAAGATATGTCGATCCGAAGGAAAACAAATTGACGGGTATGAAGAGCCACGATTGTCACGTATTCATGGAGAGGTTAATTCTGCATTTCGGGAATTCTTACCGCAGGCAGTTTGGGATCCATTGACGGAGCTTAGCATATTCTTCAGGGATCTTTGTTCTAAGAAATTGCTCGTTGATCGTCTAGAAAAGCAAGAGAAGGACATTGCGGTAACACTATGCAAGCTAGAGAGGGTGTTTCCTCCTGGATTCTTCGACTCTATGGAGCATTTGCCGATTCATCTATCCTATGAGGCACGTGTTGGTGGACCCGTCGAATATCGATGGATGTACCCGTTCGAGCGACATTTGAATCACCTAAAAAGAAAGGTGAAAAATAAGGCACGAGTCGAGGGTTCTATTTGTGAAGCCTATGTTCTCGAGGAGATTACAAACTTTTGTTCGATGTATTTCAAGCCTCATGTTGTAACTAATAGAACGAGAGCTTCCAGAAACGACGAGGGAGATCATGAAAGTAATGATACAATACTGAAGGTATTCAATGCTCCAGGAAAGCCATCGGGTAAGATGAAAAAGAGATATCTGAACGATGATGAGCTAAGGGCTGCTCAGGTGTATGTATTACTCAACTGCGACGAGAAGGAAGTAGAGAAACTGGAGGGGTAAGTAATTAATACGTCTATATTATTTTAATAGTGTTAATTATTATACTATTACATTAATTGAACGATGTTGTTTTCAGCATATTTAATGATGATGTGAGGTCGGGTAGGCCACACATAACAGAAGAAGAACTAGAACAAGAAATGAGGCATTATTTTCCATCATGGTTGAGTGCATATGTAAGACTTGAGAACTCTGTAATTACCTTTTTGTATATGCACTTGATTGAGAATGAGCTTAATTGCTTCTTTCGTGGTATTTAGGTCGATCGTCCATACGCAAGACTTGAGAATGAGTCTATTAGAACGCTAGCCAAGGGACCAATTTATACTGCAAAAATATGGCCAAGCTACTGTGTTAATGGGTTTAGGTTCAAGTCAACAACTTGTCCGATCAGAGACAACTTTGTGGATCTCGATTCCACCAAAAACAGCTGTTTGTGTATCAGATCTTCGAACTACAAAGATGTTGATGCGGACAACGATTTCTATGGCGTGTTACGGGAGATTGTGGAGCTGACATATAGTTATGGAATAGAGCCTGCTAAGATTGTGTTATTCAGGTGTGATTGGTTCGATCCGATTGAAGGTCAAGGTTGGAAAGTAGACAAGCACGGTCTTGTTGATATAAACTATCGGCGTCGATATCAAGCCTATGAACCATTTGTCCTATCAAGTCAGGCTCAGCTCGTGTACTTCACAAGTTATCCTAAACGGGGAACAACAAGGTTGGACTAGTGGGCAGTATACAAGACCAAAGCTAGAAATACCTTTGAGGTTGACGATATAGCTTATCAACAGGATGAACTACCTCTTGTAACAAATATTATAGAAGTGGACACGACGGAAGTTTCCTATTATACATCTAATTGTGTAGAAGAAGTAGAATTATTTGAAGAGGAAGATGCAGATGAAAGTGAAGATGTAGAGGAGGAAGAAGAAGAAGAAGAAGAAGAAGAAGAAGAAGAAGAAGAAGAAGAAGAAGAAGAAGAAGAAGAAGTAGATGAGCTAAACGAACTAGATGAATTTTCAGAAGAGGATTAAATCTGTACGTTTGTTTTATCATCATATTTGACACTTTAGTGACACTTCTATCATATAAATCTGTGACACTTCAGTGACACTCTATTGACACTTTTATTGACACTTCAGTGACACTTTTTGACTATGATATTTTTCAAAAATCTGTGATGTCTATCATATAAATATGTTTTTTTGTTTTATTGTCATATGTTTTATTGTCAGGTATGACTAGACCATTCGGACGACGCAGAGGATTATATATTAGGCAGTCCCGTCAGCCTCGGGCTGGGGATGGGGAGGGCAGTTCCGTACCCTCATCCTCATCTCCGAGTACGCCAGTGTACCATTCTGTTCCCGGTCCATTACCGGGACAGGCTAGTTCTAGCAGGTTGGCGACTCCTCCCTCGTCGTCCAGCCTTCCTGTTCCCGGTCCATTACCGGGACAGGACAGTTCTAGCAGGTTGGCGACTCCTCCCTCGTCGTCCAGCCTTCCTGATCCCGCGTCCAGCATCCCTGATCCCCCGTCCAGCATTCCTACTGTCGACGGCTCTATGGAGGGAGCCCACGCCGATCATATGGAGGACGGCGATCAGACTGATCCTGCCCAGGCAGGAGGTGAGAGCGACCCTCCATGCGCTCCCCCGGGCGAGACGCGTATAGAAATTTGGATGGACGGGCCTATGAAGTAAGTTAATTAATTATTATATATTTCTCAAATGATTATATGTACATATATATTCATGAAAAATTATTATTGTATAGATATCGGCCTTCTGCAGTACAGAGACAGCTGGGGACATTTGTGAGGCAGAACTATGGTGGGCCTTGGCTCAACTACTCAGATGCTCCCGCAGATAAGAAGGCCTTTTGGTTCGTCCACTTCAAGGTAAAAAATTTGTTTATTTTTAAATTTTAATAATCATTTGTGTATATTATACAACTTTTGTATTTTACTTCTTGTAGAGGACCTATTTCTATCCACCATACCGGGCGGCGAGGATCGAGGGCCAATTTCCTGCCGTCATAGCCAAGCTCATCCGTGATGCGATCGACGACCAGAAGCGTCGTGATCGCGCCGGACGTCCGATCCAGGGTTGGATTACGCCAGAGCAGTGGACTGCGATGAAGGCTAGATTCAGCGAGCGCCAGTACCAGGAGCGGTCTGAGAAGGCCAAGGTGGCGCGGTCGAGCGCCGGTAAGTGGTGTGGCGGCTCCATTCCGATGACGGAGCATTTTCGTCGTCTGGTACGTTTCCTATGACGGACATTAATTTATATATAGTTCGATATAATGTTTAATACTAATAATAGATAATATATTTTAACAGGTAAAGAAGGGTGAGGACCCGAACATGGTGACCGTCTTCCTGGTCACCCATCGGAGGGCTGGGGACTTCATTGACGAGAGGGCGACGCAGGCATATGTAAGTTCTATTCAACTAATATTAACTGACTATAATTTAGAAAACAGGAAAATAGATATCAATATAGACTTTAGTAAACACTTACACGTTAGCAAACATGTTCTAGGCCGAGTTTGTTCGGCTACAGAAGGAGGCGGCTGATGCTGCTGCTGCTGCTAGTGCGCAAGCAGAGGGAGGGGCTGGTACTTCCTCCCAGCCGCCTGCAGAGCCATCGCCGGACGAGCTCTGGATGACCGTCGTTGGCGGTCTTCAGAAGGGTACGTACTACGGTACGGGATCCTACGGCACGTATTTGGCTTCGGAGTCATCCCGGGCCCCCTCTGTCAGTGCGCAGTCTCCGGCTACGCAGACGTCGTCACGAGCTGAGGATGTTCGTCGTCAGATCGAGGAGCTGCGTCGCGAGTTGCAGCAGCAGATTTCTGATGCGGTCGAGCGACGATCCGACCCTCCGATCGTCACCGGACGATTTGATGCGGTCGAGCGCAGTATACAGGAGCTGATGAGTCTGCATCAGGCTGCAGCTGCCAACTTGCAGACGCTCACCGAGTCTACGTAGCGTACGGAGCGTAGACAGCTCGAGCTGGACGGATCGCAGAGGAGCCTTTCTCTCTCAGTCGCTCAGTATACTGAGAAGGTGGTGAGTGCCCTTGCTGCGCATGGTGAGCGACTACGAGAGCTGGAGCAGGTACGTCCTCCGGGTCCATCGACGGCGCCGACTCCAGATACTGCACTGCCTCCGGCACCGACTCCAGACATTGTACTGCCTCCTACTGTCCCTACGGTACAGCTCACCCAGGAGCAGTATGACTACATTCTATCCCAGTTGCGCGGCAGGGGTCCGCAGTGATTTTATTGGTTTTTTTATGACTTGTATGTATTGGCCCTATGGGCAAATTGTTTATTCATACACTGTTGTTTATACACTTGGTGGGAGACTTTTTATCATCTTCCATTTTTATTTGACTCTATTGGATGTTTGTGAGGATGTGTGTCTTTGATATTTACTTTGCACTGCCTCCTATTTTTATTGTGATATTTACTGTGATATCTGCGACGGGATGACAAATATACCTACGCTGGGTTATAAGCGATGATCTGATATACAAAGGAGATGCTGCCAAAATTTTAAAAAATTATATTGTGTATTTTTGTTATGATGTGTGTCTGTGTTTACAGTGAATGTGAAATACAGTGTTCGGAACCATCGACAGTTTCGATTACTGTTGTATGTTTTATCTTGGATAGAAATAGCAACAGTTCAGGGTGCACTTCTGAGAGCTTCATTTTCACGTCCTTCACTTTCTCGGACGTCGTAAAGGTTCCCGAGAAGGTGAAGGACGTGAAGAGGAAGCTCTGAGAAGTGCACCCTGAACTGTTGCTCTTTCTATCAAAGATAAAACATACAACAGTAAGCGAAACTGTCGATGGTTCGAACACTGCACTTCACACACACTGTAAACACAGACACACAGCATAACAAAAATATCAATTATATTTTTTTAAAATTTTTTTTTATATTAGCAACGTATAGCGACGTTCTGCGACGTACTGCGACGTCACACAAACGTCACTATACGTCGCTAACTAGCGACGTTACGTCGCTCGACGTCGCTAATATACGTCGCTACGATGCCCACGTGGCCACGTGGATGCCATGCCTCGTCATCATTTACAAACTTTTGAAGCATCGCTAGTGGTCGCTTTACGTCGTAATGTTGGCGACGTACTTATACGTCGCTCTCTGTCGCTTATTTGGCGACGTCTAGCGACAATGGACGCCGCGTCGCAAATAGCGACGTTCAGCGACGAAATTACCATCTGCGACTTGCCTATAAGCGACGTAGGTTTTTCGTCGCTAAATACGTCGCAAATCAGTGTTAGCGACGTACTGCGACGTATTTAGCGACGTCTCCTGACGTCGCTAATCTGGGTTATTTTAGTAGTGATAATCAAGTCGAATATCTACGAGGCAGCCATCATTTTTTTTCTAAGGAGCCAGGTACCCCAGATCTATTTTCTACACTAATTTGATTCTCATCCCCAAATAGGAAACCCAAAAACCTTCAAAGACTTTTTCCTATAAGCATGTGCACCTTCTTTAACAAAATCATCTCCAAGATTATTGCCAACCATATGACCGAGATCCTTTCCAAAATTATTTTCGATGTGCAGAGTGGCTTTGTTCGCAGCAGGAATATCTTAGACAACAAACTGATGGCCCAGGAAATGATCACATTCATGAAATTACCATCTAAGGGCGGGAACATTGCTATCAAACTGGACATAGAGATGGCGTACGACAGGCTGGACTGGCAATTCATGATTTAGGTTTTTAGGGCCTTCGGGTTTTCGAAAATCTGGATCAACATCGTGTGGAGATCGATCAATAATACGTGGTTCTCCACGGTTATTAACGGGCAAGATGAAGGCTACTTCAAATCTAGTTATGGTGTCAGACAAGGAGATCCTTTATCCTCCACCATCTTCATCATCGTCGCAGAAGCTCTGAGCAGAAATTTTAACAGAATAGAGGGCACCCCAAATTTCCAATATTTTTACACCACTAGCGGTTGTCCCATCATCACCCACATGGCATATGCTGATGATATCCTCATATTCTCCTCTGGGGACGTTGGGTCTGTGGAGGTGTCCACAACACGCTACATAGATACGCCAGATGCTCTGGTCAGCGCATCAATCCCAACAAGAGTGTCATCTACGTCTACCACAAGACCAATAGAGGCCACGCCTCTACTCTTACCAACATTACTTCTTTCTCTGTTGCCTACCCACCTTTCTCCTACTTAGGGTGCCCGTTGGTATACGACAGATCCAACGCGGGCATCTTCAATGGGTTGGTGGACAAAATCAGAAAAAAAAAACCTTGAGGGGTGGTACAACGCTACATTATCACCTAGCGGAAAGATGATTCTGATTCAACATGTGCTCTCCTCTATACCTTAGTTGCCTGCTCCCCCCTAAGAAGGTTTTCACATCCATCGAAAATCTTTTTGCCAACTTCTTCTGGGACCACTACAACGGTAAGGACAAACATCATTAGGCGGGTTGGGACACCATGGCCAGACCCACCGATGAGGAAGGCCAGGGTTTTTACAGGTTGTAGCACGTCGTCGATGCTTTCTCGATGAAGATGTGGTGGAAGCTCCGTGTGAGCCGCAATCTCTGGACGCGGTTCATGATGGCAAGATATTTCAAGCACATTCATCCGTCCACTACTGATTTCAACTACAGATCCTTAGCGTCATGGCGATAAATCCTTCATGGAAGGAGCCTCGCTGAGCCCATGATCCGCCTACAGCTGGGTTTAGGCAAATCATCTATTTTCTTCGAACGGTAGGCCGGGGAAGATCTCCTTCCCCATTCATCGACTGCCCCTACCAACAGTACGATCAGAGAGCTGTGGGACCACTCGGACGACTGGAACTAGGAAAGGGTTCAAGAATGGGTTGGTGAGGAGGCTGCGGCTATGCTCCTCAACATTGGGCTGATGATCAGAACGGAACCTGACGATCTGCGATGGTCTATGGCGGCCAACGGATCCTTCTCGGTATCCACGGCCAGAAGTGTTGTTCGCGGCATTGGGGTGCCGTCACCCACCATTGGATCCTTCTGGCAGTCTTGCATTCCCCAAAAATGGTCATTTCTATTGTGGAGAGCATTTCGCAAGAAGCTCCCCACTGACGACGCTCTTAATACCATCGGCTTCAGTTTAGCATCCACGTGCCATTGCTGTACGATGAGATAATCAAAAATGGTGGACTACATTTTCTACTCCGGAGATTTACCTGCTAGGGTCTAGACAGCTCTCTCTCATCGTTGCAGACAGGACCAGGGCGGTGGGAGCTTCAATGATTTTCTGACCACTTGGGCTAACGCATCTCACGGACACCAGATCGTCGCAGCTGCCATCACGTGGGTCATCTGGAAGAACCGTAACAAATTCAGATACGAAGGCCACCAATATTCATCCAACCAACTTATCCGGGAGGTTCTTCGCCAAACTCACAAAGTCAGCAGATTATGCAAGAACGACCTTGAGGACTTCTGGCAGTCCTTGCTCTCCTGACTTTTGTCATAGTGCATTCTATCATGTCATTATTCTGTCTTCCTTTTGCGCCTACTTGTAAAGGCTTCGGCATTTTGCGCCTTCATATGAATAAAGTTGGGAGGTTTTAATATATATATATATATATATATATATATATGTTAGAATTTCCTATATATAAAATAGAGTTTTGGGCTAAAGCCCATAGCTATAGGTAATTTCTACAACTTTAATTGTAGAGCCAGCCCTCGAGTTTAGACTAAACCCAAACTCCTATAGCAAAGCCAACCGACCCTTTGAGTTACTCCTCTCCTCTTTCTTTCTAAACTCAACACGGCGGTTACTATCGTCAGCGGCGAGCAGTGGAACTCGTCCATTTCGGCAAGGGGCGACGTAGTCTACTCGACCTTCTAGCATACTCCAGAACCATCCTCCACTGACTTAATCTATTCATCCCCACAGTCAAACCCCCACCGACCTACTACGGCGAACCACCGTCGTCCGATGCTAACGACCACCTCCCCTTCGCCGGCCTATAAATAGGACCCGGCCCTCTATCCTTTTCACCCATCTCCCGCCATGACGAAGCCCTGCCCCTCCACCGACCTCCCTCTCCGTTCTTCTTCTTCCTCCATCCTTCCTACTCTCAAACCCTAATCTCGAGTTCGACCATGGTGCCTTCCTACACCGGCGATCCCACGGTTGTCTTGGCGGAATAGAGGCATTCACAGCACACCGACTCGTCGGCGACGGTGCCAGGGCCACTCGACAGGGTTAGGCGGTCGAACTCGACGACCTTACGGTGGTTCAATGAGCGGTGCAGTAGCACACAGCAATCCTCGCCGAAGGTTCACCTCCTTCCTCGAAGACTGGTAGCAGCCATGGCATTCTTAGGCGGCGATTGACGCTTCCTTCTTGTGTCCCAACGCCAAACGGTGACTTCTTTACCTTTGGTGAGTTCATCCTTTGGAAGTTACCTCGATTTCTCTTGATTGGTCTACATCAGTTGAATTTAATTGATCCGATCAAATTCAGTTTGAACGATCAAAACGTTCTTGGTTGATTTTGTTTAGAAACGATCGAGCAATCGCTGTCTAAACCCTTATATATTGTTCAGCAACAGGTGTTCTACTGTTGGCTTTAGAAGAGTAATCCAAACTCATTGTGGCTAGTCGGATGCTAGAGAGATCGGCTCCATGATTGATTACCTATTTGTTGATCAATTAGTGTCCATAAAAGATCGAACATGAATCAAGAATCAAGAAGAGTTCCTTTCTTCAAACGACAGCATCTCGTTGGTGAGTTCCTCGATTAATTCATCTTTGAATCAATTTCACAGTCCTGATCGATTTCTTTCATTTGTCAAGATCTTTCTAGAATTTGGGTTAATTGATTTTGTTGATTAATGAAGTTTGATCAATAAATCCCTTAGAATATGAGTTCTGTTATTTCTAAAATTTTGAATGTTTAGAAATGTCAACAGAACTTTAAAACCTTGTTCTCCAATCTTGATCAACAGGTGTTTGATCATTGGTCTCTGAGGAGAACTGTTCGCTTGTGTGTCTGGATCAGACACGAAGGGACTGGTTTGGTTGTGAAGAATATTGGTATGACTCTCCACTGTCTTTTCTTCTATAATTATTCAAGCCCTATGTTTGGGACTGTTCTGGGTAGAATCGGATTCGTGTCTGTAGGACATGAGACTCTTGGACAGAAGTTTGTGCTCGAGTGAGGGTCGTGTCCAGTTGGGATTGCACTATTAGTTTCTATGTTGGCACGCAAGGGAGTGTTTAAATTGAGCTTTTGATCTCACAAACGAGCTAAGAAGAACATAACATGTCTTGACCGTTAGATACAAATATGGGTTGCTAGATTTATTTCCTTATTAGGATTTATGGGCTGGGTTAAATTATTGTTAGGCTAAACAGGTCATGTGCAGACTACGTTAGACATAACTAATAGGCCAAAGATGGGTTTAAACCTATTAACCCGATTTTGTTAAATAGGCTTTTGTTAGTCTTTACTCATAATTAGTTGTTGGATTAGTAATACTCATGTTAGAAATAAAATGGGATCCAATGAGTAATGTTAGAAATAAAATTAGGAATGACTAATAAATAGGTTGGTAGTAACTAGGAATTAGAATAATATATCTTCTTTAATTTTTAGAAATATTTCTTAAGAAATATTGCATCTCTTGACACAGATTTTTCGGGCATTGGACTTGACCCCTACAACAATTAGACAAGTACACTACAATTTGAAATTACATTATATTTCTCTTTTGTAATTTTGCATATTGGACACTGGAGTGACACGTGTTGGCACTGATTACCATTGTATCTTGATTGATTGATTGTGTTGGGCTTGGAGGAAGTGCTTATTTGCTATATGATCAAGCCTATGTAGTGTAATAACGTGGATAGTCTAGTCGCTCATCGTGCACATGTGGCTTGACCGGACTGTACTATTGGTACTATTATATTTAGTCGTGCTTATTATATGACAGCAGATCACATAGGAACTAGTATTTCAAATCACATATGCATTGTCATCTTTATTGATTCAGTATCACTTTGCATGTTCATCTACTGTTCAAATCATTACATAATAAATTTACATAGATTTTATAGTGTAGGTTTGTACTTTGCTCTTTTCCTGACTGGATTTGTTGTAGGTGAGACTGATGATATGCTCTATACTAGCTATTATAGTCCCGCAGATGAGGCGACCAAGGATGACCTAGTCCAGGAGGTTGAGCCAACTGCAGATCTGGAGATCTAGAGCGTAGTATCATTTGTAGTATTGTAGTAGTAATTTGAGTTGTAGTGTTCCGTATTGTATCGTGTAGTTTGATGAATGTAATAATAGCTTAGGATGCACTATATCTTTTACCGGATTTGTTTTCGGAGATTCATTATAAAAGTGTACTCCTAAAGTATAGTGGAACTCTGGATGTGATGTGATATATGATAGTACGAGATTGTGTTGTAATGAGTGGATCTTTGTACTGATGATCATTGGGGTTTAGACAGCTTACTACCACTGTCAACGACAGTGTAGGCTGGACGTGTCCGATCGTATTCAGTTATCTGGGAGTGGGGCATGCCATTATCCACTCAACATAATATATTTATGTCAACATGCTGATATGCACATACACATAAACATGTAATGAGATAACATACATATATCATTCTTGATTTAATTCATATGAATATTTTGATCTTGTAAGATATGCATATGAATGGCTTACCTCTCTTAAGGGATACCACAAATAAGTTATATTTTCTAAACAATATTGCAGGTATTTCAGAGATAAATAAAACAAAAATATTGCGTCAGCCTTCTCAAATCATTCTTATACTTAGTAAAGCAAATAAAGAATGTAAAAGGCTATGATTTTAATAGTTTAACATGCCAGGGGAGTTGAGATTTTAGGAATCACAAATAAAGCCTATAAACTCTTGATAAAGATATGGGTATATAAAGGTATGGGCAAATAAAGTATTGTGGTGATATATAATATTCAAATGTGTTGGGGGTTAATTTTTTATTTGAATTGATGTAAAAACTAGAATGTAATATCTTTTTTATAGGGAGCATCTTGTAGATGCAAGCATCCTGAAGATAATAATGGAAACATCTTGAAACATGTCTTTGTGCATTGTACTCTTAACCTTAAATGAGGTTTTTTCTATTGGATTTTTTCCTTCGAAATATTTTTAATGAGGTAGTGTAAGTCGTACCCACTTGGATTTCTAAAGAATCATATTCCAGAAGAATATTATTATTCTTTTTTTACTATGGAGTTTCCTAATTATGGGATTTTCCATAAAAAAAAGTTTTTAGTGAGGCAATAATTGAAGTAGATATCCAGGGGGAATTTTATGATTTAGGATAAATCCAAATATGAATGCACTTAACCCTATTTACAACGACCTCCATCATATTCCCTTTCTCTATATATTATCAATGAGTCCCAGATGATTGATTCGGCTACCAGTTCTTCACTTTGTCTTATTTTACAGCAAAAGTCATTTTATAATTAAATTAATAATATGACAAACACAACTAACATAAAAAAAAAATTGTCCTTCTAATATAAGCATAAGTTGATATTTCAAAAATATTGTTAGAAGAAATATTACTACTAGCATTACGAAAACAAATTGAAGAAAAATTATTATAAATATTGTATTCATGTAAAACCATTTCGCATCTAAAGGATGTGGCATATACAAACCAAATGATAATCAGTGAGACCTACATTTTTATGTAAAACCCATTTTGCATCTAAAGAATGTGGTATATACAAACCAAATATAATTTTATTTATAGTTAATATGTTTTGAAGTTAAAGAAAGTTTACTAATACTTTCAGAACTTTGTTTTAAAGCTGTTTTTTTCTAAATATTTTAACACCTTTTGCTCTAGTACTATGTCTAAAATCTTTAGTAAAACAAGGATTAAATGTACTACTTGCATAGTCAAATATAGTTCTCTCTTAACAAATGTGAATGGTTATTCCTCATAAATAATATATTTTGTTAGGTTTATTTTGTTACAAGCAACCTATTAAGTATATATTCCTATTGAAGATGCTGACGACCGATACTTAATTGTGTTTATCTAGCATTAACTGAGTTTACCATAACAACTTTTCTAGTGTTTCTTCAAAGTTTTGTGTCGTCATTTTTCTCCATTTAAAGATTACTTTATGAATCTTTAGGTATCGATTTTTGTTTGGTGAAATCTAAGACTTCATTTTCCTCATCATTTCTGACAAACAATTTAATAAAATATTTCCAATAAATTGAACTTGTTATACTTGGAATATTACTACTAATACTTATGTTTTGTGGAAGTAACATTTGTGTCAATGGTTGTTCATTTCCTACAGGGTTATTATTATAATAATTATTTTTAAAACTATTATAAATACTGCAACAATATTCGAAAAACTATCAAAGTGTTGGTTAGAATCAGTAGCATTATTAGGATCCATAATTAAAAAATTTGATCAATTTACAATATCAAAATTAACTACTTATATAATATAATATAAAATACCAAAACCCCAAATTAATTTCTCCAAAGCCAAATATAGAATTGTTGCATCTTTATGATGGTCGAGTAAGTTGAAGCCTCAAAAAAATTCAAACTCTAGCGATTATCTTGCACTTCAATCCCTTGAAAGTAGGTACTTTACCGAATAGAACACTATATTGCTTTTAAGTATTACAAGATAGGGAAGAAATTTTGTTGTGGTAAATTTGAATGAATAAAGTCTTATTTATAGGACTTTTTGGGGATATTTGGGTAAAATTATCCCATAAAATACCATAATACCCTTGAACATTGTTGTTGGAGGATTTTCTTGTTGGAAATTATTGCATGTTGATTCATGTGATGAAGAACATAAATTAAATCACAGAAGTGTTCCTAAATCCATTGATTGGCTTGATGGAGCTTGAAGCGGATATATCTTTATGGAGTTTGATCTTCCAACTCGCTATGACCCTTAATAACAAAGATAAAATCTTTGTTCCCCTCTCTGTTGATGGGGATGCAGAAGAGAATAGAGAAAATCTTCTCTTTTGTGGCCGTATGAGTTGGGGACCATAACCCTAATATATATATATATATATATATATATATATATATATATATATATATATATATATATATATTTTGTGGCCGTATGAGTTGGAGACCATAACCTTAATATATATATATATATATATATATATATATATATATATATATATATATATATATATATATATATATATATATATATATATATATATCAAAACACACACATATGTGTGTGTGTGTGTGTGTGTGTGTGTTTTGATATTTCTAATTTGGCCCCTCATCAAATTAGATTTATCTCCAGTATCTACATATTATTTCCATGACAATTATACCCTTAATCCAGTTTTCCAAATATACCACTTTAATTTAGCTTAATTATTTAGATAGCCCAACACAATTAATTTTACATGTGTGGCCCCTAATTATTGAATAATTCCAATAATCTCCAACTATGCCACATTTGTAACCTTATAATTGTGTTAATATTAGTGAGCTAATAAATTATTATCTTAATCTTAGGGTTTATCCGGACAATCTCGTCCATTAACCATATCAACATATGATCAAAGCAGCATTCGTCCCATTTAGTACAACTAAACCATCAATGGTCATATATACCAATATAACTAAATGACATAGATCAATCATGGATGCGTAGCATAGAAATTATACGTAATATGATCAACACATGTCTATTTTCAACTGGTCCTTGTTTTCTATGAAATATAAAAGAGCAGAACAATTATCGGAGGACTGGACTTTTACTTCACGTTACAAACTCGCTTGTACAAAGAAAGCCTAGGGACAAAAACCTAGGTACAGCAGTCTAAGTACAATTGTTTATTTTAGATTCTGGGGGGTGACGATAGAGGCTCGGGAAAGCGACGGCCGCTCTGCCTTACTCCTTGGACGATCGGTATGCAGCCTTGGCTCCAGAAGAATGCTTGGCGTTGAAGAAATGCTCTCTTTGCTTTCTCTCTGCTTTTTCTCTCCAAGTATTTTGGTGCTCTCTGATCTCGAAAAAGGGTCCTCTTGCAAGGGAATGGCACCTTGCTATTTATAAGAAGGGAATGCCATCATTAGGGTTTACAATGATTGTCCCTTAAAGTGGCGGCGGCCTGTTGATTGATCAATCTGGGCCATTAGTTTTGAGTATAATGAATCTGGGCCATTAATGTAGATTGTGCCAAATTCTCTCAGTAATTAATGCTGATTGGAATAAATCTCCCTTATGATGATCTGTTGAGCCGCATGAGGATTGAGCCGCATAAGCCCGGCCACGTGTCAAAGCTGTTGGGGAGTGGCCCCCGAACCTTCGAATCACATGATAATCTGGACCGCATGGACATAGGTGGCCGCATAACAGGTAACTCCTTCGTGAGCCGCATGGGGATGGTCCTTGTGAGCCGCATGGGGGAGCGTCTGCTTAAGCCGCATAGGGCTATTTCGATCTGGTCCGCATAGGGCAACTTCGGCCTGAGCCGCATGGAAAGTCTCCGCTCGAGCCGCATATGTCTGTCCACGTGTCTAGGCTGCATGGCATTTTCTGGATCTCGGAGGATTATGTCAGAGATCTCCTCCGTTTTCCTAGGAGCCTGCCATTATGACAGAGTCATAATTACGTCTTTGTGTCAGGGCTGTCGTCTTGTCAGAGCTGTCAGCCGTCCAGGCAATTAATGCAGTAAGGGAAGAGTTACTTGTATGCTACGTGGCACATCTCTGAGCCGCATGGAGATCACAGTACCGCATAGACGCGTTGAGCCGCATGGGTTCTCTGAACCGCATGGGCTTTCTGAACCGCATGGGATTTCCTGGCCGCATGGATCTTTCTTTATTATTTTACATGCTTCTACAAGACCCCCTTCAAAGTTTTCAATTTGCAAAATTGAAATACTTTGCATAAGAAGCATGGCTGTGTGCAAGCTCTTTCTAGCCGCATATGAGGTCCTAGCCACATAGATATCTTAGCCGCAGGGAAGTTTCAGCCGCATGGGCTTTATGCCACGTCAACGTTGCCACGTATGGCAATCCTTTGCATTAAATGATGTTGATTTGCTGTCAGTTTTAAAGGCTACTTTTCGGTACGGGATCCCAGGAGTTTGGCCTTCATTTTAGGCGGCTCACCTCGATAACTGAAGAGTCGGTCTTCGTGTATGCATGGGAATCGAAACGCCTCGCTTTTGTTTATAAATATGGATGAGTTTGGTCGGAGGGATTCCTTTGCTCTCTCCTTTATTTAACTATCTGTTGTCTCTTCTTTCTTATCTTCTTTTTCCGACCGTCGAAGCAAATGGCTCCTAAGTCTTCCAAGGCCGTCTCCACCGCCGTGAAAGGCAAGAAGGCGGCTTCCTCGTCGGCCGTCGTGCCCGAAGTGCATCCTGATGTTCGTCCTGCTTTCAAGTGTAAGGATCTCTTTTGAACATTTTGAACCCTAAGAACCCATGGCTCTGTTGCATGATTTATGCACAAGCCTTCATCGTTTGGATGGCTCAAGCCTGATCATGATGGAGCCGCATGCGTTGTATGTGCCGCATGACCCTCTCGCATCTGAACCGCATAGGACATTTCCCTGTATGAGCCGCATGAGAGAAGGATTTTGAGTCGCAAGACTACTTCTGGATATGAACCGCATAAAGTCTCATTTGACCGGTGCCGCATATGTTCCTGACAAACTGGTTCGCATAGAATTTTGCTGAATCCCACCGCTTAAACTCCTCTGCGAGATAGAACCGCATAAGTCTTAATCTGAGCCGCATAAGCCATCGAATCAGTGTCACACGGAACTCCCGACTGAATTGGGCCGCATGAAGCTGTGTTGACCCGAACCGCATAGGCTTTATTAAGGTCGTGCCGTATGAAACCCAGCTGAATTGGGCCGCATAAGGCTTCGTCGATCCGAGCCGCATAGGCCCATATGAACTTCTATTTTGAGAAACTTTTAAGTGGCTTCGTTTTAACCATTCTTTTAATCTTGTTTCTTTTGTGCTTTTCTAGTGAACCTCCCAACCAACCCGGCCGGAGAGCTTCTAGTGGGTTCAGCTCAGTTTGCCATGGGTGTACGGTTGACGATCTAATTCGACATATGACAGACCAACTTCCTTCTAATGAGCCGTTGGAGAGGGTAGCTGCCATTAACAACCAGCCTTTCCATTTTCTTTGCACTATGATGAATTCGGGAAAACTGGACGGAGAATATCTGAAACCAGCTTTCCTCTTCGGGGATGCTTTCTCCATAAAGAACTCCCGAATGGTAGACGTTTCTGAGAACTGGAACTTCACTGTGGACGAGGTGGATATCCATGTTCCCGCGATGGAGCGGCATTTTCCTCTCTCATGGTTTAATTTGGTGCCATTGGGCAGGACAATGGCAGGTTCTCTGACTCCAACCTAACAGGGGATGTTCGTGGGCAACATCCACTATAACATGAGTATTAGGTCAGCATGTGCAAGTAGGGAGTCAGTCAGCCGGACTGTGATGGGGCTGATTCCTGGTACTTTTATAAATGTGTCTGGTCCTAACTTCACTTTTACCCGAGCTGACACCTTCCTGAATCAGCTCGCTCGCAAGGGGTCCTATCCTGTGGGCAGGTTGTCACTGCTAAATTGGATAAACCCCATTCCCACATGGGCCAATCTTTCCTCATGGATCCTGAGGAACTACGAGGAACTCCTTCGGGAGATTGACCTTTACTACGTCATCCGGGGCACCTGTTACGGATTGCCCATTAACAAGCCGCTGTTCATGGCCCTTCTGGAGATGTATAGCCGACGTACGGGGACTTTTTTCGCGCCCGGGGGAGAGTTGGGACTTGCTCTCCATGAGATGCATGTTGTTTCTAAGCTGCCATAGGGAGGCGAGGCTTTTGAAGTATATGCCCCAACAAACGAGAAATTCGATAACCTAAATCGACAATTTCCTGGTTTCGTCGCTGTGTACCGAGAACTGTTGTGCCACCATAGCATCTGCCACCAGACTGCTATCAAGAAAGAGAATAGCTCAGAAGGGAACGCCTCCCACACCACGGCCTGGGTTGCGTATCTTTTCAAATTACGTCCGTCCGGTCGGGTTTTGTCTCGAAGTCCTCAAACCCCGGAGGAGGTGAAGGACATGGTGTTGAAGGTTAAAAAGTCGAGGTCCACCCGTGACAAGTTTGGGAGCCGCACTGACTCTTTTAGTTATTTCCACTACGGTACCCAGCAAATGTCCGAAAAAACAATCTTGGCCGGGTTCTTGAAGGTATGGCTACGAAATTGCGTAGTCTCGGGAGGGACAGGTTCTACTGAAAGGATCAGTCGTAATTTCATTCTCCCGGCTGTGAAGCTGGTCTTCAAAGTAAGACTGGCCCTTCTTCTGGCTATGGTGTGTAGTATACACCATGGCCTCCGTGCCTTTACATCTAAAGTCATTGCTCGTGAGACGACGCTGGACTTCGAACGGATAGAGCTACCATACCACTATCTCATGGGGTGGTTATTGATGCATTACCGGTCATTGATGAGGGCCGGGCCAGAGGATGATGTCACCGCTAATGACGCCTTCCTCTTCCGATACCGCCATCAATCTTGGGAGTATGACACTATGCCGGCTTGTCAGAGAGCGTTGGCAAGAGTTGACGGGCCCGACTTCTTTGTGTCTCTTCCTCAGTTTATCCCTGGAGAAGTGAGGAGGGTACACGTTGATGGCATTGAACCTCCCCAGCTCTTATCTGAGAAGATGCTTCTATGGCTGCACAACATTCGCCCGGCGCACCTAGTATATCGTTACCGAAATAACGTATACCTGGAGCCGTATTTGCCTAGCAGGTTTTCTCGTCAATTCGGATATAGTCAGCTGTTCCTTGACTGCCCCAGTGCTTGTCTGGTCTTCGAGGGCAGCGTCCTTGACGGCATCCGGGCGTGGCATTATTACAATGCTGTTCATACCCGGACTACCTTCTCAGTCCCTGACGCTAACGTGCAAGGGGATATTCTGTACATGGCGGCTCTTTATCACGTTACGGCGAGCAAATCTCCCGTGAACTTTGACATGAACACCAGCTTCATTGTCGGGACAGGCTTGGCAGAAAAGCCAGAGGGTTCGAGGAAGAGAAAGAGAAGGGTGAATAGGGTTTCCGTGCCAGACTCGGAGTCCACTGCGACGGACGAAGAAGATGACGAGCAGGCCGCCGATGACTCGTCCTATTCTTCGGACGAGGAGGTGGAGAACCAGCCTCCTACTGTGCCGGACGAAGAGGTGGAGAATCATCCACCTATTGCGCCTGGTGCTTCGCGCCTACGAGGCAGGCGTCTATCTACTGACGATGGCAGGACCTACTCCACAAAACGGATTGCGGTAAGACGTCGCAGGCTGTTTATTGATGTTGATGCTGTTTCTGAGGTGATTGGAATTTCAGCCGTCCTTTCCTTCTTTCTCTAAATTATGGCCTAATCATTTTTTGTTCTTTGTAGGCATCCGGAGAGTCTGCTTCTCGGGACTCGACTACTGAAGTCGATCCAGCCTTGTCCACTTTGATCAATGACATGTGCACTGCCATCACTTCCGCTGGGGTCTTCCGGAGGCGGCCGGGGAGTCTCGTCTTGCTGAGACCTCAACCCATAGGGACGGGGGCTCTATTTCCCCTATCCTTGAGTCAACTGAATTCCAACAGGATGACATTGACCCGGCTGACTCCCCTTCGAGGGTGGCTGGGGCAGAAAAACCAGTTGAATTTGAATTGGAAGCTGCGGATGGGGAGGCCATGCTAGCTTCGAACGAGCTGCAGCCTCTGGGCTCTTCCCCTGGTAAGATAAACCGGCTTTTTAACTTGTGAGGAGGCCTAACTGCCCTATCACCCCGTCCTTCGTGGATTAATGATTGCTTTGGATGCGTAAGTCCTACCCCTTTACTGCCGGTGATGGATGTTGCCAGAGCGGACTCTACCGGGGGGAATCTGATGGAAGCACGTGTGCCTTCTTCTTTTCCAACCCATACTGAGGGGCCTCCAGCTGGGTCAAGTTCGGGAGCCTTGGTGATAGCGCAGCGGGAGCAAGGGATGACGCTTTTCGCGCCGTCCTCTGCGAATAGGGTTCCGGGAGTTAACCTTTCCGCTCTCCCAAGTATCCAGGCTCTCCGGGTGGCGGAGGAGGAGCTAGCTGCCATCCATGCCTCTTTCGTACAGAATTCGTTTCCCTGGTGACAGGGACGGCCAGTTCTGAGGCTACTTCTTCGGTACTACCTGCCACAATCCTTTTGACACCGTCCTCTACGAAAGTTTTGGACGAGGTGTCCCAGGGTGTGGTCGACAGTTTCTACCGCCACCTGAAGTGGGGGATTGAGGCAGCTGTGGAGAGGGGGACTCCCTTTGCTCTGGCCCGTCAATGCGCTGGTGGCCAGATCAATATCCTTAGAACACTTCCTGGTAGAGGGGAACTGGCCGCGCTTCTGGAGCCTAAGCTGTTAGAGGCTGATCGTCTCGTGGCCCAGTTTCGCATGCTGCAACAAGCTGATTTACCCGCGATAATAAATCAAGAGCGCAATTTCCTCGTTACCGCGATGGAGAAGGTGATGGCCGCCGAGGAATCGCTCAAGCCGGCTATATTGAAGGACCGTCGGGATTTGACTCGGTTGCACGATCAATAGAGCCGTTGAACTGAAGATTGCGCGGCTCGGAAAGTGGCTGCCTCCCGCGGAGTAACCGTCACCCGGGAGCAGATCCTCGAGCTCCAGAGAAAGATGGCCTTTTTGGAGTCCAAGCTCGAAGCTTCTTGTACTGAGAAAGGTATTGCCATTCAGGAGGTTGACAAGTTTAGTAGGGCTTCTGCCAATCTAGAACTTGCCCTGAAGAAGATGGAGAATGACTGGCAGGCGTATATGTATTTGAATGACGCAGAGCAATTGTCCCAACAGGCCGAGCGTCGAGCTAAACATAGGCTTGAGCGGGGGAATGCATTGGTGAAAAACCGCCTCTTGGAGTTGTGTAATGCCGAACTATAGTCGGCCTTTTCTTCTTTTGTTTCCTTTTTCCTTCCCCCTCCCTTTTTTTTCTTTTTGAGAGGGACATGGTCTCAAAAGATGTAATGTTTTTTTCTTCTTTCAAATAAATAGTACTTTCGATTATACCCTTCATTTGCATTGCTTGTCGTGCTTGTGATATTGTGGTGATGTTTGCCCCAGATGGAGGAATTGTTTGTGGACCTGTTACCCTTGGCATACCATGGTTTAGGTACGAGTAACAAGTTTGACTGGGGATACTTAGAACAGTTTCACGGCAAGGTGGTCGTGGACGTTCCGGGTATCGGGATATAGAATGCCATGGAGCAGCTGGGCTCCTGGGGCATGATGAGGAATGGTGGGCCTGTACTAAGAAACTTAGCAAAGGTCATTTGTGGGCGTATTATCCTTGGCGTACCCAGATTTAGGATACGGATAATAGGATGAAGGGGAACCAATATACTCACTCAGAGGTAATAGGGACATGGCAAGTATGAGGGTTTTATAGTGGAGTCTTCCTACTCAGAGGTAATGAGGACATGGCAGGAGTGGACTCAACAGAGGATATTTGTGGTCAATAGAGGACATTTGTGGGCCTATTACCCTTGGCGTACCCTGGTTCAGGGTACGGGTAATAAGACGAGAGAGGACCAACTTACTTACTCAGAGGTAATGAGGACATGGCAGGTACGAAGGTTTTACCGTAGAGTCTTCCTACTCAGAGGTAATGAGGACATGGCAGGAGTGGACTCAGCGGTGAATATTTTTGGACCTATTATCCTTGGCGTACTCCGGTTGTGGGTACAGATAATAAGTCGAAAGGGAATCATCATACTTACTCAGAGGTAATGAGGACATTGCAAGTATGAAGGTTTCTTCGACGGAGCCTTCCCATTCAGAGGTAATGAGGACATAACGGGAGTGGGCTCATTGAAGGAGGGTACATAGAATGACTCAGAGGTAATGAGGACATGGAAGTTCTATGCAAGGGGTGATTTGTTTTTGGCAGAAGTGAAACGACTCAAAGGTAATGAGGACATGGCCGTTTTGGAAATTTGTGGATCGGTTACCCTTTTTGTGCACTGAGAGTGCGGGTAGTGGATCATGAGGGAGGATCTCTTCCAGGAAGAAAGTTCAGGGGTATGATCATACATGACTTACTATCTGAGAGAATGACCTGAATGTGAGTTCTGAAGTGCTAGCAGCCACATGACTCGATAATCTGGACTGTTGAAATGTGAGTTCAGCGGTACCAGCGGGTACATGACTCGATGATCTAGAATGTTATGGAAGTGAGTTCAGCGGCACCAGCGGGTACATAACTCGATGATCTGGAATGTTTGTGGATGTGAGTTCAGCGGCACCAACGGGTACATGACTCGATGATCTGGAATATTTGTGGAAGTGAGTTCAACGACACCAGCGGGTACATGACTCTATGATCTGGAATGTGTCGTTTAGATAAAATTTTTCTTCAGGAACTTGCCGTTGACGGACAACATGAGCAAGTCTCCGTTTTGCTTGGCGAGGCGGTAAGCACCGTTGGAGAATACAGCCTCGATGATAAATGAACCTTTCCATTTTGGCTGGAACTTGCCGGTGGTCTTATGAGTCATGACCATCGGTCTCCGGACTGCCAGAACGAGATCGTCCACCTGGAATGTTCTGATTTTAACCTTCTTGTTGAAGGCTCCAGAGATGCGTGCTTGGTATAGCTCGATTCTTTGCTGAGCCAGGAGGCGCTTTTCATCTAAGGCCTCTAACTCTTGTAGTCGGCGTCGGTAGTTATCATCCATCGTCAATTGATAAGTGAGGGCGACGCGGAGTGAGGGTATTTGAGTCTCTAATGGGAGAACTGCCTCACTCCCGTACACCAGGGAGAATGGTGTACTCCCTGTGGCCGTTCGGACCGTGGTACAGTACGCCCATAAGCATTCACCAAGCTTCTTGTTCCAGTCGCGTTTGTTGGATGATACGAACTTCTTGAGTAACTTGATGATGGTTTTGTTGAATGCCTCTGCCAACCCGTCTGCTGCCGGGTTGTACGGTATCGAAGCGATATTCTGGATGCGATGCTTTTCGCAGAACCGATAGAAGATGTGGCTTGCAAACTTCGGACCATTATCATGGATGATCCTTCGGGGAAGTCCAAAGCGATAGATGACGTGATGCTTGAAAAAGCTGATCACGTTCGAAGTTTTGACTTCCGCAAGCGGGACAGCTTTCGCCCATTTGGAGAAGTAATCTGTAATTGCGAGTATGAAGCGATGTCCTCGGGAGGAAGGTGGAGTAATAGGACCGATGATATCCATTCCCCATGCTTCGAACGGCCAGGACGCCACTGTCGGATGTAGAAATTCGGATGGTTGGTGGATGAAGTCCGCGTGAACTTGGCAGGCTTTGCACCTTCTTGCATAGTCTATCGCATCTGTTACCATCGTGGGCCAGTAGTAGTCCATTCGGCGAAGACGGTCTTACAATTTAGGGCCAGGATGACGGGCCCCGCAGATACCGTCATGAGCTTCTCGTACGGCTTCTTTGGCTTCTGCGTTTGACAGACACCAAAGCAATAATCCATCATAGGATCGGCGATACAGCATTTTTGTCTCTGTATCGTAGAAGAATCTGAGAGAATACCGTCTGATGGAGGTGGATTCCTTTGGGTTCTCGTGCAGGATATCATAGACGACGAATTCAATGAATGGTTGTCTCCAATCTGGGACATCGTCGATCGTCTGGGCGAAATAACTCGCCACGAATTGAACGTTATTCTTGGGGCAGACCAGTTCGTGGCCTATCACATATACCGATTGATGAGTATGTTTTGGCACTGCTAGGGAAGCGGCCAGGCCGGCTAAGGCGTCAGCTTAGATATTTTGGAGTCTGGGAACATGCTCGATGAAGAACCCTTCGAACGATGAGATGATGTCGATCGCTATTTGGTGATAGGGGATCATGTCTTCGTGGCGGACTTCGTATGAGCCTCGGATCTGATTGACGATTAACTGCGAATCGCCGTATGCTTTGAGATATTCTACCCCTAGCTCTTTTGCAAGTTGAAGGCCAATGACCAAGGCGTTGTACTCGGCCACATTATTGGAGCAGGGCTCTGTGAGGGAATAAGCGCGGTTAATCACTAATCCGGAAGGGGACATTAGCACCACCCCGACCCCGACGACGATTTTGCCCTTGGGTCCAGTTCTCGAAGCGCCGTCGAAGAACATTCGCTATATATCATCGTGAGAGGTTGCATGCGAGTCGGCGACCTCATCTGGAATTTCTTCATATATTCTGGATGACTCCGAGCCCGGGTGGGCTGCCAAAAAGTCTGCCAGGGCTTGACCTTTGACAGTCTTTTGTGGGACGAAGATCATATGATAAGGGGACAACAATATTGCCCATGTAGCGAGGCGAGAGCTGAGTGCCCCTGGTTTAGTCATGAGAACCCTGAGAGGGTTAACTCGTGAGATCACATGTATTGTTTGTCCAGTGACATAGTGCCGCGTCTTCTGAATGGAGAACACCAAGGCGAGGTATTCCTTCTCCACAGCGATGTATCGGTGCTCTGGTCCAATCATCATTCGACTGAGGTAACATATGGCTTGCTTATGGCCTGTATCGTTGTTTTGTGCCAGCAGAGCTCCGAGGGAATGTTCCATTGCTCATACGTAGAGCAGGAATGGTTTTCCAGCAACCGGGGCCACCAGGACTGGAGGGTTCGACAAATATTCTTTGATGCTGTCGAAGGCCCGCTGACATTCTTCATCCCATACGAACGAGACACCTTTCTTCATGAGATGGGTAAATGGTCAACATCGCCCGGAGAGGTTAGAAATGAACCTCCTGATGTAAGCTAGCCTCTCTTGAAGGCCTCTGAGTTCGCGAAGATTTCTCGGGGAACCCATCTTCATAATTGCCTTTGTCTTCTCAGGGTCTACATGGATACCCTGGGCGGTGATGATGAAACCCAAGAACTTCCCGCTGGATACGCCCAGGAAGGACTTCGTGGGATTCATTTTCAAATTGTGCGCTCGCATCAGGTCGAATACCGTCCTCAGATCCTGCAGATGGTCTTCCTTGCAGCGACTCTTGACGGCGATGTCATCAACATGGCACTCCACCGTCTTGTGTAAGTGGTCTCTGAAGATGATGCTCATGGCTCTTTGATATGTGGTACCGGCATTCTTCAAATCAAAAGGCATGACTGTGTAACAATATGTACCAATCGGTGTTCGAAATGATGTATGCTTTTCGTCGTCAGAAGATATCTTGATTTGGTTGTTCCCCGAGAAGCCATCCATGAATGACATACGTTCGAAGCCGCAGGTATTGTCAATCATGATGTCCATTATAGGGAGGGGGAATTCATCTTTGGGACATGCCTCGTTCAGATTGCGAAAGTCGATGCAGATTCGAATCTTCCTATTCTTCTTGAGGACTAGTACTATGTTGGCGACCCAATCCGAATGTTGTTCTTCACGAATGAAGCCACTGGCTATTAGTTTGTTGACTTCGGCTTCGATCGCATCCATGATGCCTGGGCGGAAGAGCAATATCGGGATTTAACCCCGGCATGTCTTCATAACTCCAGGCGAACACATCAATATATTCTTTGACAAGTTCCAGCAGCAATTCTCGCTCTTTGTCTATTAGGCTTTTACTGACGAAGATCGGTTTTGGAGAAGATTCACTGCCGAGATCTACTTGTATGACCTCATCTTCAGTAGGAGGTTATCTCTGTTCGAACCGCTTTTTCCATTGTGCATCCAGCTATTGGGCCTACAGCTCTAGCTCGAGGATCTTAGGGATGTCTTCGTCTTCTTCATAAGCGTCGACGAATGCTGTGTTGACTGACAGGACTTGCCTGAATAGGTCTCCAATGCTGGTATCCGAGTCAGAAGTTGGTGACCCAGTTAAATGTGAATGCCAGTCACATTCTTCATCTGAACTCTCAGGGGTCGTCGTGGGTGTTATATACCCTAATCCACATCGAGTCTTGCTATAGTAGTCCCGTGGTTTGCCTGCCGGGACCGGTGGCTTCAAAGGTAATCGTCGTCCAGTACCATAGTTCAAGCCTGGTGTTGTCTTCAGATCATACCCCTGTTTCTGCATGAGATATTTAGATTAGGGGCTATAAAGATATAGGGGCAGTCTTCCGGCATCTGATCCAAGGTCGACTTCTTCTACGGTGAAGGGATGCGGATCGTCCTTCCGGCCGAAGATGATTGGATGGTCCCCTCCCTCGATTACGCGGTAAGCGTCTTCCACTAGAGTAAGCTGGATCGCGGTGTAAACATTTGTCACCTGTGTGTGTAGGTGAGTGCCTATACCGTGTTCCATAGCATACATTATACAAAGCTTATTAAGCTCGAGGTAGTTCAAAGATAGCCCTTTATTGATGAAGTAAGGTATCTTTTCTAGGGGGATTACATCATCTGCGGAGGGAACATCAGTGTGGGCAGCCACATACTTGGCTAACTCCGGTTCCTCTTCGGCTACCCCATGTATAAACGAAGATTGAGAGGACGGCCTGGGCAGCTTGATTGTCAGCGGTTCAGCTGGTGGAGCAGAGCGTGGAGTTGTTGGCAGACTAGCGACCCCCAGTTTGGTGCTCGATGCTGGGCAGGGAGTGGTTGGTTCGCTAGAAGTTCCAGGCCTTGCATCGGGATGACGATCCTTCTTGGGAAGGCGTATCATCATTGGCTTGTCGGAGGGATTAAGCTTCTCCATTTGCGGCTGGCCGACTCTCGGTAGCCTGATTGTCAGTGGCTCCGTTGAGGGTCTTGGCATTTGGCCAGACCTTGGCAGCCGGATTATCATCTGCTCTTCCTGTGTCGAGAGGCAGATTGCATCCTTACGCAGAGTGGCGGTGAGGGGTGCAGACTTGCCAGGTTTGCGAGCTTGGAGGTGGATCGTCAGAGGTTCTTCTGATCCTGTGGCTGTCTCGGTACAAGCTTGCACATTCCCTTCATCAAAGTGCCTCTTCGATTTTTCGTACAGACAGGAGTCTGAGTAGTAGGATTCGACCCCCTTGAAGGGATCGATATCAGCAAATTTTGTCCTCACGAAGCCGTATTTGTCGACATATTTGAAGCACTGGTGCAGCATGGAAGGCACGATCATATAATCGTGTATCCAGGGGCGCCCCAAGAGGATGTTGTAAGAAGTGTCTGCATCTATGACGTAGCAGGTGACTTCTGATTGGAGATAGCCAATTTGACACTTCAGACGAATCTTCCCAATTTGGCAGCTCCTGCCCGAATTGAAACCGCTGATGGCGGAGCTTGTAGGCGTCAGGCGATGCATTGGGATGCGAAGATGATGTAGCAGACCCTTCGGGATAATGCTTATGGAAGAGCCAGGATCAATGTGGATTCGATCCACCTTTACGTCGCCGATGTATCCAGTGTAGTATAGCGGGCGATCATGCAGGTTGGTTTTGATGAGCATGTCTTGCAGAGTAAAGACAATGTTGGGCATCGCTCCCGTGCAGGCGCTGTCTTGGAGATCTGCAGGCGGGTTCTCTCCCTTGAGGTTGACCTGAGCCAGGTATGCGTCGGCATTTTGGAGTGCATCGCTCAAAGCCGCACGAACATCCTTGGAGAGTCTCAGAAGCTCGTATAATGATAACTTGGCTGGTGTGTTGGCTAATTGTGCTACGATGTCGAAGTTGTAGGGCTTCTCCAGCCCTTGTGATGCCTTTTTCGGAGGGATTTGTCAAAGTGAGTCTCCCTCGGCCTAGGCTTGTCGATCGTCGGAGGCTGAGCCGGTCCCGAAGCGTCAGTTATAGCAGGCTGATGATCCTCAGCCGAGTTGTCAGCCACAGGTTAGGATTGTGCCGAGACCGAGTGACGACGGATGTAGCTTCTTCGATATCTGTCGAGATTGTGCGACAGGACCTGACTTTTCCACTCTTCTTCTTGTAGATGGAAGACGATGTGGGCTGAGTCACTTCCGATACCAAGTCTGGATGGATCCACATGACCTCCCCTCATGATGTGGTGAGGGGCACTAGACCAGCAGCCTGATCTCGAGGCGGTGGAAGATTAGCAATCTCCATTGTCGCCAAAGGGATGGGGACCACACCGTCTTGAGTTTCCGTCGAAGGGAAGCTGCCGAATTGTACTGACACCATATTGGCTGCCACAGTTACCTCTTCGAAATCAATGGCCAGTGCGTTCGAATCGATGAGATTTTGGATGTACCATTTTAGTTGGTAGCAGTCATGTGTGGCATGGTAGACGTAGCGATGGTAATGGCAGTACTTTGGGTTCTCCATGTCCGCCTGTCGCGGTTCCCGTCTTGGTGGAGGAAGCTGAATTCTGTCTCCTTGTATGAGCATGTCCAAGATGGGATTGACGTGACCGTCTTCGAAGAAGTAAGTGATTTGCGGCCATTGTTTGTCTGCCGGCTTTGGCTCAGGTTTTTGTACTGTGTCGGCCACCATAGCCTGCTTGCCCCTGCTGTCTCGATTGTTGGAGGGGCTACCCCCATTGTCGTTGTTAGGACGCTTGCCCTTATTCTCTCCGTCCGAGATGTGCAGTCCCAATTGGCGAGCCTTCTTCAATCGTTCTTCGGCGCTTGTGACACTGATGATGAACGTCTTCCAATCCTTGAATTGACTTTCGCCCATCCTGAGACTGATTGTTGGGAGCAATCTCTTTTGGCAAATTTCAATCAAGGAGGAATCCGGATTTTCAGACGGCAGCTTTATTGCGGTTTGGCGAAACCGCTCGATATAGTTTCTTGTCAGCTCTTTCTCCCCTTGGACAATGTCCATGAGGGTGGACATTGTGATGTCCTACCCTACTTCGTAGAATCTCTCCAAGAACATGCGCTTGAAGCCGACGAAGGAGTGGATGCAGTTGTCTGGCAGGTTGCGGTACCAGTCAAAGGCGACCCCTTCCAATGCCTCGATGAATAATCGTGTGAGGATAGCATCGTCATGGGGCAGATGGTCGGTGGTGACCTCGAAGTAAGTGATGTACCGACCTACTGAGGTCTTGCCATCATAAAGATTGATATTGAACGGCTTATATCTTGGTGGGAATGGAACGTCCCTCCAGGCAGCAGGGTACGGTTGCCATATTCTAGGTCTTGAGAGTTTTCTCGAGCGTGAAACATGGCTCGGAGCTCCTGGACCTCTTTTCTCGCTTCGCGGGCCTCATCCACGGTGGTAGGGGCCATTATTTTAGGAGGATTATTGCCTGGGTTCGGTGCCGCCGAATTTGAGTCCGTATTGACTACGGGGCCCGTGCTTGTTTGGCCAGGTGTTCCTCCTTGCAGAGTTGGAAGGGCCTCTTTGATCTCATCCACAAACTTGACCAAGGCAAGCAATATGGCTTCGAGAGTGTCGATGCGTTGGCGATCGCTGGAACCACCTTGGCTGCTGTCTGTCATGAATACCGTCTTCACATGAGGAGAGATGGACGGAGCGGTGGAGGAAGTGCCCTCCGAATCATACCCCTGCAGTGAGAAGTCATCGGGGTATGTGGGTATGTTCTCTTCTGGTTCAGACTCGGAAGGAACAGTACCCCCAGTCTCCGAGTTCGCCTCGTCTTGGGAGTAGTGGATGTCCTCGGGGACGTCGAGGTTTGCTGCATCTGATGGGAGGGTTGCCTCTCCTGACTCGTCTTTTTCGAACATCGGATTGTTGTGGAGGTTCAGAGGAGTGCTACCCCCAGTCCCAGCATCCCTCTGTATTGTGGATGACGAATCTCCCATCGTAGCAGATTTCGTCTTAGAACGAGTACCTTAAAAAACTCCGGTGGTGGGCATCGCTTAGACGATAGTCTTTTAGTCGCAGTGGTTACAATCTTAGGGCTGGGAATATCTTCTTCCTTCTTCCCTCGGCGGGGACTTTCTTAGCAGAGTTGCAGGAGACGACGGGAAGTGCCTCGTCTTCTGAAGGCGCTTGTTGCAGTCTTTGAAAGACGGACTGCCGGTCTTCTCGCACCGTCGCGTTATTGCAACAGCAGTTGATGATGACTTGGGTGCAGTGACGTCCGTGGGAGGACTTTTTGCACCCCGATGTATTTTTTCTTTCCTTGTGTTTGTGGAGGATGGCCTCACGCAAGTCAGATGGGTCTGGATCGACCATACTTGCTCCCTGGATTTTGGGAGACTTTTACGCTCCTCTCTGTCTGTTTGTCGCCGGGGGCTGGACTCGAGTGGTTCTGTACAACTTCCCATCTGAAGCCCGCATAACGGTATGTGGGACGCTCAGATGATCAGAGACAGGATCAGCGGACCGAGCATGCCAAGCTCGTGCTTCCCTAGACTTCTTAGCTCTAGTGCGTAAAGGCACATAGTAGGAAGAGTCTAGGTGATGCTGGAGAGAGTCAGACATTTTTTCTTGGGAGCACAAGAGATCAGGACCATAAGACAGACGGTCGAAGACAGAGCCGCGCGGGGTAGGCGTCATACTGCCGTCCTCAACAGTCTTCATACGGCTGGCAGACGTAGCCGTATAGGCTTTCTTCATGCGGCCGGGAGTCTCAGTCACATGAGTTTTCTTCACGCGGCTGGATGATCTGGCCGCATAGACTTTCTTTATGCGGCTGGATGATCTGGCCGCATGGACTTTCTTCATGCGTCTGGTATATTCACCCGTATGAGCCTCCTGCATGTGGTTGGCAGATTTGGCCACATGAGTGCTCGGCTTCTTCTTGGGGTGCATAGAGTCGCTCTTTGTCTCTGCAAGTCCAGCATCGTAGTGCTTTCCTCTGCCGGACTTGGGGACAGCAAAGTGCTCTACGGCTCGAAGTGGAGCCGTATGAGAGTCGCCTTTGCCGTCTTGGGTAGCAAAGAGTATCCCGTCTAGAGCTTGTGGAGGAGCAAACGATTTTGGCCTCCACTCGCAGCGAGCTTTCTTTGTGCGGGTTCGCTTCTGGATCGGGCCGATACTTCCTTCAGAGAGCATTTCTTCAAACGCCTGTTGGTCGAAATGGATGACCATCTTCTGTTGCGTAGAGCCAAGCTTGGCTGCATTCGACTGCATCACCAATTCCTCAGCCGTGGAGAAGTTTCTCTCCAGCAGAGTCGCCATCATATTTTCCATAAAATATAAAAGAGCAGAACAATTATCGGAGGACTGGACTTTTACTTCACGTTACAAACTCGCTTGTACAAAGAAGGCCGAGGGACGGAAACCTAGGTACAGCAGTCTAAGTACAATTGATTATTTTAGATTCTGGGGGGTGACGATAGAGGCTCGGGAAAGCGACGGCCGCTCTGCCTTACTCCTTGGACGATCGATATACAGCCTTGGCTCCAGAAGAATGCTTGGCGTTGAAGAAATGCTCTCTTTGCTTTCTCTCTGTTTTTTCTCTCCAAGTATTTTGGTGCTCTCTGATCTCGAAAAAGGGTCCTCTTACAAGAGAATGGCACCTTGCTATTTATAAGAAGGGAATGCCATCATTAGGGTTTACAATGATTGTCCCTTAAAGTGGCGGCGGCCTGTTGATTGATCAATCTGGGCCATTAGTTTTGAGTGTAATGAATCTGGGCCATTAATGTAGATTGTGCCAAATTCTTTCAGTAATTAATGCTGATTGGAATAAATCTCCCTTATGATGATCTGCTGAGCCGCATGAGGATTGAGCCGCATAAGCCCGGCCACGTGTCAAGGCTGTTGGGGAGTGGCCCCCGAACCTTCGAATCACATGATAATCTGGACCGCATGGACATAGGTGGCCACATAATAGGTAACTCCTTCGTGAGCCGCATGAGGATGGTCCTTGTGAGCCGCATGGGAGAGCGTCTGCTTAAGCCGCATAGGGCTATTTCGATCTGGTCCGCATAGGGCAACTTCGGCCTGAGCCGCATGGGAAGTCTCCGCTCGAGCCGCATATGTCTGTCCACGTGTCTAGGCTGCATGGCATTTTCTGGATCTCGGAGGATTATGTCAGAGATCTCCTTCGTTTTCCTAGGAGCCTGCCATTATGACAGAGTCATAATTACGTCTTTGTGTTAGGGCTGTCGTCTTGTCAGAGCTGTCAGCCGTCTAGGCAATTAATGCAGTAAGGGAAGAGTTGCTTGTATGCTACGTGGCACATCTCTGAGCCGCATGGAGATCACAGTGCTGCATAGACGCGTTGAGCCGCATGGGTTCTCTGAACCGCAAGGGCTTTTTGAACCGCATGGGATTTCCTGGCCGCATGGATCTTTCTTTATTATTTTACATGCTTCTACAAGACCCCCTTCAAAGTTTTTAATTTGCAAAATTGAAATACTTTGCATAAGAAGTATGGCTGTGTGCAAGCTCTTTCTAGCCGCATATGAGGTCCTAGCTACATAGATGTCTTAGCCGCAGGGAAGTTTCAGCCGCATGGGCTTTATGCCACGTCAACGTTGCCACGTATGGCAATCCTTTGAATTAAATGATGTTGATTTGCTGTCAGTTTTAAAGGCTACTTTTTGGTACGGGATCCCAGGAGTTTGGCCTTCATTTTAGGCGGCTCACCTCGATAACTGAAGAGTCGGTCTTCGTGTATGCATGGGAATCGAAACGCCTCGCTTTTGATTATAAATATGGATGAGTTTGGTCGGAGGGATTCCTTTGCTCTCTCCTTTATTTAACTATCTGTTGTCTCTTCTTTCTTATCTTCTTTTTCCGACCGTCGAAGCAAATGGCTCCTAAGTCTTCCAAGGCCGTCTCCACCGCCGTGAAAGGCAAGAAGGCGGCTTCCTCGTCGGCCGTCGTGCCCGAAGTGCATCCTGATGTTCGTCCTGCTTTCAAGTGTAAGGATCTCTTTTGAACATTTTGAACCCTAAGAACCCATGGCTCTGTTGCATGATTTATGCACAAGCCTTCATCGTTTGGATGGCTCAAGCCTGATCATGATGGAGCCGCATGCGTTGTATGTGCCGCATGACCCTCTCGCATCTGAACCGCATAGGACATTTCCCTGTATGAGCCGCATGAGAGAAGGATTTTGAGTCGCAAGACTACTTCTGGATATGAACCGCATAAAGTCTCATTTGACCGGAGCCGCATATGTTCCTGACAAACTGGTTCGCATAGAATTTTGCTGAATCCCGCCGCTTAAACTCCTCTGCGAGATAGAACCGCATAAGTCTTAATCTGAGCCGCATAAGCCATCGAATCAGTGTCACATGGAACTCCCGACTGAATTGGGCCGCATGAAGCTGTGTTGACCCGAACCGCATAGGCTTTATTAAGGTCGTGCCGCATGAAACCCAGCTGAATTGGGCCGCATAAGGCTTCGTCGATCCGAGCCGCATAGGCCCATATGAACTTCTATTTTGAGAAACTTTTAAGTGGCTTCGTTTTAACCATTCTTTTAATCTTGTTTCTTTTGTGCTTTTCTAGTGAACCTCCCAACCAACCCGGCCGGAGAGCTTCTAGTGGGTTCAGCTCAGTTTGCCATGGGTGTGTGGCTTGACGATCTAATTCGACATATGATAGACCAACTTCCTTCTAATGAGCCGTTGGAGAGGGTAGCTGCCATTAACAACCAGCCTTTCCATTTTCTTTGCACTATGATGAATTCGAGAAAACTGGACGGAGAATATCTGAAACCAGCTTTCCTCTTCGGGGATGCTTTCTCCATAAAGAACTCCCGAATGGTGGACGTTTCTGAGAACTGGAACTTCACTGTGGACGAGGTGGATATCCATGTTCCCACGATGGAGCGGCATTTTCCTCTCTCATGGTTTAATTTGGTGCCATTGGGCAGGACAATGGCAGGTTCTCTGACTCCAACCTAACAGGGGATGTTCGTGGGCAACATCCACTATAACATGAGTATTAGGTCAGCATGTGCAAGTAGGGAGTCAGTCAGCCGGACTGTGATGGGGCTGATTCCTGGTACTTTTATAAATGTGTCTGGTCCTAACTTCACTTTTACCCGAGCTGACACCTTCCTGAATCAGCTCGCTCGCAAGGGGTCCTATCCTGTGGGCAGGTTGTCACTGCTGAATTGGATAAACCCCATTCCCACATGGGCCAATCTTTCCTCATGGATCCTGAGGAACTACAAGGAACTCCTTCGGGAGATTGACCTTTACTACGTCATCCGGGGCACCTGTTACGGATTGCCCATTAACAAGCCGCTGTTCATGGCCCTTCTGGAGATGTATAGCCGGCGTACGGGGACTTTTTTCGCGCCCGGGGGAGAGTTGGGACTTGCTCTCCATGAGATGCATGTTGTTTCTAAGCTGCCATGGGGAGGCGAGGCTTTTGAAGTATATACCCCAACAAACGAGAAATTCGATAACCTAAATCGACAATTTCCTGGTTTCGTCGCTGTGTACCGAGAACTGTTGTGCCACCATAGCATCTGCCACCAGACTGCTATCAAGAAAGAGAATAGCTCAGAAGGGAACGCCTCCCACACCACGGCCTGGGTTGCGTATCTTTTCAAATTACGTCCGTCCGGTCGGGTTTCGTCTCGAAGTCCTCAAACCCCGGAGGAGGTGAAGGACATGATGTTGAAGGTTAAAAAGTCGAGGTCCACCTGTGACAAGTTTGGGAGCCGCACTGACTCTTTTAGTTATTTCCACTACGGTACCCAGCAAATGTCCGAGAAAGCAATCTTGGCCGGGTTCTTGATGGTATGGCTACGAAATTGCGTAGTCTCGGGAGGGACAGGTTCTACTGAAAGGATCAGTCGTCATTTCATTCTCCCGGCTGTGAAGCTGGTCTTCAAAGTAAGACTGGCCCTTCTTCTGGCTATGGTGTGTAGTATACACCATGGCCTCCGTGCCTTTACATCTAAAGTCATTGCTCGTGAGACGACGCTGGACTTCGAACGGATAGAGCTACCATACCACTATCTCATGGGGTGGTTATTGATGCATTACCGGTCATTGATGAGGGCCGGGCCAGAGGATGATGTCACCGCTAATGACGCCTTCCTCTTCCGATACCGCCATCAATCTTGGGAGTATGACACTATGCCGGCTTGTCGGAGAGCGTTGGCAAGAGTTGACGGGCCCGACTTCTTTGTGTCTCTTCCTCAGTTTACCCCTGGAGAAGTGAGGAGGGTACACGTTGATGGCATTGAACCTCCCCAGCTCTTATCTGAGAAGATGCTTCTATGGCTGCACAACATTCGCCCGGCGCACCTAGTATATCGTTACCGAAATAACGTATACCAGGAGCCGTATTTGCCTAGCAGGTTTTCTCGTCAATTCGGATATAGTCAGCTGTTCCTTGACTGCCCCAGTGCTTGTCTGGTCTTCGAGGGCAGCGTCCTTGACGGCATCCGGGCGTGGCATTATTACAATGCTGTTCATACCCGGACTACCTTCTCAGTCCCTGACGCTAACGTGCAAGGGGATATTCTGTACATGGCGGCTCTTTATCACGTTACGGCGAGCAAATCTTCCGTGAACTTTGACATGAACACCAGCTTCATTGTCGGGACAGGCTTGGCAGAAAAGCCAGAGGGTTCGAGGAAGAGAAAGAGAAGGGTGAATAGGGTTTCCGTGCCAGACTCGGAGTCCACTGCGACGGACGAAGAAGATGACGAGCAGGCCGCCGATGACTCGTCCCATTGTTCGGACGAGGAGGTGGAGAACCAGCCTCCTACTGTGCCGGACGAAGAGGTGGAGAATCATCTACCTGTTGCGCCTGGTGCTTCGCGCCTACGAGGCAGGCGTCTATCTACTGACGATGGCAGGACCTACTCCACAAAGCGGGTTGCGGTAAGACATCGCAGGCTGTTTATTGATGTTGATGCTGTTTCTGAGGTGATTGGAATTTCAGCCGTCCTTTCCTTCTTTCTCTAAATTATGGCCTAATCATTTTTTGTTCTTTGTAGGCATCCGGAGAGTCTGCTTCTCGGGACTCGACTACTGAAGTCGATCCAGCCTTGTCCACTTTGATCAATGACATGTGCACTGCCATCACTTCCGCTGGGGTCTTCCGGAGGCGGCCGGGGAGTCTCGTCTTGCTGAGACCTCAACCCATGGGGACGGGGGCTCTATTGCCCCTATCCTTGAGTCAACTGAATTCCAACAGGATGACATTGACCCGGCTGACTCCCCTTCGAGGGTGGCTGGGGCAGAAAAACCAGTTGAATTTGAATTGGAAGCTGTGGATGGGGAGGCCATGCTAGCTTCGAACGAGCTGCAGCCTCTGGGCTCTTCCCCTGGTAAGATAAACCGGCTTTTTAACTTGTGAGGAGGCCTAACTGCCCTATCACCCCGTCCTTCGTGGATTAATGATTGCTTTGGATGTGTAAGTCCTACCCCTTTACTGCCGGTAATGGATGTTGCCAGAGCGGACTCTACCGGGGGGAATCTGATGGAAGCACGTGTGCCTTCTTCTTTTCCAACCCATACTGAGGGGCCTCCAGCTGGGTCAAGTTCGGGAGCCTTGGTGATAGCGCAGTGGGAGCAAGGGATGACGCTTTCCGCGCCGTCCTCTGCGAATAGGGTTCCGGGAGTTAACCTTTCCGCTCTCCCAAGTATCCAGGCTCTCCGGGTGGCGGAGGAGGAGCTAGCTGCCATCCATGCCTCTTTCGTACAGAATTCGTTTCCCTGGTGACAGGGACGGCCAGTTCTGAGGCTACTTCTTCGGTACTACCTGCCACACTCCCTTTGACACCGTCCTCTACGGAAGTTTTGGACGAGGTGTCCCAGGATGTGGTCGACAGTTTCTACCGCCACCTGAAGTGGGGGATTGAGGCAGCTGTGGAGAGGGGGACTCCCTTTGCTCTGGCCCGTCAATGCGCTGGTGGCCAGATCAATATCCTTAGAACACTTCCTGGTAGAGGGGAACTGGCCGCGCTTCTGGAGCCTAAGCTGTTAGAGGCTGATCGTCTCGTGGCCCAGTTTCGCATGCTGCAACAAGCTAATTTACCCGCGACAATAAATCAAGAGCGCAATTTCCTCGTTACCGCGATGGAGAAGGTGATGGCCGCCGAGGAATCGCTCAAGCCGGCTATATTGAAGGACCGTCAGGATTTGACTCGATTGCACGATCAATAGAGCCGTCGAACTGAAGATTGCGCGGCTCGGGAAGTGGCTGCCTCCCGCGGAGTAATCGTCACCCGGGAGCAGATCCTCGAGCTCCAGAGAAAGAGGCCTTTTTGGAGTCCGAGCTCGAAGCTTCTTGTACTGAAAAAGGTATTGCCATTCAGGAGGTTGACAAGTTTAGTAGGGCTTCTGCCAATCTAGAACTTGCCCTGAAGAAGATGGAGAATGACTGGCAGGCGTATATGTATTTGAATGACGCAGAGCAATTGTCCCAAGAGGCCGAGCGTCGAGCTAAACATAGGCTTGAGCGGGGGAATGCATTGGTGAAAAACTGCCCCTTGGAGTTGTGTAATGCCGAACTATAGTCGGCCTTTTCTTCTTTTGTTTCCTTTTTCCTTCCCCCTCCCTTTTTTTCTTTTTGAGAGGGACATGGTCTCAAAAGATGTAATGTTTTTTTCTTCTTTCAAATAAATAGTACTTTCGATTATACCCTTCATTTGCATTGCTTGTCGTGCTTGTGATATTGTGGTAATGTTTGCCCCGGATGGGGGAATTATTTGTGGACCTGTTACCCTTGGCATACCATGGTTTAGGTACGAGTAACAAGTTTGACTGGGGATACTTAGAACAGTTTCACGGCAAGGTGGTCGTGGACGTTCCGGGTATCGGGATGTAGAATGCCATGGAGCAGCTGGGCTCCTGGGGCATGATGAGGAATGGTGGGCCTGTACTAAGAAACTTAGCAAAGGTCATTTGTGGGCGTATTATCCTTGGCGTACCCAGATTTAGGATACGGATAATAGGATGAAGGGGAACCAATATACTCACTCAGAGGTAATGGGGACATGGCAAGTATGAGAGTTTTATAGTGGAGTCTTCCTACTCAGAGGTAATGAGGATATGGCAGGAGTGGACTCAACAGAGGATATTTGTGGTCAATAGAGGACATTTGTGGGCCTATTACCCTTGGCGTACCCTGGTTCAGGGTACGGGTAATAAGACGAGAGAGGACCAACTTACTTACTCAGAGGTAATGAGGACATGGCAGGTACGAAGGTTTTACCGTGGAGTCTTCCTACTCAGAGGTAACGAGGACATGGCAGGAGTGGACTCAACGGAGAATATTTTTGGACCTATTATCCTTGGCGTACTCCGGTTGTGGGTACAGATAATAAGTCGAAAGGGAATCATCATACTTACTCAGAGGTAATGAGGACATTGCAAGTATGAAGGTTTCTTCGACGGAGCCTTTCCATTCAGAGGTAATGAGGACATGACGGGAGTGGGCTCATTGAAGGAGGGTACATAGAATGACTCAGAGGTAATGAGGACATGGAAGTTCTATGCAAGGGGTGATTTGTTTTTGGCAGAAGTGAAACGACTCAAAGGTAATGAGGACATGGCCGTTTTGGAAATTTGTGGATTGGTTACCCTTTTTGTGCACTGAGAGTGCGGGTAGTGGATCATGAGGGAGGATCTCTTCCAGGAAGAAAGTTCAGGGGTATGATCATACATGACTTACTATCTGAGAGAGTGACCTGAATGTGAGTTCTGAAGCGCTAGCGGGCACATGACTCGATAATCTGGACTGTTGAAATGTGAGTTCAGCGGTACCAGCGGGTACATGACTCGATGATCTAGAATGTTATAGAAGTGAGTTCAGCGGCACCAGCGGGTACATAACTCGATGATATGGAATGTTTGTGGATGTGAGTTCAGCGGCACCAACGGGTACATGACTCGATGATCTGGAATATTTGTGGAAGTGAGTTCAGCGACACCAGCGGGTACATGACTCGATGATCTAGAATGTGTCGTTTAGACAAAATATTTCTTCAGGAACTTGCCGTTGACGGACAACATGAGCAAGTCTCCGTTTTGCTTGGCGAGGCGGTAAGCACCGTTGGAGAATACAGCCTCGATGATAAATGGACCTTCCCATTTTGGCTAGAACTTGTCGGTGGTCTTGTGAGTCATGACCATCGGTCTCCGGACTGCCAGAACGAGATCGCCCACCTGGAATGTTCTGATTTTAACCTTCTTGTTGAAGGCTCCAGAGATGCGTGCTTGGTATAGCTCGATTCTTTGCTGAGCCAGGAGGCGCTTTTCATCTAAGGCCTCTAACTCTTGTAGTCGGCGTCGGTAGTTATCATCCATCGTCAATTGATAAGTGAGGGCGACGCGGAGTGAGGGTATTTGAGTCTCTAATGGAAGAACTGCCTCACTCCCGTACACCAGGAAGAATGGTGTACTCCCTGTGGCCGTTCGGACCGTGGTACAGTACGCCCATAAGCATTCACCAAGCTTCTTGTTCCAGTCGCGTTTGTTGGATGATACGAACTTCTTGAGTAACTTGATGATGGTTTTGTTGAATGCCTCTGCCAACCCGTCTACTACCGGGTTGTACGGTATCGAAGCGATATTCTGGATGCGATGCTTTTCGCAGAACCGATAGAAGATGTGGCTTGCAAACTTCGGACCATTATCATGGATGATCCTTCGGGGAAGTCCAAAGCGATAGATGACGTGATGCTTGAAGAAGCTGATCACGTTCGAAGTTTTGACTTCCGCAAGCGGGACAGCTTTCGCCCATTTGGAGAAGTAATCTGTAATTGCGAGTATGAAACGATGTCCTCGGGAGGAAGGTGGAGTAATAGGACCGATGATATCCATTCCCCATGCTTCGAACGGCCAGGACGCCACTGTCGGATGTAGAAATTCGGATGGTTGGTGGATGAAGTCCGCATGAACTTGGCAGGCTTTGCACCTTCTTGCATAGTCTATCGCATCTGTTACCATCGTGGGCCAGTAGTAGCCCATTCGGTGAAGACGGTCTTACAATTTAGGGCCAGGCTGACGGGCCCCGCAGACACCGTCATGAGCTTCTCGTACGGCTTCTTTGGCTTCTGCGTTTGACAGACACCAAAGCAATAATCCATCATAGGATCGGCGATACAGCATTTTTGTCACTGTATCGTAGAAGAATCTGAGAGAATGCCGTCTGATGGAGGTGGATTCCTTTGGGTTCTCGTACAGGATATCATAGACGACGAATTCAATGAATGGTTGTCTCCAATCTGGGACATCGTCGATCGTCTGGGCGGAATAACTCGCCACGAATTGAACGTTATTCTTGGGGCAGACCAGTTCGTAGCCTATCACATATACCGATTGATGAGTATGTTTTGGCACTGCTAGGGAAGCGGCCAGGCCGGCTAAGGCGTCAGCTTAGATATTTTGGAGTCTGGGAACATGCTCGATGAAGAACCCTTCGAACGATGAGATGATGTCGATCACTATTTGGTGATAGGGGATCATGACTTCGTGGCGAACTTCGTATGAGCCTCGGATCTGATTGACGATTAACTGCGAATCGTCGTATGCTTTGAGATATTCTACCCCTAGCTCTTTTGCAAGTTGAAGGCCAATGACCAAGGCGTTGTACTCGGCCACATTATTGGAGCAGGGCTCTGTGAGAGAATAAGCACGGTTAATCACTAATCCGGAAGGGGACATTAGCACCACCCCGACCCCGACGACGATGTTGCCCTTGGGTCCAGTTCTCGAAGTGCCGTCGAAGAACATTCGCTATATATCATCGTGAGAGGTTGCATGCGAGTCGGCGATCTCATCTGGAATTTCTTCATATATTCTGGATGACTCCAAGCCCGGGTGGGCCGCCAAAAAGTCTGCCAGGGCTTGACCTTTGACAGCCTTTTGTGGGACGAAGATCATATGATAAGGGGACAACAATATTGCCCATGTAGCGAGGCGAGAGCTGAGTGCCCCTGGTTTAGTCATGAGAACCCTGAGAGGGTTAACTCGTGAGATCACATGTATTGTTTGTCCAGTGACATAGTGCCGCGTTTTCTGAATGGAGAACACCAAGGCGAGGTATTCCTTCTCCACAGCGATGTATCGGTGCTCTGGTCCAATCATCATTCGACTGAGGTAATATATGGCTTGCTTATGGCCTGCATCGTTGTTTTGTGCCAGCAGAGCTCCGAGGGAATGTTCCATTGCTCATACGTAGAGCAGGAATGGTTTTCCAGCAACCGGGGCCACCAGGACTGGAGGGTTCGACAAATATTCTTTGATACTGTCGAAGGTCCGCTGACATTCTTCATCCCATACGAACGAGACACCTTTCTTCATGAGATAGGTAAATGGTCGACATCGCCCGAAGAGGTTAGAAATGAACCTCCTGATGTAATCTAGCCTCCCTTGAAGGCCTCTGAGTTCGCGAAGATTTCTCGGGGGACCCATCTTCATAATTGCCTTTGTCTTCTCAGGGTCTACATGGATACCCTGGGCGGTGATGATGAAACCCAAGAACTTCCCGCTGGATACGCCCAGGAAGGACTTCGTGGGATTCATTTTCAAATTGTGCGCTCGCATCAGGTCGAATACCGTTCTCAGATCCTGCAGATGGTCTTCCTTGCAGCGACTCTTGACGGCGATGTCATCAACATGGCACTCCACCGTCTTGTGTAAGTGGTCTCTGAAGATGATGCTCATGGCTCTTTGATATGTGGTACCGACATTCTTCAAATCGAAAGGCATGACTGTGTAACAGTATGTACCAATCGGTGTTCGGAATGATGTATGCTTTTCGTCGTCAGAAGACATCTTGATTTGGTTGTTCCCCGAGAAGCCATCCATGAATGACATACGTTCGAAGCCGCAGGTATTGTCAATCATGATGTCCGTTATAGGGAGGGGGAATTCATCTTTGGGACATGCCTCATTCAGATTGCGAAAGTCGATGCAGATTCGAATCTGCCCATTCTTCTTGAGGACTAGTACTATGTTGGCGACCCAATCCGGATGTTGTTCTTCACGAATGAAGCCGCTGGCTATTAGTTTGTTGACTTCGACTTCGATCGCATCCATGATGCCTGGGCGGAAGAGCAATATCGGGATTTAACCCCGGCATGTCTTCATAACTCCAGGCGAACACATCAATATATTCTTTGACAAGTTCCAGCAGCAATTCTCGCTCTTTGTCTATTAGGCTTTTACTGACGAAGATCGGTTTTGGAGAAGATTCACTGCCGAGATCTACTTGTATGACCTCATCTTCAGTAGGAGGTTATCTCTGTTCGAACCGCTTTTCCCATTGTGCATCCAGCTATTGGGCCTACAGCTCTAGCTCGAGGATCTTAGGGATGTCTTCGTCTTCTTCATAAGCGTCGGCGAATGCTATGTTGACTGACAGGACTTGCCTGAATAGGTCTCCGATGCTGGTATCCGAGTCAGAAGTTGGTGACCCAGTTAAATGTGAATGCCAGTCACATTCTTCATCTGAACTCTCAGGGGTCGTCGTGGGTGTTATATACCCTAATCCACATCGAGTCTTGCTATAGTAGTCCCGTGGTTTGCCTGCCGGGACCGGTAGCTTCAAAGGTAATCGTCGTCCAGTACCATAGTTCAAGCCTGGTGTTGTCTCCAGATCATACCCCTGTTTCTGCATGAGATATTTAGATTGGGGGCTATAAAGATATAGGGGCAGTCTTCCGGCATCTGATCTAAGGTCGACTTCTTCTACGGTGAAGGGATACGGATCGTCCTTCCGGCCGAAGATGATTGGATGGTCCCCTCCCTCGATTACGCGGTAAGCGTCTTCCACTAGAGTAAGCTGGATCGCGGTGTAAACATTTGTCACCTGTGTGTGTAGGTGAGTGCCTATACCGTGTTCCATAGCATACATTATACAAAGCTTATTAAGCTCGAGGTAGTTCAAAGATAGCCCTTTATTGATGAAGTAAGGTATCTTTTCTAGGGGGATTACATCATCTGCGGAGGGAACATCAGTGTGGGCAGCCACATACTTGGCTAACTCCGGTTCCTCTTCGTTTACCCCATGTATAAACGAAGATTGAGAGGACGGCCTAGGCAGCTTGATTGTCAGCGGTTCAGCTGGTGGAGCAGAGCATGGAGTTGTTGGCAGACTAGCGACCCCCAGTTTGGTGCTCGATGCTGGGCAGGGAGTGGTTGGTTCGCTAGAAGTTCCAGGCCTTGCATCGGGGTGACGATCCTTCTTGGAAAGGCGTATCATTATTTGCTTGTCAGAGGGATTAAGCTTCTCCATTTGCGGCTGGCCGACTCTCGGTAGCCTGATTGTCAGTGGCTCCGTTGAGGGTCTTGGCATTTGGCCAGACCTTGGCAGCCGGATTATCATCTGCTCTTCCTGTATCGAGAGGCAGAATGCGTCCTTACGCAGAGTGGCGGTAAGGGGTGCAGACTTGCCAGGTTTGCGAGCTTGGAGGTGGATCGTCAGAGGTTCTTCTGATCCTGTGGCTGTCTCGGTACAAGCTTGCACATTCCCTTCATCAAAGTGCCTCTTCGATTTTTCGTACAGACAGGAGTCTGAGTAGTAGGATTCGACCCCCTTGAAGGGATCGATATCAGCAAATTTCGTCCTTACGAAGCCGTATTTGTCGACATATTTGAAGCACTGGTGCAGCATGGAAGGCACGATCATATAATCGTGTATCCAGGGGCGCCCCAAGAGGATGTTGTAAGAAGTGTCTGCATCTATGACGTAGCAGGTGACTTCTGATTGGAGATCGCCAATTTGACACTTCAGACGAATCTTCCCAATTTGGCAGCTCCTGCCCGAATTGAAACCGCTGATGGCGGAGCTTGTAGGCGTCAGGCGATGCATTGGGATGCGAAGATGATGTAGCAGACCCTTCGGGATAATGTTTATAGACGAGCCAGGATCAATGTGCATTCGATCCACCTTTACGTCGCCGATGTATCCAGTGTAGTATAGCGGGCGATCATGCAGGTTGGTTTTGATGAGCATGTCTTGCAGAGTAAAGACAATGTTGGGCATCGCTTCCGTGCAGGCGCTGTCTTGGAGATCTGCAGGCGGGTTCTCTCCCTTGAGGTTGACCTGAGCCAGGTATACGTCGGCATTTTGGAGTGCATCGCTCAAAGCCGCACGAACATCCTTGGAGAGTCTCAGAAGCTCGTATAATAATAACTTGGCTGGTGTGTTGGCCAATTGCGCTACGATGTCGAAGTTGTAGGGCTTCTCCAGCCCTTGTGATGCCTTTTTCGGAGGGATTTGTCAAAGTGAGTCTCCCTCGGCCTAGGCTTGTCGATCGTCGGAGGCTGAGCCGGTCCCGGAGCGTCAGTTGTAGCAGGCTGATGATCCTCATCCGAGTTGTCAGCCACAGGTTAGGATTGTGCCGAGACCGAGTGACGACGGCTGTAGCTTCTTCGATATCTGCCGAGATTGTGCGACAGGACATGACTTTTCCACTCTTCTTCTTGTAGATGGAAGACGATGTGGGCTGAGTCACTTCCGATACCAAGTCTGGATGGATCCACATGACCTCCCCTCGTGATGTGGTGAGGGGCACTAGACTAGCAGCCTGATCTCGAGGCGGTGGAAGATTAGCAATCTCCATTGTCGCCAAAGGGATGGAGACCACACCGTCTTGAGTTTCCGTCGAAGGAAAGCTGCCGAATTGTACTGACACCATATTGGCTGCCACAGTTACCTCTTCGAAATCAATGGCCAGTGCGTTCGAATCGATGAGATTTTGGATGTACCATTTTAGTTGGTAGCAGTCATGTGTGGCATGGTGGACGTAGCGATGGTAATGGCAGTACTTTGGGTTCTCCATGTCCGCCTGTCGCGGTTCCCGTCTTGGTGGAGGAAGCTGAATTCTGTCTCCTTGTATGAGCATGTCCAAGATGGGATTGACGTGACCGTCTTCGAAGAAGTAAGTGATTTGCAGCCATTGTTTGTCTGCCGGCTTTGGCTCAGGTTTCTGTACTGTGTCGGCCACGATAGCCTGCTTGCCCCTGCTGTCTCGATTGTTGGAGGGGCTACCCCTATTGTCGTTGTTAGGACGCTTGCCCTTATTCTCTCCGTCCGAGATGTGTAGTCCCAATTGGCGAGCCTTCTTCAATCGTTCTTCGGCGCTTGTGACACTGATGATGAACGTCTTCCAATCCTTGAATTGACTTTCGCCCATCCAGAGACTGATTGTTGGGAGCAATCTTTTTTGGCAAATTTTAATCAAGGAGGAATCCAGATTTCCAGACGGCAGCTTTATTGCGGTTTGGCAAAACCGCTCGATATAGTTTCTTGTCAGCTCTTTCTCCCCTTGGACGATGTCCATGAGGGTGGACATTATGATGTCCTACCCTACTTCGTAGAATCTCTCCAAGAACATGCACTTGAAGCTGACGAAGGAGTGGATGCAGTTGTCTGGCAGGTTGCGGTACCAGTCAAAGGCGACCCCTTCCAATGCCCCGATGAATAATCGTGTGAGGATAGCATCGTCATGGGGCAGATGGTCGGTGGTGACCTCGAAGTAAGTGATGTACCGACTTACTGAGGTCTTGCCATCATAAAGATTGATATTGAACGGCTTATATCTTGGTGGGAATGGAACGTCCCTCCAGGCAGCAGGGTACGGTTGCCATATTCTAGGTCTTGAGAGTTTTCTCGAGCGTGAAACATGGCTCGGAGCTCCTGGACCTCTCTTCTCGCTTCGCGGGCCTCATCCACGGTGGTAGGGGCCATTATTTCAGGAGGATTATTGCCCGGGTTCGGTGCCGCCGAATTTGAGTCTGTATTGACTACGGGGCCCGTGTTTGTTTGGCCAGGTGTTCCTCCTTGCAGAGTTGGAAGGGCCTCTTTGATCTCATCCACAAACTTGACCAAGGCAAGCAATATGGCTTCGAGAGTGTCGATGCGTTGGCGATCGCTGGAACCACCTTGGCTGCTGTCTATCATGAATACCGTCTTCACATGAGGAGAGATGGACGGAGCGGTGGAGGAAGTGCCCTCCGAATCATACCCCTGCAGTGAGAAGTCATCGGGGTATGTGGGTATGTTCTCTTCTGGTTCAGACTCGGAAGGAACAGTACCCCCAGTCTCCGAGTTCGCCTCGTCTTGGGAGTAGTGGATGTCCTCGAGGACGTCGAGGTTTGCTGCATCTGATGGGAGGGTTGCCTCTTCTGACTCGTCTTCTTCGAACATCGGATTGTTGTGAGGTTCAGAGGAGTGCTACCCCCAGTCCCAGCATCCCTCTGTGTTGTGGATGACGAATCTCCCATCGTAGCAGATTTCGTCTTAGAATGAGTACCTTGGAAAACTCCGGTAGTGGGCATCGCTTAGACGATAGTCTTTTAGTCGCAGTGGTTGCAATCTTAGGGCTGGAAATATCTTCTTCCTTCTTCCCTCGGTGGGAACTTTCTTAGCAGAGTTGCAGGAGACGACGGGAAGTGCCTCGTCTTCTAAAGACGCTTGTTGCAGTCTTTGAAAGACGGACTGCCGGTCTTCTCGCACCGTCGCGTTATTGCAACAGTAGTTGATGATGACTTGGGTACAGTGACGTCCGTAGGAGGACTTTTTGCACCCCGATGTATTTTTTCTTTCCTTGTGTTTGTGGAGGATGGCCTCACGCAAGTCAGATGGGTCTGGATCGACCATACTTGCTTCCTGGATTTTGGGAGACTTTTACGCTCCTCTCTGTCCGTTTGTCGCCGGGGGCTGGACTCGAGTGGTTCTGTACAACTTCCCATCTGAGGCCCGCATAACGGTATGTGGGATGCTCAGATGATCAGAGACAGGATCAGCGGACCGAGCATGCCAAGCTCGCGCTTTCCTAGACTTCTTAGCTCTAGTACGTAAAGGCACATAGTAGGAAGAGTCTAGGTGATGCTGGAGAGAGTCCGACATTTCTTCTTGGGAGCACAAGAGATCAGGACCATAAGACAGACGGTCGAAGGCAGAGCCGCGCGGGGTAGGCGTCATACTGCCGTCCTCAACAGTCTTCATACGGCTGGCCGACGTAGCCGTATAGGCTTTCTTCATGCGGCCGGGAGTCTCAGTCACATGAGTTTTCTTCACGCGGCTGGATGATCTGGCCGCATAGACTTTCTTTATGCGGCTGGATGATCTGGCCGCATGGACTTTCTTCATGCGTTTGGTATATTCACCCGCATGAGCCTCCTGCATGTGGTTGGCAGATTTGGCCACATGAGTGCTCGGCTTCTTCTTGGGGTGCATAGAGTCGCTCTTTATCCCTGCAAGTCCAGCATCGTAGTGCTTTCCTCTGCCGGACTTGGGGACAGCAAAGTGCTCTACGGCTCGAAGTGGAGCCGTATGAGAGTCGCCTTCGCCGTCTTGGGTAGCAAAGAGTATCCCGTCTAGAGCTTGTGGAGGAGCAAACGATTTTGGCCTCCACTCGCAGCGAGCTTTCTTTGTGCGGGTTCGCTTCTGGATCGGGCCGATACTTCCTTCAGAGAGCATTTCTTCAAATGTCTGTTGGTCGAAATGGATGACCATCTTCTGTTGCGTAGAGCCAAGCTTGGCTGCATCCGACTGCATCACCAATTCCTCAGCGTGGAGAAGTTTCTCCCCAGCAGAGTCGCCATCATGTTTTTCATAAAATATAAAAGAGCAGAACAATTATCGGAGGACTGGACTTTTACTTCACGTCACAAACTCGCTTGTACAAAGAAAGCCGAGGGACGAAAACCTAGGTACAGCAGTCTAAGTACAATTGATTATTTTAGATTCTGGGGGGTGACGATAGAGGCTCGGGAAAGCGACGGCCGCTCTGTCTTACTCCTTGGACGATCGATATGCAGCCTTGGCTCCAGAAGAATGCTTGGCGTTGAAGAAATGCTCTCTTTGCTTTCTCTCTGCTTTTTCTCTTCAAATATTTTGGTGCTCTCTGATCTCGAAAAAGGGTCCTCTTGCAAGAGAATGGCACCTTGCTATTTATAAGAAGGGAATGCCATCATTAGGGTTTACAATGATTGTCCCTTAAAGTGGCGGCGGTCTGTTGATTGATCAATCTGGGCCATTAGTTTTGAGTGTAATGAATCTGGGCCATTAATGTAGATTGTGCCAAATCCTCTCAGTAATTAATGCTGATTGGAATAAATCTCCCTTATGATGATCTGCTGATGTCTGCGAATCTGAATGAATAAGTTTAATTCATTCTCCTGCCACGTGTTCCAGATTATTAGGATTTGACCCAATCTTTGATTGCGATAAATCTGGGAAATTGATTGGCTTTATGACACGTGTCCTGGAAGCCACTGGGGGAATCTGAGCCGCATGAGGATTGAGCCGCATAAGCCCGGCCACGTGTCAAGGCTGTTGGGGAGTGGCCTCCGAACCTTCGAATCACATGATAATCTGGACCGCATGGACATAGGTGGCCGCATAACGGGTAACTCCTTCGTGAGCTGCATGGAGAAGCGTCTGCTTGAGCCGCATAGGGCTGTTTCGATCTGGTCCGCATAGGGCAACTTCGGCCTGAGCCGCATGGGGAGTCTCCGCTCGAGCCGTATATGTCTGTCCACGTGTCTAGGCTGCGTGGCATTTTCTGGATCTCGGGAGATTATGTCAGAGATCTGCTCCGTTTACCTAGGAGCCTGCCATTATGACATAGTCATAATTACGTCTTTGTGTCAGGGCTGTCGTCTTGTCAGAGCTGTCAGCCATCCAGACAACTAATACAGTAAGGGAAGAGTTGCTTGTATGCTACGTGGCACCTCTCTGAGCCGTATGGAGATCACAGTGCCGCATAGACGCGTTGAGCCGCATGGGTTCTCTGAGCCGTATGGGCTTTCTGAACCGCATGGGATTTCCTGCCCGCATGGATCTTTCTTTCTTATTTTCCATGCTTCTACAGTCCTCCTTAACTTTAGTGAGATCAATACTTTAACATAAAGAAAACAGAATGAACTAAATTTTCCATATATCTGATCAGATAATATCCAAAATACTTTAATACATAAATGTGTCTAAAGCCAAATAGCACCAAAAAATATATACAATACAGCCTCTTACTATATTGCCATATTCTTGATTAAGATAACACCCATATGAGCAGTATGCTCATGAAAGACCTTGGGTGATAATACTTTTGTGAGCGGATCCGCTAACATGGAGTTTGTCCTAATGTGCTATATAGACACTTTAACCATTCTGGATTCTTTTCTTCATAACTAGAAACTTTATGTCAATATCCCTTGACTTATACAAGTTTTCGTTGTTATTGGAATACAGTACTGCTGATTTATTGTCACACCATAATTTGAGTGATCTTTCAACACCCTCATGTAGGCGCAACCTCGTAACAAAATTTTGCAACTACATTCCCTGAATAGATGTCTTACAGCATGCTATAAATCTTCTGTCATGGTGGAAGAAATTATGAGTGCCTATTTGACACTCATCAAAGTATATCTCCACCAGTCGATAGGTAAACATAACCTGAGGTGGATCTCCTGCAGTGTTGGCATCAAGCAAAATTGGAGTCGAAATACCTTATGATCTCCAAAATTATCTGATCTCCTATAAAGAGCATATAATTTCTTGTTCTCTATTAGTTACTTAAGTAGCTTGGCTACTATCCAATGATACAACCCATATTTGCTTAAATATCTGCCTAATATCCCAACTATGTACAATATCCTGACACGAACATACTTGAGCATACATTAGACTCCTTACAACTGATCATGAACGGGAAATCTATTGTATTTTCTTAATTTTAAGGCTAAGCTTAGGGCACTTGAGTGAGACAACTTGTCTCCTTTAGCGACATGTGTCACCTGGTTTGCATTAAGTACTTTAATCGATATACAAAATGAGAAAAAATATGTCTACTCTCACTGAACTTGTGATACACACAATCTTCAACAATGTTTATCTCAAAACCAAATGAGATAATCACTTGGTAAAACCTGAAGTACCTTTGACGAGAAGTCTGATTGAGTCCATAAATAGATTTTGTCATTTACAAACCATATTCTTTGGGTCTTCTGACACAAATTTTTTTGGTTGCACCATATAAATTATTTCGTCAATGTTACCATTGAGAAATGTCATTTTGACATCCATTTGACATAACTTAAGATCAAAATGTGCAACAAGTGCTATGATTGGTTTTAAACGAGTCTTTCAAATAAACCGGAGAGAAAGTCCCTTTAAAATCAATACTTAACTTTTGAGTAAAGCCACTAGCTGCAATACGTACTTTACACCTCTCTACATTACCCTTTAAATTCTTCTTGATTTTAAATATCCATTTGCAACCAATAGACTTCGCACCTTTTGGTAATAGGACAAGTTCCCAAACTTTATTGTCTTGCGTAAACTTATACTCCTTATATATTGTATCAATCCACTTTGAGAATTGGAACTTTCCATGGTCGGATGGAAGTTAATTGGATCATATTCCAAATATTCCACAGTCTTCCTCATGTTCCTGGAGAAATATGAAAAAATCATTTGAAATTATATTTCTATTTTATCTGGTGGACCATCTTAACATTATCGATTCTTGAGGTTGTTGAGTTTATTCCTCAGGAATAATTATCTTATCTTGAATGGGGGTACCGCTACGTTGTCTTGTTAAGGTATCTCAACAACGACTAGTAGAGGTAATTCGACATTGTCTTATTGAGGCTCCGAATTCACTTCTTGATCAATGACAGGTACAGAATCCTGTACATCGTCAAAAGTGATAGTAGGAATCGTAATCGATTCTCCTCAAAGACAATGTCCCTGACTTTATTTCTCCTCCAAACTTAACATCCCCAAAAAATATTACACTTCTCGTCTCAAAAAAATTCTTTTGTGTGGGATCGTATAATTATTAACCCCTTAATCTATCAGCATAGCCAATAAAGTAGTTGCTTACAATTTAACTTTGGTTTATTTTTCCTTTACACATTCAATATAGACATTAATGTCTATAAAGTCTATAAAGTCAATAGAATCCAAATTCCATCTGACACAAGTCATTCAACTCTATTTCTAGGGATGTGACCTAATCGCTTATGTCATATTGAGGCAAAAAAGATTTTATTGTTTATTATGGCATTTAGTACCACATGACTCCAATTGCAAGGTTCCATTGTAAGATGCAATAGTTTCAAGTGAATATAGCTTATCATAAATCTTAAGAAAACCGTTACCAATAATATTTGAGTTTAAAGATAGACAAAATTTATTATTTCCAAATGAACAATGATAACTAGATTCGTCCATTAAGAAAAATGAAACTGAATTTTGTCTAAAAAATGATACAATAAAAGTGTCTATCAAACCAAATAATAATAATCTAAAATGTCCTATTACTTCTACTTCTATCGACTTGCCGTCACCCATATAGATGTTTCTTTCACGATCAGTTGGCTTTCAGTAGCTCAGACAACCTTGTCTAGAAACACTAATGTGGGTAGTAGCACCAGAATCTAACCACCATTTGTTTCTAGGTAGTGAAGCTAAATTAACATCAGAACAAACCAAATTTAGAAATATTTTTTTCTTTATACGCTATGCGTGGTACTTTGTACATTTCTTCTTTATGTGTCCTGGCTTGTCATAAAAGAAATAACCCTTAGTTTTATATTGTTATTTCTTTTGTGCTGGACCCTTAGCAACTTCTGTATTCTTTTTTTTTGCCTTTAGTTTGTACCTTTAAACATGAAAATTAAATTCATATTGATAGATATTGAAGCAACATTAACTGTAAAGAGAACAAAACAAACATGCTCTAATTAATAACCAAAAAATAGACAAACAAATTCAAATAATGGTGAACCCCATCTCAAGATACCTAGTAAATCATTAATATCCAGTCTTTGGACAGTAATATTAACTGTAAGTGGTACTCTTTGTGTATTGATCAAACATTGACAATCATTCATGTCAAATAATAAGCATATCTTTGGATTGGGTTATTATTCACATGTAAACCTTACAATTGTCACACATTTATCATCAAGGTATGCATGCAATTCGGCCAAGTATTAACCTTTCTCTGGACCAGCTAATACTCGCATGAATGTACACACACAAACATCCAACATCCCTCATAGACTATTTACACAAGAGAGGTCACTTTGGCGACATCATATTTCAATGGATCTATTTAGAATATTAGACAACTTTTGCTAGTTATAAAGAAGCACAAAAATTTGAATGTTGACTAAATCCTTATGAGCATGCATATTTACATGATTGTAGCTCAAATAAAATAATCATATAGTTAGGGCCAGAAAATCAATCATGATAAACCATAAGATCATGAAACAATATATTCAACTTTGAACATATAGTTTGTTTATGCAAGTCTTATAATTATTTTACTTGGAACATACAGTATAGAACCAAATAAACTTTACGATAAAACGCTTCATGCATGTATTATTATTTAAAACATACAGTATATTCAACTTATTAATTCAATGCATAAACAAACTTGCATAAACCAAACCAAACAAATTAATTTAATAAATTCATGACTCAAAACCTTTTACAGGAAAGCCTATCGACATACTTAATTGCCATAGGTTATTATATCAAATTACAAAATTTTATAGGCACTTGATGGTTCTTACTGATTGCTAAATCATGTGGCATAACGACAACAAAAAATCACATTACAATTTCCAGTATCCTCAACTTCCAAACGATGGAATATTAATGCCCACATATAATGAATTAACAAAGTAAAATCCAAAACCTTTATAATATTTTATATAATATTAAAAGCTTCTGATGCATACTAGACTTTCTAATATTCCAATCAACAACAACAGATGGCCGCCAATAAAATATAGTATTCACATGCATACCGGAACATAATTCATGTGTTCACAATATAGAGTACTAGAGTACTATGAAATTCAATTTTGACTCCAACAGAGAGTACTCGCCTTGTTTATATTAACACATTGACAAAATAAACTGGTATAGGAAAAATATGTCATTAAAAAAAATAAAAGCGAACATCAGAATTTCTAACCCATGAATGTAATCATGGCATTTGAGTATTCAGCAAAAGAAACCCACCTTATACAAACTAAACCGTTCCATAATGTTAAACGTCTGGTAATAACGCACCAAAAATAAAAAAATTTGGAACACAGTCTAAATTCATGCGAACTAAATTAACAAATTATATATAAATTCGTGGATCATAAAAACTGAATTCGTGAATATTATTAAGGGTATAAGAACTATGTCTACCACTAAACTAAAAAAGCTATTGCTTCAATTCAGAACCCAACGCAAGCATTATCTAAAGGACTTGATATTACTCATAATTATCCAGCTACAACTAAAAGCATTGGATGGCGAAGAACTTGTCATCCAAATTTTTGAATCCATCAATTGAATCTATTTATTGCAATCGACAATAATTATTATAATAAAGTATTATTCTTTATGCGAATTATGATCATAAAAAATTGATCGATTGTGATCATAAAAATTGATGAAACAATCATAACCCTAAACTAAATTAAATCTAACAATCTAGGGTTTCTAAATACAAGCAAAAATTGAATCTAAAAACTTCAAACTCATAAATCAAACAGGGAGGCTCTGATACTACTTGTTGAAAATTATTGCATTTTGATTCATGAGATGAAGAACATAAATTAAATCACGAAAGCGTACCTGAGTCCATTGATTGGCTAGATGGAGCTTAAAGTAGACGTCGCTTTATGGAGTTTGATCTTCCAACTCGCTACGACCCCTAATAACAAAGATAAAATTTTGTTCCTCTCTCTGTTGATGGGAATATAGAAGAGAATAGAGAAAACCTTCTCTTTTATGGCTATATGAGTTGGGATCCATAACCCTAATAAATACATATATATGTTTTGATATTTTTAATTTGGCTCCTCATCAAATTAGATTTATCTCCGGTATCTACACATTATCTCCACAACAATTATACCCTTAAGGGAATTTTCCAAATATATCACTTTAATTTGGCATAATTATTTAGATAGTCCAACAAAATTAATTTTACAAGTATGGCCCCTAATTATTGAATAATTCTAACATTCCTTACCAGAATATTCTACCAAGCATTTTAATAATGGTTAATGAAGGAATGGATAAAATGGTAGAATACCTCTAACCGTTAGTAATAGATGGGAATGCACATGGAAAGGGGGACTCGATCGACCGAGCTAGTATCAGGCTTAGGATCGGACATAACTGGACTCACCGACTGAACCGGTATACTGAATTGGGGGTGAAACCCAGATCGAACCCAATAAGGGAGCAAGGTTGGGCATGGGTTGGGGTGAAGAAAACCCAGTCTGATCCTTAGGGGGAGGTGGGCCGGGTCGAACTGGCCCAATGACTGGGCCTGTGCCCAAGCTTGTAAAAGTGGCCAGGCGCTTGTCAGACAAACTCTAGGCACATAGCGCATACCTAGGCATTCCAAAATAATCCAGCTCAAAAGTGCTACAATTGTCCATAAAATCCCAACATGTATAATCAAACATTAGGTGGGTCATAGGTAGGCATCGGGAGGGTACTGGGTGCCTAGCTTCTTGGTGCCGCCTAGAACTGATTTTTGAATACTGTCCGGACCGACGCAGTCCGGGTTAACCAAGTTTGGACCGGAGCATGTTTCGGGCCACCTGACCTACTAGAAACCTTAAGGTACTATACAAATTTCTAGTAGCTTAATACTTGGCCTGATTTGCTTGGATTTGAGTTTCGAAAAGATCAAATTGTAACAACCATAGTTCGTAGTACGTATTCTGGTATACGTGTATGTATATTGCATGTCTCATTGCATGGTTTATCCTGGTATCTCATTGCTTGGTTCGGCTTGGCTTAGTTTTCATATGGACCAACCCCCACCTACCCCCTCACCCTTCCTTTATTAGCCGCCCACTCTTTCTCTCTCACCTCATTACTTCTTTTCATTTACTCTTCTTCTTCCTCACCATTACTCTCTTCCACCTAACAGGAGGTTTAGGCAAGTGCAACTTGCTTTATGGAGGAACTTCAGTATTATTGTTCTATTTTCTTCTCCATAAGATTCTAAGTCACTTTAGTACTTAGCATTTTTGAATCCCATGGCTCATTTCATATAGATCTAAGTTTTCAGTATTTTGATCCTCTTGGTTCTGATTTTCTGAACTGGCTTGTTTTCAAAAATTAAGAGTTCCATGTAGTAGGCCTCCTGATTTTACGCAAGTTTGGTATTGAGATGGCCGGACTTCACCAAGTCTTAGCCGAGATGGAGTTCCTCGAGTTCCCGAGCTTTTATGCATGCTTGTTTTGGCCATAGGGAGAAGACAGAGTTTTACGCACACGTTCTAACGTGTTAGTGTAGTGTTTAGCCTTTACGCCCACGTTTTATGTGTCAGCGTATTATTTCAGCCTTTTACGCATACGCATTTGCGTGCCAGCGTATTTCGTTCTACGCTGAGTTTATTTGATTTTACGCTCGGGGCCCTCCCGCTCGCGTAAAATTGTGCTCGCGTAAAACCCTGGCTCGAGCAGACTCTCGTGTGCGTAAAGTCTTGCTCGAGTCTTTCACTCGCGTAGAGTCGTACTCGCGTAGACTTTGGCTCGAGTAGACTCTCGTATGCGTAGAGTTTCGCTTGGTTGTTTGCGCGCGTAGAATTCTACTCGCGTAAAATTCTTACGTGCATGTAATTTTACTTGCGTATAACCCGGCTAGCGTAGAGCCATCTCTCTCGTGCTCTTGCTAGCGTAGAGCCGTTTTACGCTTGAGGCCCTTGGCCTAGCGTAAAGGCTCGCTCGCGTAGAGCCTTGAGCCCCTTTGCATACCCGGTTGACTTTATGTTCTTGTACTCTCTATGACTTGGCAAATCACGGATTGATTGATATGATCGGGCTAATAATGGTACATGGCATGGCATGGAAAGTACTTGATTTGACATGGCATAACAAGATATGACAAGTACGTATAATGGTAATTATTGAAAGCTCTTGCGACGGCTTGCATGACATGATATAGTGACAAATCACGGATTGATTGATATGACCGGGCTAATAATGGTACATGGCATGGCATGGCAAGTACTTGATATGACATGGCATAACAAGATATGACAAGTACGTATAATGGTAATTATTGAAAGCTCTTGCGACGGCTTGCATGACATGATATAGTGAATGACCTGGACACCGTGGATGATTGTGTTTGTACAAATAAACTAGTATTGTCTTGCATCATGTCTAGGATAGGAATCCTTGAATACCACGATCAGGGGTACCTACTAAAAATTGACTAAGGCTAATAAATAGAATAATTCAGTAGTCATGAAGAGATTTTTCTCGCTACAGGCAATCCCGTTATCTGGATGCCCCATCATGGGATTTGTAGCCTACCATCGAGTAGGGCACATTTCCAGTACAATATCATGTGTTGCACCCACTAAGCTACTTAAGGGCACAAGCGTTTCTCGGACGATGTGCCCACACGAATTCAATCCCCAATTGCGTCTGGATAACCTGGATGTTCTGTTGGACTTATGGTTGTTGGAATAATCTTATTGCATCTTGCTAGTAACTAGGCCTATGATAACTCTAGTTAGTTAAAGTATCAAGCCGTACTCATTGCTTGGCCGTGATTGGTTGGATGGAGTTTAGCCTAGCTTAGTCTTGTCCTGATCCTGTACAAGATTGTAACATGACCTGATTTCCTGTGCCTTACTTACCGATAAATGATAAGAAACCAAGTTCCGTTCAGATGAATAGTTACAATCCTGGTCCTTGTTTGGTTTAAGGGTTGTAACTTGGTTATCTGAATAGTTCCATGGCTATCTTATCATATATCGTCATGATTACTTATGCTTGCCTTAACAATAATGATCAGGGGACCAGTTCTGTTCAGGTGAAGGGTTACAATCCCGATCTTTGTTTGGTTTAAGGGTTGTAACTGGCTTCCGGAACAGTTCTGTGTCCTCTTCTCGTTTATTGTCCTATTGTACCCCATGCCATGCTCATCATGTTTTACAAGATTGTGACATGACATGATTACCTATGCTTGCCTTAACAATAAAGATCAGGGGAAAGGTTCTATTCAGGCGAAGGGTTACAAGCCCGGTCCTTGTTTGGTTTAAGGGTTATAACCTGGCTCCCGGAGCAGTTCTTTATCCTCTCTTCGTTTATTATCTTATTTCACCCTATGTCAAGCTCATCATGTTTTACTTTACCAGCAGTATTTGAGACGGGTTTCTATTCAGGTGAAGGGTTGCAACCCTGGTCCATGTTTGGTTTAAGGGTTGCGACCTGGCTACTTGAATGGTTTCCTCGTACTCAATTCATTATTGTTGCCCCTGTTATTATCAGTATCGTTATAATTATCTTTAATATTCATTTATTATATGCTGATTTTAGTTCCTAAGTGAAGCCTCCTTTGTGGCACTTGCTCTTTCTGGGGTCTGACCCAGCTGGTTTTGTATAGCCAGATATTGGAGCAGCTCCAGAGGATCTACCTACCTTTCAGCCAGATGGTGACCACCAGGCGTAACCCTGGCAGCGAGTGGATTATTTTTGGCTCTGCCACTCTATTGTAAAAAAAAATTTTTGAGGCATTTAGCCGAAGAGCACGTGTTAGCTCGGTTGCACCTTTATTTACTGTCTGCCTACGGGCTGTAACATGATTGACAAATCCTAGGGTTGATCATGTATGACTAAAACTCTTGCTAGTCTTGACATTTTGTACGACTAGCTTCATGATCATCCGAATATGTAATGTATGGGACGTCTTACTATTGTATATTTGGTGTTCTGACATCTTGTGACTGTTATTGCTTGCTTGAGATTGAGTCATTAGGCTTGTTCATGACCATAGGAGACTGATGGCTTGTAGTTAAACCCTCATGTATTTAGACAGCCGTGACCGTATAGCGAGGTAGATTGTACTTCAATATACGTAGCTGGCTATGTACGCCCCCGCTCTCCAGTATTCTGGTTTTGGAGCGTTACATGGTTTAAGTGGTGGCCCATGCCGGTCTTGTAAATCAAGATATGTAAGGGTTTACCGAATAGATTTTGTAATCAGTACTCGCCCTTGATCTCTGCTCGTATCCTCTAAATCTCTGGATTCTTGACCTGATCACATGCTTGTATCTTTGATCTGTCCTGGTCCTTCCTTATTGTTCCCTATGTCGTCTTCTTTAGCGGTATTATTCTTGGACCTGCCGATCAGCAAGGTGAAGCACCTCTCATGGACTAGCAACAACCTGGAGATCAAGCCCAGCATTCAGGAGTAGCCTCCAGAGTCATGCCTACTGGGGGTCAAGAGCCACCAGTTCAGTCCATCCAGCCTGCAGAGCCTGATGATGGCACCTTGGTGGGTCTCATCAGGATATTGTTAGCTTTTCAAGATCGTCGAGGAGATGCCTTGCATCAGGCAGTGGCAGATGCTCTGACCAGAGGAGGTCATCCAGGGAACAGTGCGACCAACAGCTTCAAGCACTTGAACCCTCCATTCTTCGATGGCAGTGAAGATGTTATTACCGCAGATACGTGGCTTCAGGACACAGAGGTGATTCTAGAAGCATCCAGGACTCCAGAAGACGAGAAGGCGGCCGTGGTACGCCTGCAGTTATTGGACCTTGCCCGCAGCTGGTGGGCAGCGCAGGCCGTTGGATTATTAGTACCTAACGCCTGGGCGATATTTCGAGAGAGATTCCAGACCAAGTATTTTGATGTTATAGCTCGATACGATCTACAGACGAGGTTCACCAATCTGAATCAGATAGGCAGGACGGTCGACGGATATGCGGCCGAGTTTTTGAGACTTAGTCGGTTTGCTCCCACCTTGGTAGCGACCGAGTTTGATAGAGCCCAGCGGTTCCAGCAGGGGCTCCATCTAAAGATTTTATTGACAGTGGAGCCGTTTGAGCACCAGAATTTTGATGTGGTATTGAGAGCAGCCAGGAGACATAAGTATACCTCCCAGAGGATCGTGGATAGGACCGGGGGTCGGAAGCGATCCCACGGCCAGATGAATCAGTCTTCAGCACCAGCCCCGGCAGCTAGGGCTTTGACCATTGGAGCTCCGAGGCGGGCGGCCTCCGTGATGTCGGTTCAATATTCCACTCCGACGTACCCTCAGCAGCAAAAGCAGAAGCACTTTTCTGCAGTAGGATGTTCACATTGCCGGAAGCCACGGCATGTGGTATCAGAGTGTCACAGAGCACAGGATTTATGCTTGGTTTATGGTGCCCCGTACCACAGGGTTGGGAACTGCCCAAACAGGGGGAGTTCCTCTTCATCAGCCTTCTCTAGTCCTTAAGTTAAAGGACCAGCACTAGTCCATACAGCAGCAGCAGTACCCGTTCCCGAGGCCGTTGCCGTCGCAGGCCTGGGTATTCCAGCAGCAGAGATCGCAGTAGTATGCCCAAGCCCAAGCCCTGATCCAGAGCAGGCAGAGAAGTTTTCAGCAGAGGGGACCCGCACCCAGAGGATATGGTCAAGTGCAGGCTTTGACCATGGGAGAAGAAGGATTAGCACCAGGTGAGGTGGTGGCAGGTACTATTCTTGTCAACACCTTTCCAGCATTAGTATTATTTGACTCTGGTGCCTCATATTCATTTATGTCTGCACGATTCGCGACAGGGATAGGACTGGAGCCCGAGTCATTATCAGTAAGGCTCAATATACTTACTGGTAATGGACTTGTGGGAGTAGATAGAGTGTTTTTCTCGTGTCGGATCGTAGTTAGCGGTAGAGAATTCCCCGCTAGATTGATAGAGTTTCCGATGGCCGATTATGATGTGGTCTTAGGGATGGATTGGTTGAGAGACCAGTATGCTAGGATAGACTGCCATATTGGCAGGGTTATTTTTAGCATTCCCGACGAGCCAGAGTTTTCCTTCTCCCGAGGCGAAGTTGAACCTTCTCCTCCAGTGTTGCGGATGGCGGTAACAACAGTACAGTTACCCCGGATAGTTGAAGCATTTCCAGATTTTTTCCTAGAAGAGCTTCCAGGGATGCCGCCAGAGCGAGAGATCGAGTTTACTATCGACTTGATCCCAGGGACAACACCAGTATCGGAGAGAGTCTACAGGATGGCGCCGTCAGAGCTAGAGATATTATACAAGATGATTGAAGAACTCAGGGCCAAGGGATTCATTCGAGCTAGTGGATCGCCTTGGGGAGCCCCGATGCTTCTTGTGAAAAAGAAGGATGGTACGTCCAGTTTATGTGTAGATTATCGTACCTTGAATTCAGTGACAATCAAGAACAAATACCCTTTCCCGAGGATAGATGACTTGTTTGATCAATTCAAGGGGACAGCCGTATTCTCGAAGATTGAATTGCGGTCAGGATACCATCAGATCAGAGTCAGAGAGCATGATATCTCGAAGACAGCTTTCAGATATAGATATGGGCATTGGGAGTTCATTGTTATGCCATTTGGAGCAACCAATATGCCGGCTGTATTCATGGACCTCATGAATCGTATCTTCATGCCTTATTTGGATCAGTTTGTGATTGTGTTCATAGACGACATCCTGGTCTACAACAAGAGTGAAGTAGAGCATGAGCAGCATCTCAGAATTGTCCTCCAGATTCTCAGAGAGCACCAGTTGCATGCCAAGTTTAGTAAATGCGAGTTCTGGCTCGATCGTATTTCATACATGGGTCATATCATCACTAAAGGAGGAGTAGAAGTGGATCTCTAGAAGATCGAAGCTATTGAGACATGGCCGGTACCCAGCACAGTTATAGAAGTTCGGAGTTTTCTTGGCTTGGCCGGCTACTATCGACGATTTATTTCAGACTTTGCTCAGATTTTAGAGCCATTGACCCAGTTGACCCGCAAGGATGTGCAGTTTGCTTGGACAGCAGAATGTCAGAATTCTTTTGAGAAGTTGAAGCGAGGCTTGATGACGACACCCATTCTCACGCTTCCAGATGGAACCGAAGGATTTTCAGTGTATTGTAACGCTTCAGGCAGAGGTTTGGAATGTGTTTTGATGCAGCATAGGAAGGTAATAGCTTGCGCGTCACGTCAACTTCGTGATCATGAGAGAAATTACCTAACCCATGACTTGGAGCTGGCAGCAGTAGTTTTTGTACTTAAGTTGTGGAGGCACTACTTGTATGGGGATAGGGTAGAAATTTTTACCGACCACAAGAGCCTGAAGTATATGTTTACTCAGAAGGATCTTAACATGCGTCCGAGGAGATGGCTAGAGCAACTTATGGATTATGATGTCAACCTGCAGTATCACCCAGGGAAGGCCAACGTCGTTGCAGATGCATTGAGCAGGAGAGCCGGAGTTTATTTTCTAACAGCGCAGCCAGAGTTGTTAGCCGATCTTAAGAATATAGGTATAGAAGTTGTCCTTCCTACCAGTATGGCATTGATGGCCAGTATGCAAGTTCAATCCAGTATAGTCGAGAGGATCCGGATGGCACAGTCAGCAGATTCTAAGCTTCAGCGGCTTAGAGCAGAGTGTGAGGCAGGACAATGACCCGAGTTTTGTATCCATGAGGACGGTACACTTTGACATGGAAAGCGTCTTTGTGTACCCAGTGGTAATATCAGACAGGAGATCATGGTAGAGGCTCACAGTTCTCAGTACTCCATTCATCCGGTGGCACGAAGATGTACCGTGATATTCGTCAGCACTTTTGGTGGAATGACATGAAGAGAGAGATAGCCCGGTTTGTCTCTCGGTGTTTGGTTTTCCAACAAGTTAAAGCTGAACATCAGAGGCCAGCTGGACTTCTTCAGCCCTTACCAATTCCAGAATGGAAGTGGGAGCATATAACCATGGATTTCGTAACTGGATTACCTAGATCTCCGGCCGGTAGAGATGCTATTTGGGTTATTATAGATATGCTCACGAAGGTGGCTCACTTTCTCCCATTCAGAGTTGGTCAGTCGACGGCTCAGCTAGCAGAGATGTATCTCAGGCAGATAGTCAGGTTGCACGGTGTACCAGTCAGTATCACATCGGACAGAGATTCAAGATTTACGTTGCACTTTTAGAGTAGCCTGCAAGTGAGTTTGGGAACTCACCTCCGGTTCAACTCAGCTTATCACCCGCAGACTGATGGTCAGTCAGAACGCACAATCCAGACTCTTAAAGATATATTGTGGTCTTGTACACTCAACTTCGGTGGTTCATGGAAAGATCACCTGCACCTGGTGGAGTTCTCGTACAACAATAATTTCTAGGCCAGTATCCAGATGGCATCGTTCGAGGCATTGTATGGTAGGAAGTACAGATCCCCGCTAGCATGGGACGATATTGGAGAGAGGCAGATGCTTGGTCCGGAAATGATTGCTCAGACCGTTGAAGTGGTCAGACGAGTCAGAGATCATCTTCGAGTTATCCAAGATCGCCAGCGTCATTGGGCCGATTCCCATCTGTGTCCCCTTGAATTCTCGGTCGACGACCATATATTAATGAGGATTTCACCTAATCGTGGATTCATTCGTTTCGGCGTACGGGGAAAGCTTAGTCCTAGGAATATAGGACCGTTCAACATTCTGGAGCGAGTAGGAGATGTATCATATCATCTCGCTCTTCCACCGTCGTTACGTACGGTGCATGATGTGTTCCATGTATCCCAACTATGATGGTATATCCCAGACCAGAGCCACATCCTGGATCATTCGGAATTTGTTGTTGGTACCAACCTTTCCTATGAGGAGAGGCCCGTGTCTATATTGGACCGGAGAGAGAAGATATTCAAGAACAAGACTATTAGTTTAGTCCGTATTGCCTGGGGTCATCACTCTTTGGATGAGTCAACGTGGGAGCGTGAGGATGATATCCGATCGCGATATCCCGACCTGTTTGACTCGTAAGGTATAATATCTTCCTTATGCCTTATGCTCTCAATTCCTTGCTTGAATGAATAACTGCATGATAGACTGCTTAGTATAGCTTGCATGTAAATAGTACAGCTTGTCCTTGCCTCTCTAAGCCTCTTAATTAAATTTCGAGGACGGAATTCTTTTAAGGTGGGTAGAGTTGTAACGACCATAGTTCGTAGTACGTATTCTGGTATACGTGTACGTATATTGCATGTCTCATTACATGGTTTATCCTGGTATCTTATTGCTTGGTTCGGCTTGGTTGGCTTGGTTCGGCTTGGCTTGGTTTTCATATGGACCAACCCCAACCTACCCCCTCACCCTTCCTTTATTAGCCGCCCACTCTTTCTCTCTCTCCTCATTACTTTTTTTATTTACTCTTCTTTTTCCTCACCATTACTCTCTTCCACCTAACAGGAGGTTTAGGCAAGTGCAACTTGTTTCATGGAGGAACTCCAGTTTTATTGTTCCATTTTCTTCTCCACAAGATTCTAAGTCACTTTAGTACTTAGCATTTTCGAATCCCATGGCTCATTTCATGTAGATCTAAGTTTTCTGTATTTTGATCCTCTTGGTTCTGATTTTCTGAACTGGCTTGTTTTCGAAAATAAGAGTTCCATGTAGTAGGCCTCCTGATTTTACGCAAGTTTGGTGATGAGATGGCCGGACTTCACCAAGTCTTAGCCGAGATGGAGTTTCTCGAGTTCCCGAGCTTTTACGCATGCTTATTTTGTCCATAAGGAGAATACGGAGTTTTACGCATACGTTCTAACGTGTTAGCGTAGTGTTTAGCCTTTACGCCCACGTTTTACGTGTCAGCGTGTTATTTCAGCCTTTTACGCACACGCATTTGTGTGCCAGCATATTCCGTTCTACGCTGAGTTTATTCGATTTTACGCTCGGGGCCCTCCCGCTCGCGTAAAATCGTGCTCGCGTAAAACCCTGGCTCGAGCAGACTCTCGCGTGCGTAAAGTCTTGTTCGAGTGTTTCACTCGCGTAGAGTCGTACACGCGTAGACTTTGGCTCGAGTAGACTCTCGTATGCGTAGAGTTTCGCTCGGGTGTTTGCGCGCGTAGAATTCTACTCGCGTAAAATTCTTACGTGCGTGTAATTTCACTTGCGTATAACCCAGCGAGCGTAGAGCCATCTCTCTCGTGCTCTTGCTAGCGTAGAGCCGTTTTACGCTTGAGGCCCTTGGCCTAGCGTAAAGGCTCGCTCGCGTAGAGCCTTGAGCCCCTTTGCATACCCGGTTGACTTTATGTTCTTTGACTCTCCATGACTTGGAAAATCACAGATTGATTGATATGACCGGGCTAATAATGGTACATGGCATGGCATGGCATGGCATGGCAAGTACTTGATATGACATGGCATAAAAAGATATGACAAGTATGCATGATGGTAATTATTGAAAGCTGTTGCGACGGCTTGCATGACATGACTATAATGAATGACCTGGACACCGTATATGATTGTGTTTGTACAAATAAACCAGTATTGTCTTACATCATGTCTAGGAAATGGATCACTGAATACCACGGTCAGGGGTACCTACTGAAAATTGACTAAGGCTAATAACTAGAATAATTCAGTAGTCATGAAAAGATTTTTCCTACTACATGCAATCACGTTATCTGGGCGCCCCATCATGGGATTTGTAGCCTACCGTCGAATAGGGCACATTTCCAGCACATTGTCATGTGTTGCACCCACTAAGCTACTTAAGGGCACAAAAATTTCTCGGACGATGTGCCCACATGAATTCAATCCCCAATTGCGTCTGGATAACCTGGATGGTCTGCAGGGCTTGTGGTTGTTGGAATAATCTTATTGTATCTTGCTAGTAACTAGGCCTGTGATAATCGTAGTTAGTTAAAGTATCAAACCGTACTCATTGCTTGGCCGTGATTGGTTGGATGGAGTTTAGCCCAGCTTAGTCTTGTCCTGATCCTGTACAAGATTGTAATATGACCTGATTTTCTGTGCCTTACTTACCGATAAATGATGAGAAACCAAGTTCCGTTCAGATGAAGAGTTACAACCCCGATCCTTGTTTGGTTTAAGGGTTGTAACTTGGTTATCTGAATAGTTCCATGGCTATCTTATCATATATCGTCATGATTACTTATGCTTGCCTTAACAATAATGATCAGGGGACCAGTTCTATTCAGGTAAAGGGTTACAATCCCGATCCTTGTTTGGTTTAAGGGTTGTAACCTGGCTCCCGGAACAGTTCTGTGTCCTCTCCTCGTTTATTGTCGTATTGTACCCCATGTCATACTCGTCATATTTTATAAGATTGTGACATGAAATGATTACCTATGCTTGCCTTAACAATAAAGATCAGGGGCAAGGTTCTGTTCAGGCGAAGGGTTACAACCCCGGTCCTTGTTTGGTTTAAGGGTTGTAACCTGGCTCCCGGAGTAGTTCTTTATCCTCTCTTCATTTATTGTCTTATTTTACCCTATGTCAAGCTCATCATGTTTTACTTTACCAGCAGTATTTGAGACGGGTTTCTATTCAGGAGAAGGGTTGCAACCTCGGTCCTTGTTTGGTTTAAGGGTTGTGACCTGGCTACTTAAATGGTTTTCTCGTACTCAATTCATTACTGTTGCCCCTGTTATTATCAGTATCTTTATAATTATCTTTAATATTTATTTATTATATGCTGGTTTTAGTTCCTAAGTGAAGCCTCCTTTGTGGTACTTGCTCTTTCTGGGGTCTGACCCAGCTGGTTTTATATGGCCAGATATTGGAGCAGCTCCAGAGGATCTACCTATCTTCCAGCCAGATGGTGACCACCAGGCGTAACCCTGGCAACAAGTGGGTTATTTTTGGCTCTCCCATTATATTGTAAAAAAATTCTTTTGAGGCGTTTAGCCGACGAGCACGTGTTATCTCGGTTGCACCTTTATTTACTGTCTGCCTACGGGCTGTAACATGATTGACGAATCCTATGGTTGATCTTGTATGACTAAAACTCTTGCTAGTCTTTATATTTTGTACGACTAGCTTCATGATCATCCGAATATGTAATGTATAGGATACCTTACTATGGTATATTTGGTGTTCTGACATCTTGTGACTGTTATTGCTTGCTTGAGATTAGGACATTAGGCTTGTTCATGACCATAGGAGACTGATGGCTTGTAGTTAAACCCTCATGTATCTAGACAGCTGGGACGTTACACAAATAGAGTATGAAGATCTTTTTTTCTTTTTCTTTTGAAACACACATTTCTACGATCAACTTCTCTTTGTAAATATTTGCTTTCTCCTGGAATATTTTGTTCTACATGCTAAATATAGCATTTTGATATCCAAACCAGTCCAATCGAAACTAAACTTAGTCATACACTTCTGGCTGTTATGATAAGAAACAAGACATAATTCAACACCATTAATGGAGGAAAACTGTATTTTGGACATGATTACAGCAATATAGGAGGCCCAATCCCACTATAAATCAAAGAGAATTACTACTAGACTTACACGTTATCCCCACTATTACCCAATCCATATCAAGTGGAAAATCGCATTCAATAACATTATGGTAAGCAGATTTGCTTTATCCAATAAACTGACGCATCAATGGCCAGTCGAGTGAGCAAGCTCATGCAATATGAATCCTCGGTCACTGTGTCGTATAATGATACGTGTCAAGGCTATGGAAGTTATAATAATAACTTTACAACTATAGGTAGGTCCACTGACTCTAAGTCGCACACACACATACCACATGCCATCATTGATAGCACCCAAGTCATACTTGGACGCACACTACTAGCTATCACTAACAGCACAAGTACAACAATATGAATTTAAATAGAACAAGTATGACAATGTATCTGGCCTGGAACCTCGGGATGAGTGTACAGCAACGGTCAGGCTCCAAAAACTATAGTCAAACTGTCATGAATTCCTAAAACATAAATAAAACTACCAATCAACTAGGAGGGTTCTATGGCATGTCTACAATAATACTATATATAGTCTCAATTAGGTCATAATCTAGTTAAAGTAGTACATAACCAATTATAGCCATATATATACTATATATAGTATCATGCTATTACGATAAAATAATACTTTTATAAACTTAAAATATAACATGTTTATCACCCTCATTTTCCGTATTTCGTATTTATGCTCGTAGTTGGATTTTGGCTTGTATTTTTAATTTTCTCGACTTGCAGAATTTTGGGTTCTCTCGTATTTCGGGTTTTGGTTCGGCTTGGTTTTAATTGGTTTGGTTTAGTTGGTTGGTTTAATATGTAGTGGAACACCTTAACCTACACTCCTCCCTCATTTCTACCACAACCACCCTCATTATATCCCCACCTAACTTTCTCTCTCCTCTTTACTCTCTATTAATTTTCTTCTTCTTCTTCCTTCTTCCACACAACACCACACCATAGGCAAGTGCTCCTTGCCACTACATAAGGACCCAATATTATTTGTCCATTAGCTTAAGGAGATGGTTTTGAACAACCTTAGGTCTTGATGTTTTGTGTTTTGAAGCTTCATCTGTTCTAGATCTAACTTTTTCCCATTTTCGAAAATTAGTGGTTTTGATCTATTTTGAGTTGGTTTTGGTGGGTTTTGATGCCTCTATGTTGTAGAGAATCAAATTTCACCCAAGTTAGAACTTTGAAAATCCGAATTTGTAGTTTTATTGGCAAAGTTGTGAGATTTTGAACTTTGGAACCCATTGTTAGTGTTCTTCTCAGCCAACTTGGAGAAGAAGAAGGCCACCCGGACCCGTGCCGGCGCCGCGCCGTTGCGCGTGCGCGCCGCCGTGCTGGCGCGCCCTCCCGCGCGCACTCCGCTGCGCTGCGCCCTTGCGCGCGCACTCCGCTGTGCTGTACCCTTGCGCGCGCACACCGCTGCGCTGCGCCCTCCCGCGCGCACTCCGCTGCGCTGCGCTCTTGCGCGCGCACTCCGTGCCGCGCCCTCCCGCGCGCACTCCGTGCCGCGCCCTCCCGCGCGCACTCCGTGCCGCGCCCTCCCGCGCGCACTCCGCGCCGTGCCCTCCCGTGCGCACTCCGCGCCGCGCCCTCCCGCGCGCACTCCGCGCCGCGCCCTCCCGCGCGCACTCCGCTGCGCTGCGCCCTCCCGCGCGCACTCCGCTGCGCTGCGCCCTCCCGCGCGCACTTCGCTGCGTTGCGCCCCGCATGCCTCGTCGGACGCGCCCTCGCGCGTTCTGGCTCCGCGTTGCCCCCGCTCGCGCCTTTGGTGTGTTGAGGTTGTTCCTCGAGCGCGTCTCTTGACACCGCTCGCGCACCCTAGCCCGAGCCTTGCCCGGCGCCCCCCCTTGGGTCGCCTTTAGCCCAGCACACCCTGTGCTCTGGTGGACCTTGGTCCTTGGTTTCTGGCTAAATTTTGTTTTCTGAGATTTTCTTGTCCACCACACGACTTGACTTGGTCTAACACGTCTTGACACGATTTTCTATGATTTGACATGATTTGGCTTGCGGCTAGTTTTTCTTCTATCTTGTTAATAACTTGGCGTATAACTTCGTAACTTGGTAACTTGAACCTGTAACTTGATAACTCGGCTCGACTTGAAAGTGGCCCGCGGAGGCGCACTCCTGACTTGACATGACTTGACTTGCCCTGATAGCATGTAACTTGACTTGTCTTGACACCGTGGGTGTACTACTTGTTGCTCTGTGCAAATCACTTGTCTTGTCTTGCATCATGTCTAGGACGTGACTTCCTGGGTACCACGGCCAGGGACTCGCGCTAAATTGGATTAGGCTAATTATTAGATCAAACTAGAACATGGAGAATTCCCAGTCACAGGCAATCTCGTTATCTGGGCGCTTTAATGGACTTGTAGCTTGCCGACGAGTAGAGCACATTTCCAGCACACTGTCATGTGTTGCACCCTCTAAGTCACCTAAGGGTACATTTGTCTCCCGGGCAATGTACCCACCTATAACTCTCAACCCGCGGAAGGATAACTGGATGGTCTGCAGGGCTTGGGACTGGGAGTTTCTCACTTGCATCTTGTTAGTAATTAAGGCTTGTGATAACCCTAGTTAGTTAAAGTAGTAAGCCGTAGTACTTGCTTGGCCGATTGTGAATGGATGGTGTCCAGCCTTGTCTAAGTCTTGTCTAGCTCCAGTACCTGCTATCTCCCGAGCATGTTTGTTTTACTTATCTCTAACGATAAATGGGTAGAGACAGTGAGCTATTCAGGCGAAGGGGTACAATCCCGGTCCTTGTTTGGTTTAAGGATTGTAACCTGGCTCCCGGAATGGTTCCACGTCCCTAGTCGTTTATCGCCCTGTGTACCTTACTATTTGTATCTTCTTTTATTCTTTATGTTCTGATATGCTGGCTTTTGTTCTTATTTGTGGCCTCCTTTGTGGCACTTGCTCTTTCTGGGGTTTGACCCAGCTGGTTTTGTGTGGCCAGATTTCGGAGCAGCTCCCGAGGATCTACCAAGCTTCCAGCCCAATGGTGACAACTAGACGGAACCCGGGCCAAGAGTGGGTTTTCCTTTTTGTTTCACCCACTTATATGTAAATTTAATCTTTTGAGGCGTTTAGCCGACGAGCACCTGTTAGCTCGATGCACATTTACTTACTGTCTGCCTACGGGCTGTAAACATGATTAACAAAATCCTAGGGTTGATCATGTATGACTGAACTCTTGCTAGTCCTATCATTTTGTACGACTAGCTTCATGATCATCCAATATGTAGTATTTGGGACGCCTTATATATATATATTTGATGCTCTAATATCTTGTAACTCTGTTAATTGCTTGAGATTGAGACAATAGGCTTGACCTTAAGAGACTGCTGGCTTGTAGTAAACCCTCATATCTAGACAGCCGTGACCGTATAGTTGAGATGTATTCTATTTCAATATACGTAGCTGGCTGTGTCTGCCCCCGCTCTCCAGTATTCTGGTTCTGGGGCGTGACACGTTTTAAGTAGTGGCCCATGCAGGTCTTGTCAATCAAGAAATGTGAGGGTTTACCGAATAGATGTCTCAATCAATCTTCGCCCTTGATCTCTGCTCGTATCTTCAAATCCCTGAGAATCTCGACCTGATCACATTGCTTGTATCATTGATCTGTCCTAGTCCTTTCCTTATTGTTCCCTATGTCGTCTTCTTCAGCGGCATTACTCCCGGACCTGCCAACCAGCCAGAGGAAGCTCGACAAGCGCCCCAGCGCCAGGAAGATCAAGCTCAGCACTCTGGAGTAGCCTCCCGAGTTATGCTTCCCGGAGGCTCAGAACCTCCTGTTCAGGCAGCTCCGCCCGTTCAACCAGCTAGGCAGGATGAGGGGCCTTTGGTAGGGCTTATCAGAGAACTGCTTGCATCCCAAGATCGTCGAGGCGACGCCTTGCACCAGGAAGTTCATGATGCACTAAACCGAGGAGGTCCCCAAGAAAATCAGGCGGCCAACAGTTTCAAGCGTTTGAACCCTCCCTTCTTTGACGGCAGTGAAGATGCGATTGCCGCGGACGCTTGGCTTCAGGATACCGAGGTGGTTCTAGAAGCAGCTAGGACACCTGAGAATGAGAAGGTGGCGGTGGTACGCCTACAGTTGTTAGACTTGGCTCGCGATTGGTAGGCAGCTCAGGCCATGGGGTTAGCAGCACCAGTCACTTGGGCGACGTTCAGAGAGAGGTTCCAGACGAAGTACTTCGATGCGGTGGCACGGTACGACCTGCAGACCAGATTCACCAACTTGAAGCAAGGAGGCCGGACGGTCGATGGCTATGCGACCGAGTTTTCCAGGCTGAGTAGGTTCGCCCCCACCTTGGTGGCAACCGAGTTCGATAGGGCTCAGCGATTCCAGCAAGGGCTGCACTTAGAGATATTATTGGCTGTGGAGCAGTTCGAGCACCAGACGTTCGATGCAGTATTGAGGGCAGCAAGGAGGCATGAGTATACCTCCCGGAGAATTGTGGACAGGACCGGAGGCAGGAAGCGGTCCCACAACCAGATGCACCAATCTTCAGCTCCAGCCCCGGCAACTAGGGGTATAACTATTGGAACTCCGAGGCGGGCAGCCTCAGTGGCGTCGGTTCAGCATTCGACCCCGACGCACCCGCAGCAGCAGAAACAGAAGCAGTCTTTCGCGGTGGGATGTTCTCATTGCGGGAAGCCGGGCCATGTAGTGGCAGAGTGTCGTAGGGCACAGGGATTGTGCCTGGCTTGTGGAGGAGCAGACCACCAGATAGGGACCTGCCCGAATAGGGGAGGTCCATCATCATCCAATCTTTCTAGTTCTTCGGTGAGAGGACCAGCCCCAGTTTCAGTCCAGCAGCAGCAGCAACAGCAGTACCCGAGGCCATTGGCGCCCCAGGCCCAGGCCTTTCAGCAGCAGAACCAGCAGCAGTTCACCCAGGCTCCAGCACAGAATCGACAGAGGGGTTTCCAGCAGAGGGGACCCGCAGCTAGAGGTCAGGCTATGATGATGACCATGGAAGGAGAAGTTGCACCAGGTGAGGTAGTGGCAGGTACTATTCTCGTCAACACCTTACCAGCATCTGTATTATATGATTCTGGTGCATCGCATTCATTCATGTCTGCACGATTCGCGACACGGATAGGATTGGAGCCCGAGTCATTATCAGTGAGGCTCAATATACTTACTGGTAATGGTCTTGTGGGAGTAGATCGAGTGTTTTCCTCGTGTCGGATTGTAGTTAGCGGTAGAGAGTTTCCCGCTAGGCTCATAGAGTTCCCTATGGCAGACTATGATGTAGTCCTAGGCATGGATTGGTTGAGGAACCATTATGCTAGGATAGACTGCCATGTTGGCAGAGTTGTCTTTAGTATTCCCGGAGAGCCAGAGTTTTCATTTTTCAGAGGCACAGTAGAGCCATCTCCTCCAGTATTGCGGATGGCAGTAGCAGCAGTGCAGTTGCCCCGGATAGTTGAAGAGTTTCCAGATGTCTTCCCAGAGGAACTTCCAGGAATGCCACCAGAGCGGGAGATCGAGTTCACCATCGACTTGATTCCCGGGACAGCACCAGTATCAGAGCGAGTCTACAGAATGGCACCTTCAGAGTTGGAGATTTTGTACAAGATGATTGAAGAACTTAGAACCAAGGGATTCATTCGTGCTAGTGGATCGCCTTGGGGAGCCCCGATGCTTCTTGTGAAAAAGAAGGATGGTACGTCCAGGCTATGTGTTGATTATCGTACCTTGAACTCAGTGACAATCAAGAACAGATACCCTCTCCCGAGGATAGATGATTTGTTTGATCAACTCAAAGGGGCTTCAGTTTTCTCGAAGATAGACTTGCGGTCAGGATACCACCAGATCAGAGTTAGAGAGCAGGACATCCCAAAGACGGCGTTCAGATCGAGGTACGGGCATTGGGAGTTTCTAGTTATGCCCTTTGGAGCGACCAATGCGCCGGCAGTGTTCATGGACCTCATGAACCGTATTTTCATGCCTTACTTGGACCAGTTTGTGATAGTGTTCCTTGATGACATCCTGGTCTACAGCAAGAGTGAAGCAGAGCACGAGCAGCATCTCAGAGTTGTCCTCCAGATTCTCAGAGAACACCAGTTGTACGCTAAGTTCAGTAAATGCGAGTTCTGGCTCGATCGCATTTCGTACTTGGGTCACATCATTACTCGAGGAGGAGTGGAAGTGGATCCTCAGAAGATTGTGGCTATCGAGGCATGGCCAGTACCCAGCTCAGTGGCAGAAGTTCGCAGCTTTCTTGGATTGGCCGGCTACTACCGGCGATTCGTCTCTAATTTCGCAAGGATTTCAGCGCCGATGACTCAGTTGACCCGCAAGGATGTGCCATTTGTATGGACAGCAGAATGTCAGGAATCATTTGAGAAGTTGAAGCAAGGTTTGATAACGGCTCCCATTCTCACCCTTCCAGATGGGACCGGAGGATTCACAGTTTATTGTGACGCTTCAGGCAGAGGATTGGGATGTGTTTTGATGCAGCATGGGAAGGTGATCGCTTATGCGTCACGTCAACTCCGTGATCATGAGAAGAATTACCCGACCCACGACTTGGAGCTTGCAGCAGTAGTGTTTGCACTTAAGTTGTGGAGGCACTACTTGTTCGGAGACAGAGTAGAGATATTTACTGATCATAAGAGCCTGAAGTATGTTTTCACCCAGAAGGATCTTAATATGCGGCAGAGAAGATGGCTCGAGCTACTGGTGGACTACGATGTAGATTTGCAGTATCATCCAGGGAAGGCCAACGTTGTAGCAGATGCGTTGAGCCGGAGAGCCGAAGTTTATTTCCTGACGGCGCAACCAGAGTTATTGTCGGATCTTCAGAAGATGGGAATTGAAGTGGTCCTCCCTTCCAATGTGGCCTTGATGGCCAGTCTACAGGTTCAGTCCACCATAGTTGAGAGGATCCGGACAGCACAGTTAGCAGATTCCAAGATTCAGCGGCTCAGAGCAGAGTATGAGGCAGGGAGAAGGCCAGAGTTATGTATTCATGAGGATGGTACACTTCGACACGGCACACGTCTTTGTGTACCCAGTGGAGATATCAGACAGGAAGTCATGGCAGAGGCTCACAGTTCGTAGTATTCCATCCACCCAGGCAGCACGAAGATGTACAGAGATATTCGTCAACACTTTTGGTGGAATGGTATGAAGAGAGAGATAGCCCGGTATGACTCTCGATGTTTGGTTTGCCAACAGGTCAAGGCTGAACATCAGAGACCAGCTGGACTTCTCCAACCTTTGCCGATCCCAGAATAGAAATGGGAGCACATTACCATGGATTTCGTGACTGGATTACCCAGATCTCCGGCAGGCAGAGATGCTATTTGGGTCATTGTGGACAGGCTTACCAAGGTGGCACACTTTCTTCCATTTAGAGTTGGACAGTCGACGGCGCAGCTAGCAGAGATGTATCTCAGGCAGATCATTCGACTTCACGGAGTGCCAGTCAGCATAGTATCAGACAGGGATACGAGATTCACATCGCACTTCTGGCGCAGTCTTCATCAAAGTTTGGGGACTCGTCTCAAGTTCAGCTCAGCGTATCATCCACAGACAGATGGACAGTCAGAGCGTACTATACAAACTCTCGAAGATATGTTGCGGTCATGTACCCTTGACTTCGGTGGTTCGTGGGAGGATCACCTGCACCTGGTGGAGTTCTCGTACAACAATAGTTTCCAGGCCAGTATCCAGATGGCACCCTTCGAGGCTCTGTATGGCAGGAAGTACAGATCCCCGTTAGCATGGGACGATGTCGGAGAGAGGCAGATGCTCGGTCCAGAACTGATTTCTCAGACGGTGGAAGTGGTCAGGAAAGTCAGAGAGCACCTCCGAGTTGCTCAGGATCGCCAGCGCCATTGGGCCGATGCTCATCGGCGTCCCTTAGAATTTGCTGTCGGCGACCATGTATTCCTTAGGATCTCGCCTACCCGTGGCGTCATTCGTTTTGGCGTACGGAGAAAGCTTAGTCCTAGGTATATAGGGCCGTTCGATATTCTAGAGCGAGTAGGTGATATGTCCTATCGTCTCGCTCTTCTGCCGTCGCTAAGTGAGGTACATGATGTATTTCATGTATCCCAATTAAGACGGTACATCCCGGACCCGAGCCATATCCTAGATCATTCGGAATTGGTTGTTGGTACCAACCTTTCGTATGAGGAGAGGCCCGTGTCTATATTGGACCGGAGAGAAAAGACGCTCAAGAACAAGACTATTAACTTAGTCCGTGTTGCTTGGGGTCATCACTCTCCAGGTGAGTCAACGTGGGAGCGTGAGGACGACATCCGATCGCGATATCCCTACTTGTTTGACTCGTGAGGTATAATATCTTTCTTATGCCTTACGCTTTCCCTTCCTTGCTTGCATTATATGATTGTATGATTGAACTGCTTAGTGTAGCTTGTCTGTGCTTAGTATGGCTTGTCGTGGCAATCTCTAGCCCCTTGATTAAATTCCGAGGACGGAATTCTTTGAAGGTGGGTAGAGTTGTCACCCTCATTTTCCGTATTTCGTATTTATGCTCGTAGTTGGATTTTGGCTTGTATTTTTAATTTTCTCGACTTGCAGAATTTTGGGTTCTCTCGTATTTTAGGTTTTGGTTCGGCTTGGTTTTAATTGGTTTGGTTTAGTTGGTTGGTTTAATATGTAGTGGAACACCTTAACCTACACTCCTCCCTCATTTCCACCACAACCACCCTCATTATATCCCCACCTAACTTTCTCTCTCCTCTTTACTCTCCATTAATTTTCTTCTTCTTCTTCCTTCTTCCACACAACACCACACCATAGGCAAGTGCTCCTTGCCACTACATAAGGACCCAATATTATTTGTCCATTAGCTTAAGGAGATGGTTTTGAACAACCTTAGGTCTTGATGTTTTGTGTTTTGAAGCTTCATCTGTTCTAGATCTAACTTTTTCCTATTTTCGGAAATTAGTGGTTTTGATCTATTTTGAGTTGGTTTTGGTGGGTTTTGATGCCTCTATGTTGTAGAGAATCAAATTTCACCCAAGTTAGAACTTTGAAAATCCGAATTTGGAGTTTTATTGGCAAAGTTGTGAGATTTTGAACTTTGGAACCCATTGTTAGTGTTCTTCTCAGCCAACTTGGAGAAGAAGAAGGCCACCCGGACCCGTGCCCGCGCCGCGCCGTTGCGCGTGCGCGCCGCCGTGCTGGCGTGCCCTCCCGCGCGCACTCCGCTGTGCTGCGCCCTTGCGCGCGCACTCCGCTGCGCTGCACCCTTGCGCGCGCACTCCGCTGCGCTGCGCCCTCCCGCGCGCACTCCGCTGCGCTGCGCTCTTGCGCGCACACTCCGTGCCGCACCCTCCCGCGCGCACTCCGTGCCGCGCCCTCCCGCGCGCACTCCGTGCCGCGCCCTCCCGCGCGCACTCCGTGCCGCGCCCTCCCGCGCGCACTCCGTGCCGCGTCCTCCCGCGCGCACTCCGTGCCGCGCCCTCCCGCGCGCACTCCGTGCCGCGCCCTCCCGTGCGCACTCCGCTGCGCTGTGCCCTCCCGCGCGTACTCCGCTGCGCTGCGCCCTCCCGCGCGCACTCCGCTGCGCTGCGCCCTCCCGCGCGCACTTCGCTGCGTTGCGCCCCGCGCGCCTCGTCGGACGCGCCCTCGCGCGTTCTGGCTCCGCGTTGCCCCCGCTCGCGCCTTTGGTGTGTTGCGGTTGTTCCTCGAGCGCGTCTCTTGACACCGCTCGCGCACCCTAGCCCGAGCCTTGCCCGGCGCCCCCCCTTGGGTCGCCTTTAGCCCAGCACACCCTGTGCTCTGGTGGACCTTGGTCCTTGGTTTCTGGCTAAATTTTGTTTTCTGAGATTTTCTTGTCCACCACACGACTTGACTTGGTCTAACACGTCTTGACACGATTTTCTATGATTTGACATGATTTGGCTTGCGGCTAGTTTTTCTCCTATCTTGTTAATAACTTGGCGTATAACTTCGTAACTTGGTAACTTGAACCTGTAACTTGATAACTCGGCTCGACTTGAAAGTGGCCCGCGGAGGCGCACTCCTGACTTGACATGACTTGACTTGCCCTGATAGCATGTAACTTGACTTGTCTTGACACCGTGGGTGTACTACTTGTTGCTCTGTGCAAATCACTTGTCTTGTCTTGCATCATGTCTAGGACGTGACTTCCTGGGTACCACGGCCAGGGACTCGCGCTAAATTGGATTAGGCTAATTATTAGATCAAACTAGAACATGGAGAATTCCCAGTCACAGGCAATCTCGTTATCTGGGCGCTTTAATGGACTTGTAGCTTGCCGACGAGTAGAGCATATTTCCAGCACACTGTCATGTGTTGCACCCTCTAAGTCACCTAAGGGTACATTTGTCTCCCGGGCAATGTACCCACCTATAACTCTCAACCCGCGGAAGGATAACTGGATGGTCTGCAGGGCTTGGGACTGGGAGTTTCTCACTTGCATCTTGTTAGTAATTAAGGCTTGTGATAACCCTAGTTAGTTAAAGTAGTAAGCCGTAGTACTTGCTTGGCCGATTGTGAATGGATGGTGTCCAGCCTTGTCTAAGTCTTGTCTAGCTCCAGTACCTGCTATCTCCCGAGCATGTTTGTTTTACTTATCTCTAACGATAAATGGGTAGAGACAGTGAGCTATTCAGGCGAAGGGGTACAATCCCGGTCCTTGTTTGGTTTAAGGATTGTAACCTGGCTCCCGGAATGGTTCCACGTCCCTAGTCGTTTATCGCCCTGTGTACCTTACTATTTGTATCTTCTTTTATTCTTTATGTTATGATATGCTGGCTTTTGTTCTTATTTGTGGCCTCCTTTGTGGCACTTGCTCTTTCTGGGGTTTGACCCAGCTGGTTTTGTGTGGCCAGATTTCGGAGCAGCTCCCGAGGATCTACCAAGCTTCCAGCCCAATGGTGACAACTAGACGGAACCCGGGCCAAGAGTGGGTTTTCCTTTTTGTTTCACCCACTTATATGTAAATTTATTCTTTTGAGGCGTTTAGCCGACGAGCACCTGTTAGCTCGATGCACATTTACTTACTGTCTGCCTACGGGCTGTAAACATGATTAACAAAATCCTAGGGTTGATCATGTATGACTGAACTCTTGCTAGTCCTATCATTTTGTACGACTAGCTTCATGATCATCCAATATGTAGTATTTGGGACGCCTTATATATATATATATTTGATGCTCTAATATCTTGTAACTCTGTTAATTGCTTGAGATTGAGACAATAGGCTTGACCTTAAGAGACTGCTGGCTTGTAGTAAACCCTCATATCTAGACAGCCGTGACCGTATAGTTGAGATGTATTCTATTTCAATATACGTAGCTGGCTGTGTCTGCCCCCGCTCTCCAGTATTCTGGTTCTGGGGCGTGACAATGTTAATTCTGGAATATTTATTCAAAACATTTCTAAAAATTATTTAATCATAATATTCACAAGAAAACAATGTTTCTAATTAATTGGTCCAACTAGTAGCACAATATTGCCAACTTGTCGATTTATTTGGAACCAAATAAAATAGAAAAATAATAAGAGTTTAATTCTGTAATAATTCAGAAAAATAATGAAAACATGATTTTATATCAAAGGGTTCATGATATACCTCATATAAAAATATAACGAAGTTTAGACGTCAAAACAATACTAGAATCAACTTGATTTCGATGTTCAAAAACTTGTCTTACGAAGATGGATGCATAAACATATGAAAAACTCAACGACATCATTAGACAGCACCCTAGGATGATATACGGATGTTAGGAACTTTACCAAAGATTGTTTGATGTTGAGAAGCGTCACAAGGCGGTGCAAAAAATAGTGCACGAAAAATGGTTCAGCCTAGACCAACTTTCGTAAAACGCTCGCCACAGACAAACTGTTGAGATCCACGTCAGGTGGCAATTGTATATGTTAGGGGACACATAGGGTACATGTTAGAGTTAGTTTGGTGGTGGTTTCATCGAGAAAAAGCAGATAAACAAGGGTTGGAAGTGGACAAACTTTCTGGTTAGAAATTTTCGTTATGGCTGGAAATAAGCTTCAAGTTGGGCCTTGAAACGACCAAACGAGTAGACGAGCCTCCTCCAGAGCTTGATAGATTGAAGAGGGGTCTCTTAGAGTCATCGTAGTGGTGGTGGCACGACAAACAGAGGGGGTGCGGCTGAACTATGTGTCGGGTTTGGGGGCTGATATAGAGGCAGATTTGGAGTATTTGGGGGAAGGTCGTGGCTGTAAATAGAGATTAATATATAAGGGTTTGAGGTTAGGGAGGTTAGGTTTTATTAGGATTTGGTTTGCTGGAGAGTTTTGGCTTGGTTTGGTAGTCCAACTTGTAAGATATGCACAGATGCACCCAAAAAATTGAGTGGGTTTCTAAATTTGGAAATATTTGATTTGGTTGTTTAAATATGATTTGAATCTATCATGACCGAACATTAACTAATTAAAACCAAATAAAATCATTCTATTAGGTTAGGAAAACCTAGAATAGGCTCTATGAAAGCTTGTTGGACTAGTTTTTGACTAGTAAAATTATTCGAGTCGAAATAGGCTCCAAAAGTCTATTAAATGGGACTTGTGTGTCATTTGAATATAAGTAGCATATAGAAACTCACTTGAGTGGGACACTAGTGGCATGTATGTAGTTGACTAGTAATTGGTCAAAATTATATATTGGGTTGAAGGATTTGGGTTGAGGTTGAGTCTCCAATTTAAATTGGAAAGAACGATAATAGTATGGTAGATAATAAAAGTGGCCTTTTTGACCCGAAACTTGTGTAATAAAAATAGAGCATAAAAAAATAGGTTTGAGTGGGACATGTATGTCTAAATGAAGATGGACTCGTCTAGATCAAGCATATGAAATTGGTTTTGAGAAATTGGCATTTGTTGTGCTCCTAAGATTAAAGCTATAATAACTGATATTTAATAATAAAAAATAATAGCAGAAAAATATCTATTAATAAATAATTTAAAATAAAATCAAAGTAAATCCTAGAAATTTCAGAGGGCGATAATGATAATAATAATAATAATAATATAATAATCAACGATAATGATACCCATTCCCGCCAGAACTAGCCTTGGAACGTCCTGTTGTGCTCCATTTTAATGCACACCTCATAACCTGATGCTGGTTCGATCTGCACTTCAAGCACAATGCTATCATCTTCCTGCAATCCTTCAGAACATTCTCCTTTTTGTTGCAAAAGTGAAAATTTGGGAGCTCCTTTATCTAGTATGGGGCGACCCTTTGCTGAAGTTGTACTCTTGGATATCTGGTTGATCCTCTATGATGCCTTCAAAATTATATTAAAGCAGGTTATTAGGGAAACCAGTTGAACAAGATTTCTAGAGGACGTTGATACCAATGGAATTCTAAGTTTATATAACCTACCAAAAACAAAGGTACACTCAGTTTTAGATCCATCCTAACTTGTATGATGACAACAACAAAATTAAGGTTAGGATACTACTATCGAGATTTTTTGGAGTAATATAATTCCCTTGATAGAATACAAAACTTAGGTATTACGGGCTTTCTAAAGAGTCTAAGTATCATTATGGTGCTATTGGTCAATGACTCTAAAAATTATTACTAATTCAACACTATTTCTATATGGGTCAAGTCTTCAACAAAATAGAAGGAATTCAATACTCCACTCCTTCTATCTATCAATAAGCTATACAATTCTTACAAGTACCCCTAACCATCTTACACTTATCTACTAGGTATAGGTCAAGGCTGAGTTAAACAGATGCTCAGATCTAATACTCCTGACATGGTATAAACGCACTGGTCCATCTTCTAGTCCTGGTCTTTTATAAGTCATTTCAAGGCATTCTTTCACTATATATATTGGTGATCGTCTACTCTAACTCAGATATTCCTACTCTGACTAGTACCTTTAGGTCACATATCATCCTGATATTATCATTCAATAATAATTTCTCTAGTACTTCTATTATAGGCCCAATCTTAGGAAAAATGCAGCATGGTTTAATTTAAGGATTCTAGGGTCGCTCGTTAGGGTTAGGCCTCATACTGTACTCTATTCTGACTTACACCTTAGAAAAGTATCTATAAAATTCTATCCACCATAGCCAATTATCTAGTCTTTCAAATCACGGATTCCTATATTCGCCAAATGGAAATTCATACGATAAATTTTGATAGACTTAGGTCCAGTCTTAAGTATAAGGCTTACCAACCCATTTAATCCATAACAAAAGTCTCAAGTTATACTTTTTAAAGTCTACCACAAGGGCAGTCCTATTTTTGCTTAGGTATATGTAACTAATACTAAAGTTCAACTGTATAATATCTCAAATCATATCTCTAGTTATCAGGAAGAATTATATCTTATTCTTCTAACAAATCTCTATGGATATGTAAAACTTCTAATCCAACCTATCCGTTTAAGCAAGGGTAGTAATGTTTATTAATCGATAAAAAGGGATTTTCCTACCAATTAAAACTCTAAAAAATTGTCACTCTGTTCTAATCGGCCTTTCTAGTGGATGTGTCACGCCCCATAACCAGAATACTGGAGAGCGGGAGAATGACTCAGCCAGCTACGTATTACGGGTAGATGAATACCGTATAATACGATCAATGCTGTCTAACCAGACGAGGGGGTGCATACTACATAAAGGTCTTACTATGGTCATTTCACATCTATTGTCTCAATCATTCAAGCAAGGAAACAGAAATAGAGAACATGTAAGATAAAGCAGTAAGGCGTCCCAAACGCTCAGTCAAAATGTTCTTGAGATCTGGCTTTACAAACATAGCCAGATGGTATAGCAAGTATACACAATTGTTATCAGCTGCAGTCTGACTTAATTACAATCATGTAAAAGTAAGTACAAGACAATCCGACTAACATGTCGGTGCCAAACGGCTAAGTATAAAGGTAAATAACAAAACGAGCGGTGAAGTAAGGAACCCACTCGAGTCCTCCTGCGATCATTCCCCTAGTATTGACCATCCTGGAGGTAGAAGTACGCTGGATCCTCGGGAACCGGCTCTAAATCTGGCCATGCAAAACCAGAGAGGTTAGACCTCTAATAGCAAGTACCACAAGGAAGGACGATGTGAAGGATTAAACCAGTAAGTAAGAGAATATAATAATAGATCTCTGCTTTCTACTAGGATTCACATAACATCACGACACTTCGAACCAACCTCCCAACCAAACAAGGACAGAAGTTGGCCCGTCATGTCCTGACATTCTGATCATCTCAGTTAGGCAACAGAGTAGTACAGTACACAAACAAATCATCTTGAACGGCCAATTAAATCCTACGGCTTGCTATTATGAGTCCCAAGTTATCCTGAAATTATGCAATTAGGGATTTCTCAGTTCTTACTATGTGCGAGCAAGGCTAGTCTATCCAGTCAATCATGTGCGCCATGCATGAATTAGACGAGTCCTAGCAGGACGCCCGTCAATATACAATATACAATAATAATAAAAGCAGATACTGTTCCCTGCCCGTGTGGCAGATTTACAGTATCTGTGGGAACCAGCCGGCCCGTCGGGCACTTAATAGTCCCAAGGGGGCTGCCATGTAAGAACTCGAGAATCCATTCTCTCCATGCCATCATTATTTTATTTAACTTAATAGTTCCTACGTTGAGCGAAGTTCCGCCGTGGATCATGGCCATTCAAATGAGTACTTTCGTACGGGGTACGATATGCGTAACTCTACAACGATACCCGTGCGGCTAGGTTGTAGGTTTTACATAGCGTGATGCAACAATCAAATCTAACCACAGAGTAATCATGCCTTGACCATAAGGTACACATGCTGTTTTTGTAAGATAAATAAATAACTAAATAATAAATACATAATTTGAAGCCTGCATGTGCCTGTACGTCAATATTCGGGATCGGCTAATCGTTTTCAATAGTTCATTACATGAACGTGTCTCATTCATTCATTTTAATAAGACGACTAGCCAGTCTCTTAGTTCCAACTAGGAACGCATGATCAATTATTAGTCAATGTCACAATTATTATCAATGGTGACAAGGCATGAAAGTCAATCAATATTACATGGGGTCGGGTCTATAACTCTCAGGGTTAAGTTCTAGTCATACTGGGTATCCATGGATCAATCAGGACGCAAGGCGCATTCTACATAACAATCCATTTTAAAAAAATTAACATATCATGATTTATCAAGAAATTCACGCAAAAAGGCGTAAGGATATAATAGAAGAATTATCATGCCATCATTAAATAAATAGGTTTTGGAATAAATAAAAACACCCAGGTCAGGAAGTCACGCCAACAAGTCTATGCTAAGGCCAAAAGTCACGCAAGAAGTCTATGCTAAGACCAACAAGTCACGCTAAGTCTAGTTGGGGTGAGCGTGGAAAATGGACGTGAACAGCGAGCGTGAAAAATGATACACGCTGGCAAGCGCGAGCGTGAAAAGTCACGCAAGCAAGCACAGCGTGAGCGTGACTAAAAATACACGCACGCTCATGAGAACGTGAGCGTGACTGAAAATACACGCACGCTCATGAGAACGTGAGCGTGACTGAAAATACACGCACGCTCATGAGAACGTGAGCGTGACTGAAAATCACGCACGCTCATGAGAACGTGAGCGTGACTGAAAATCACGCACGCTCATGAGAACGTGAGCGTGACTGAAAATACACGCACGCTCATGTGAACGTGAGCGTGACTGAAAATACACGCTAACATGTAAGAACATGAGCGTGTCTCAAAATCCACGCTGACACGTAGAGACGTGCGCGTGACTAAAAATACACGCACACAAGGATGTGTGCGTGACTAGAAATACACGCACGCAAGGATGTGTGCGTGACTGGGCTGATGTTTTACGCGAGCACGTAAGAACGTGTGCGTACCACATCTCCCGAACTCTAAGTCCTATGGAGCCTTCGTTCCAGTGCCAGAGGAATACACGCAAAGTTGGTGAACCAAGAACCCATGAACAGCCGTATACAAAAACTTAGATCTAGAAGAAACAAGCCAACGAAATCCAAAATACTAAGTAGTAAACTCTCTTAGAATTTCAAGAGGAAGCCAAATGAACCATAAAAATATGGTTCTCAAGTAGAAGCAAGTTTGCACTTGCCTCCTGCTGCTGCTGCTGGTAGGTGGAGAAGTTATGAGAGGAAGAAGAAGAAGAGTAATGGTGAGAATGAAGTAATGAAGAGAGAGAAAGAGATGGAAGCTTTAAATAGGAAGGATGATGGTAGGTGGGGTGTTGGGCCGGGTTTAAGGGGATCCAGCAAACCGAAACCCAATAACACTAAAGCAGCAAATAAAATACAGGTAATAAAATTGCAGAAATATAATTGCAGAAATAAAATTTGCAGGAAATTAATTAGCATGAAAATTTAAAGAGCAGAAAATTAATTAACATGAAACTAAAGAAATTTAAATACAGAATAATACATGATAAATACTAACTAAATACACATGAGTTGTACATATATAAAAATACGCATTCCGGGAATGGGGAGTGACATCTCTACCCACCTTAGAAAAATTTCGACCTTGGAATTTCAAATCCAAGCCGGATAGAAATGTCAGAGCTAAACTAATAGAAGCAATTCTAGTGAGCAAGCAATCATTTCTACCATATCAAAAGCAAATACTATATATGTAAATTCATCAATCCATGATATCAAGTAGCTCTACCCATAAAGTGACAAGCATGAAGAATCAGGACAATCAAGGTATACGGAAAGAGATATACCTTGTGCGTCAAACAGGTGTGGATACCGTGATCGGATATCATCCTCACGTTCCCACGTTGACTCTCCCAAGGAGTGATGACCCCAAGCAACACGGACAAGACTAATTGTTCGGTTCTTGAGTATCTTCTCTCTTCGGTCCAAAACGGACACAGGCTGTTCCTCGTAAGACAGGTTGGTACCAACAACCAGCTCAGAGTGATCGAGGACATGGCTTGGGTCCGATACATACCTACGTAATTGATATACATGAAACACGTCATGCACCTCTCGTAACGAAGGTGGGAGGGATAAACGATAAGCAACATCGCCTATCCGATCAAGGATAACAAATGGTCCTACGTACCGCGGACTTAATTTCCTGCGAACGCCAAATCTGATGACCCCACGAGTAGGTGAGATCCGCAAGAATACGTGGTCTCCAACAGAGAACTCTAACGACCTACGATGCTGGTCCGCCCAATGACGATGCCGATCCTGCGTAACTCGAAGTCGCTCTCTAATTTCCTTAACCACTTCAACCGTCTGAACAATCATTTCTGGGCCTAACATCTTCCTCTCTCCGATATCATCCCATGCAAGCGGTGACCTGTACTTCTTACCATATAATGCTTCAAATGGCGCCATCTGGATACTGGCCTGATAACTATTGTTGTATGAGAACTCGACCAAGTGCAGGTGACTCTCCCAAGACCCTCCAAAATCTAGAGTGCAAGCTCGTAACATGTCTTCTAAAGTTTGAATCGTTCTTTCTGATTGTCCATCTGTCTGCGGATGGTAGGCCGTACTAAATCTTAACTTGGTACCCAGACTATGATGTAAGCTCTTCCAAAAATGTGATGTAAAGCGGGTATCCCGATCCGACACAATACTGACAGGAACTCCATGCTGCCTGACTATCTGTTGCATATACAACTCTGCCAACTTTTCTGTAGATTGCCCTATTCTGAAGGGAAGAAAGTGTGCTACCTTCATAAGTCGGTCTACTATCACCCAAATAGCGTCCTTACCACTTGGTGATCTCGGTAAACCGGTCACAAAGTCCATTGTAATATGCTCCCATTTCCATTCCGGAGTAGGAAGCGGTTGCAATAACTCAGCTGGCCTCTGCTGTTCTGCCTTCACCTGCTGACATACCAAGCAACGGGAAATAAATCTAGCTATCTCTCTCTTCATTCCGTTCTACCAGAAATGCTGCTTGATATCTTGGTACATCTTGGTCCCTCCAGGGTGAATAGAATACTGAGAACGGTGAGCTTCTGCCATAACCTTCTGTCTGATATCTCCACTAGGCACACATAGACACGATCCGAACCTAAATGTACCATCTTCGTGAATCCTCATCTCCTTCCTGAGCCCTGACCCGCATTCTGTCCTAAGCTTCTGAATCCTTGGGTCTTGTGCCTGAGCTGCCTTGATCCTGTCTACTAACTCAGATTGAACTTGCAGACTTGCTAGAACTCCTATATCACTAGGAAGTATAACTTCGATGCCCATCTCCTGAAGGTCTTCTAAAATGTGCTTTTGTGTTGTCAACATAAATACGCCGCCTCTTCTGCTGAGAGCGTCTGCTACCACATTAGCCTTGCCTGGATGATACTGAAGCTCTATGTCATAATACTTAATCAACTCCAGCCATCTTCTCTACCTCATGTTCAGTTCCTTCTGAGTAAAGATGTACTTCAGACTTTTATGATCTGTGTATATCTCCACTCGGTCACTATATAAGTAATGCCTCCATAGCTTCAGAGCAAACACTACTGCCGTTAACTCCAAATCATGAGTTGGGTAATTCTTCTCGTGGTCCCGAAGCTGCCTAGATGCATATGCTGTCACCTTCCCATGCTGCATAAGGACACATCCAATTCCTTTACCCGACGCATCACAATATACTGTAAAACCTCCGGGTCCAACTGGCAATGTAAGAATAGGTGTTGATATCAATTTCTGCTTCAAAGTCTCAAATGATGCCTGACATTTTGCCGACCAAACGAATGGTACATCCTTCCGGGTCAAGCGGGTCATGGGTGCTGAAAGCCTTGCAAAGTCTGACACAAACCTTCTGTAATATCCTGCTAATCCCAAGAAACTCCGCACGTCTGCTACGGTCTTGGGTACTGGCCAACTTTCTACTGCTTCTATCTTCTTGGGATCTACTGCTACTCCAGCTCCTGATATGATGTGACCTAAAAATAAAATTTAATCCGTCCAGAACTCACACTTGTTGAGCTTGGCATACAACTGGTTCTCTCTCAGAACCTGCAACACTTTCCTGAGGTGGTCTTCATGCTCCTCTTCACTAGCAGAGTATACGAGAATGTCGTCAAGAAACACAACGACAAACTGGTCTAAGTATGGCATAAAGATACGATTCATCAAATCCATGAATATCGCTGGAGCATTGGTCAAACCAAACGACATTACTAAAAATTCATAATGCCCATACTTCGACCTGAATGCTGTCTTGGGAATATCCTCCTTCCGAACCCTCACCTGATGGTACCCTGAACGAAGATCTATCTTAGAGAAAACTCTAGCTTTGCTCAACTGATCAAATAAGTCGTCGATCCTGGGTAATGGGTACTTGTTCTTCACTGTTGCCGCGTTAAGCTTCCTGTAGTCAATGCATAATCTGGACGACCCATCCTTCTTTCCCACAAGTACCACTGGTGCTGCCCATGGTGACACGCTAGCTTGGATGAACTTCTTCTCCTTCAGTTCCTCTATATGCTGATATACCTTGGCCTGCTCCGAATCCGCCATTCTATGAACCCGATCTGATATCGGTTTAGTTCCTGGTGCCAATTCTATACTGAACTCAATATCTCTAACTGGTGGTAGACCTAGAAGTTCTTCAGGAAATACGTCTAGAAATTCTTCAACCACCTTCGGGATCTAAACTTCTTCTATTGCCGTTATTACTCCCTGCTCTTGCTGAGTTGCCCCTGATCTGACTAAGGTGAACCTCTTCATGCCTGGAATATCAAAAGATACACTCCCTCTATGACAATCTATTGTCGCATGACTGTCTTTCAGCCAGTCCATGCCTAAGATAACGTCGAAATTTCCCACAGGAAATTCTATCAACCGGGCAGGTAAGGAATGCCCGCAAACTACAACGCTATATGCTAAAATAACTCTACTAACTCCTACCAGCCCATTATCAGTGAGTATATTCAACCTCCCTGGCAATGCCTCGAACTCCATTCCTAGCCGTGTCGCAAATCGTACAGATATAAATGAATGGGATGCTCCCGAATCAAACAATGCTACTGCGGGATATGAGGCGACGAGAATGTTACCTGCCACAACATCTCCCGATGCCAATGCCTCTTCCAAGGACAGAGTGAATGCTTGCCCTCGACCTCCTTGCTGATTCCCTGCTGCGGCCTAGCCTGGTGCTGCTGCTGGCCCCTGCCTTGATGATGCTGGGGTGGTCTATGCTGGTGTTGCTGTATCGGCGGTCCCTGCTGCCGAAACATCTGAGCCTGCGGTACTAACGGACGCTGCGCCAATGGCCTAACCGCCACCGCTGGTCTCCGATACTGGCCTGCCCCTGGTGCTGGTAGAGCAGGAAACTGCTGCCCTGGTCCTCCTGACCTCAAATTCATGGGACATATGGTAACCCGATGGTATAGATTTCCACATATCAGACATAGTCCATTCAAGGTCCGACACACATCTCTAGTGTGTCCCATCTTCCCACAATAAGTGCAGCCCACCGGGGGTTGCTGGTTCTTCCTCTGTTGCTGTTGCTGCTGCTGTCTGGGTGGTGCTGGTCCTCGTATCGCCACATCGTGGATACGAATGCCAGTGGATGGTGCTGTTGTTCGGGGCACTGCTCCCCCTCCTCCTTCTATCTGACTGTGGGATCTCTTCTGATCCCCAGTCCTTACTACAAGCCTCTGAATAGTGATCTCAAGCCTTCGAGTTGCCGTCAATATCTCATCAAAAGTCTGGTAGTTGTGCCCCTCTATCAATTGCAAGAGTTCAAGATGAAACCCCTGCTGAAACCTCATAGCCCTCTGGCTCTCTGTTGCTACCATCTCTGGGGCGAATCTACTCAATCTGCAGAATTCCGCTGCATAAGCATCTACAGTCTTGCCGGCCTGCCTGAGGTTGATAAATTTCTGTTGTAGCTCAAACTGCGCCACAACTCCATAGTACTTGGTCTTGAATCTTGCTGTGAAATCGTCCCAAGCCACAGGACGTCTGATGCCCACTTTCTCTGATTCCCACCAATCACGTGCGAGATCCTGAAGTAACAACTTCACTAGATCTACACGTTCTTCTGCCGGTACCTTAGCCGCTGTCAGAATAGCCTCCATATCCTTAAGCCATGCATCTGCTGAAATGACATCCTCTGTACCCTCGAAACGGCGGGGATTATACTTGCAAAACCTGGCTGATGCTCCTGAATCAGTCCTCACTCCTCTTTCCAATGCCGTCTGCAATCCTTGATTAAGCAACACATTCTGCTCTTGTAGCTGAGTGTGCATGCGCTGCTGGGCCAACATCTGATGTTGCTGAGCAGCCATCATTCCTCTCATGATCTCCAGAAGGGCTGGTGTGTCCACTTCCATAGGGGTAGGTGGAACTATGGGTGGGTCTGGAATATCTGGATACTGCGGTCCAACCGCTGGTTCTACTATCACTTCTTCCTGGATAGTCTCCTGAGGCGAGACTGGCCCTGGTTGCTGACCAACCTGATCAGGTTGTCTATGTTGCTCTTGTTGTTGCTGCCCATGTAGCCCCCTTCCCAAAATTTTGAATTATTTATTATTATTCATTTTATTTGAATGGAGATTTTAGATTTTGATAAATAATTTTTATTTTATTACCACGGTAGATGACTTTAGCCATGGTTAGGATTCAAAATTGAGTGTGGTCCTCCAGAAGAACTTACGATGCTCTTTATCATTTTCGCATGTCTAATGCTACAAGTACCTATATACTCTAGGAAAACTATGTCATTTAGAAATTCCTAAACCAAAATGGTGGCATCTAGATGCTGAACATGTTTAAATGAGGCTAAGCATGTTAAATTGTGCATGTTAGCAGTGAGCCATACACATTGTGAATTTTGTATGATATAAAGTATGTCGATTAATGTTAGCAATGAACAGTATGCATCCATGCAATATTATCTGTTGTTAACATTTTATTGATAGAACACGTTATGCCAATATTAGTTCTCCTATGCTAAATCATAGCTCCTTTTTGGAATGCCTTGTATATGAAACAATAGTCACCTCATTGTATTCGTGTTTATCATAGACGTCTATTTGGTTGCCTATCAAAGCATAAGGTGGATTCAATGCCTACAACCTTAGAATATAGTCAACAGTTGAAATCACGAATAGAGATGTCTGTCACTGTATCATCTTCCTCGGACATATAGGATCAACAAAACATTTTTACCTTTATTTCATCAAAGATATTAGATATAGTAATGAATGAAACATGTTTGAAAGCTTTAAGACATATTGATTATTACATGAAGATCTGGGATTATTCCCTTTCTAATAGAATATTATTGGACACATGCCTCAATATATCTGATCAGAGCTTTACCATTGTAGGATATAGGGCTTCACTCCCTTTATGTAGCTAAGGCATGTTATATTTCTTTAGACAATATAGCTAATGCATGTTATGTTGGCACCATTATTTACCTTGAGTATTCTTTTGATACAATCAGGAATTGAAGTGTGGATTATAGGAAACTTGGCTAGCAGAGTCCAGGAATTATTCAAAAGATTTACAAATAGATAATTGGCTGCATGTATTAGCGCATAATCCTTCAGTGCGCGATAATTTTTCATTTTGTGAATAATTCGTGTACTTCACAAATTGCCCTATTCCAAATATTGTCATCCTGCAGTGTTGTATAGATGATTTTTGCTAAAATTGTTGTGGGTTTTTCACCTACTGAAAAGAATTTGCTATAACACACATAGTTTCCCAGCCGAGTAAAACCCCCACACAACAGTAGCAATACCCAACATTTTTCCACGACATAACCAGCAAGCCCATCAAATCCCAAGGCCCAGCACAGGCCTAGCCTTCATGCTCCTCATCCAAACCGAACAGAAACCAACCCATCCCAGCTGACTCAAGTCCCCACAATACCAGCCCAGCTACAGCCCGAGCAAAACAAACCCATCAACACTTAAACAACTCCACCCCGACCCCTGTTCGTTCGACTGCGGATACTATATATCCGAGGGATTCACGAAAACCCTAAAACTATCGCCACCACACCCCGACGCGTCACCACCGTACGGGCGCATCGTCCGCGCGTGTCGCCGCCCCAGGCCGGCCATTGGCCGGCCGGCGACAGCAAGCCGCTGGGACACAGTGGCAGCAAGCCGATGGGACAGAGCAGTAGCAGTAGCAGCTACATCATGATAGGTATTTCACCATTGTATTTCTTCACGTATTCTCCTTTATTCTAGATTTTGTAAGTTTCTATAGGAACCTAATATGACCCTCTAGAGATCCTAATGGATAGATCCCAACGGGGTCGATCGGTCGATTCGCAAAATCGATCCGAACTTGAGCAAAACTTGCTCAAAAACAGAACAGAGATTAACCTAAAACCCCAACTTAGAAGGCAATTTATGGCCAATCTATTAGCAGTTTTCAAAAACTATTTGAAGGAACTTTTAGACAATATATAGAGTTTTGATTCCATTTTTGTAGAATCGGAAATCGTCGACTCAGCGTCGAGAAAACAAATCCCGAACTTTGACGAAAACCTGTTTCAAAAACTAGAAATTTCTTCCACACGACGTGCGTCCCGCCAATCTGGGCGACGTGGTCGCGAACCGAAAGCATCGAAAGCGGCGTAACGACTTCGTGGTCGTGTGGGCTTTGACGGAATTCAAATTGGTCGCGTGTGCGCGACGAATTTGATACGTATCCGTCGAAATTCACCGTATTGTGCACGTTGCAAATTTCTCAATTACTTCGTGCACGCTCGTCAGATCGAGATGAAACTTGTGCCAGCAGAACCGTATCATTTTTCTGGTCCTGTATGCCAAGTTTGGTCCGATTCTGAGACAGTTGACAAAATCGTCGTTTTGCGGGCCCCGCGGTTCCACTCAACGGGCGAATTTGTGCACGGCCCGCCGAAATCCAACTTAGGACATACGGTTGGGTTCGTATCAAAAAACTGGATCCGTAGACATGTAGTTTGATGACTTTAGAGACCGTTGACTCTGGCACGCTTTTCGGTGCAAAGCGGGTCCAACGACGGACATCGTTTTTGTCCGAAATTATCGTTTTGCCCCTGTGTCCAGAATTGGACGTAAGGATAGGCAATCCTAGCTAATTGGACTACTCTGAGATCATTGGTATTATCTATTTCAGCATTCGGGGGACTGTTGTACGGGTTTTGACTATTGTGGCACATTGAGTGGTTCAGATTGTCGGTTTCACCAGCAGAGGACCCCAGGCGAGTACAGTTTATTGTTTGCATTTCGATATTGATCTTTACTATATTTTATTGATTAGTCATTGGTTATGTGATTTTATACTCTATTATAAATTGTCGAGTCAGGAATGAGAAGTACCAAGGATGTGTGATCAGATCGTAGACATTGTTTATTTTCTGCAAGTAGACCTCGTAGACATTGTTTATTTTCATGCAGTAGACCTCGTAGACATTGTTTATTTTCTGCAGTAGACCTCGTAGACATTGTTTATTTTCTGCAAGTAGACCTCGTAGACATTGTTTATTTTCATGCAGTAGACCTCGTAGACATTGTTTATTTTCTGCAAGTAGACCTCGTAGACATTGTTTATTTTCATGCAGTAGACCTCGTAGACATTGTTTATTTTCTGCAAGTAGACCTCGTAAAGTAGACCTCGTAGACCGTGCGGTGTAGCACCCCAGACCGATCACATGTCAAAGGTACTTCTAACGGTGGAAAAGTATATTGGTCTATTTATTACTATTGATTTTTCTTACGGCTTTACTGTTATTTTCAAAACTCATGATTGATGCCTAACCTTTGTCTTATAGTCATTTTCTTTATTTGAAATTGCATTCAGTGAATTGTGCTCGTTCCATTCCTGACTGAAAACCAACATTTTCAGGTTAGCCGTGGATTCACTTAGCTTGGGGAGTGACGGGAACACTTGCAGACAAAAGCCTAGAGACTAGTAGATAGTTGAGTTGTAGTCATTCATTTATTTGTACAAGTTTATATTTTCTACAAATATAAAACTTGTGATCATTGTAAGTTAAATTAATTATGTGAATGAGCATTATTTGTGATTTTGATCTTCATGGCCGTGACAGCGTTCTACCGCCGATACTGCGGCGTAGGCTGGCTTGGACACGTCTCGTATCCGTTTAAAAAAAAAATGGGTGCGGGTCGTGACAGCCCAGCTCTGACCGATGCGGACGAAGTGCCCCTAAGAAAAGGGACAAGAGAACAATCAAACGACCGGACATGAAGGATCAATGAAGTCAAAGGATACCGGAATGTCAAGCAAGGGTTGAGAATAACGAATCGTGAGATCAAGGGGGAACACGTGTGATTGAGACATCCTATAAATCAAAACACCCCACAAGTCTGAAATCAGACCTGCATGGGCCACCACTAAAACCTTGTCACGCCCCAGAACCAGAATACTGGAGAGCGGGGGAATGACTCAGCCAGCTACGTATTACGGGTAGATGAATACCGTATAATACGATCAATGCTGTCTAACCAGACGAGGGGGTGCATACTACATAAAGGTCTTACTATGGTCATTTCACATCTATTGTCTCAATCATTCAAGCAAGGAAACAGAAATAGAGAACATGTAAGATAAAGCAGTAAGGCGTCCCAAACGCTCAGTCAAAATGTTCTTGAGATCTGGCTTTACAAACATAGCCAGATGGTATAGCAAGTATACACAATTGTTATCAGCTGCAGTCTGACTTAATTACAATCATGTAAAAGTAAGTACAAGACAATTCGACTAACATGTCGGTGCCAAACGGCTAAATATAAAGGTAAATAACAAAACAAGCGGTGAAGTAAGGAACCCACTCGAGTCCTCCTGCGATCATTCCCCTAGTATTGACCATCCTGGAGGTAGAAGTACGCTGGATCCTCGGGAACCGGCTCTAAATCTGGCCATGCAAAACCAGAGAGGTTAGACCTCTAATAGCAAGTACCACAAGGAAGGACGATGTGGAGGATTAAACCAGTAAGTAAGAGAATATAATAATAGATCTCTGCATTCCACTAGGATTCACATAACATCACGACACTTCGAACCAACCTCCCAACCAAACAAGGACAGAAGTTGGCCCGTCATGTCCTGACATTCTGATCATCTCAGTTAGGCAACAGAGTAGTACAGTACACAAACAAATCATCTTGAACGGCCAATCAAATCCTACGGCTTGCTATTATGAGTCCCAAGTTATCCTGGAATTATGCAATTAGGGATTCCTCAGTTCTTACTATGTGCGAGCAAGGCTAGTCTATCCGGTCAATCATGTGCGCCATGCATGAATTAGACGAGTCCTAGCAGGACGCCCGTCAATATACAACATACAATAATAATAAAAGCAGATACTGTTCCCTGCCCGTGTGGCAGATTTACAGTATCTGTGGGAACCAGCCGGCCCGTCGGGCACTTAATAGTCCTAAGGGGGCTGCCATGTAAGAACTCGAGAATCCATTCTCTCCATGCCATCATTATTTTATTTAACTTAATAGTCCCTACGTTGAGCGAAGTTCCATGCCGTGGATCATGGCCATTCAAATGAGTACTTTCGTACGGGGTACGATATGCGCAACTCTATAACGATACCCGTGCGGCTAGGTTGTAGGTTTTACATAGCGTGATGCAACAATCAAATCTAACCACGGAGTAATCATGCCTTGACCATAAGGTACACATGCTGTTTTTGTAAGATAAATAAATAACTAAATAATAAATACATAATTTGAAGCCTGCATGTGCCTGTACGTCAATATTCGGGATCGGCTAATCGTTTTCAATAGTTCATTACATGAACGTGTCTCATTCATTCATTTCAATAAGACGACTAGCTAGTCTCTTAGTTCCAACTAGGAACGCATGATCAATTATTAGTCAATGTCACAATCATTATCAATGGTGACAAGGCATGAAAGTCAATCAATATTACATGGGGTCGGGTCTATAACTCTCAGGGTTAAGTTCTAGTCATACTGGGTATCCATGGATCAATCAGGACGCAAGGCGCATTCTACATAACAATCCATTTTAAAAAATTTAACATATCATGATTTATCAAGAAATTCACGCAAAAAGGCGTAAGGATATAATAGAAGAATTATCATGCCATCATTAAATGAATAGGTTGTGGAATAAATAAAAACACCCAGGTCAGGAAGTCACGCCAACAAGTCTATGCTAAGGCCAAAAGTCACGCAAGAAGTCTATGCTAAGACCAACAAGTCACGCTAAGTCTAGCTGGGGTGAGCGTGGAAAATGGGCGTGAACAGCGAGCGTAAAAAATGATACACGCTGGCAAGCGCGAGCGTGAAAAGTCACGCAAGCAAGCACAGCGTGAGCGTGACTGAAAATACACGCACGCTCATGAGAACGTGAGCGTGACTGAAAATACACGCACGCTCATGAGAACGTAAGCGTGACTGAAAATACACGCACGCTCATGAGAACGTGAGCGTGACTGAAAATCACGCACGCTCATGAGAACGTGAGCGTGACTGAAAATACACGCACGTTCATGTGAACGTGAGCGTGACTGAAAATACACGCTAACATGTAAGAACATGAGCGTGTCTCAAAATCCACGCAGACACGTAGAGACGTGTGCGTGACTAAAAATACACGCACGTAAGGATGTGTGCGTGACTAGAAATACACGCACGCAAGGATGTGTGCGTAACTGGGCTGATGTTTTACGCGAGCACGTAAGAACGTGTGCGTACCACATCTCCCGAACTCTAAGTCCTATGGAGCCTTCGTTCCAGTGCCAGAGGAATACACGCAAAGTTGGTGAACCAAGAACCCATGAACAGCCGAATACAAAAACTTAGATCTAGAAGAAATAAGCCCACGAAATCCAAAATACTAAGTAGTAAACTCTCTTAGAATTTCAAGAGGAAGCCAAATGAACCATAAAAACATGGTTCTCAAGTAGAAGCAAGTTTGCACTTGCCTCCTGCTGCTGCTGCTGGTAGGTGGAGAAGTTATGAGAGGAAGAAGAAGAAGAGTAATGGTGAGAATGAAGTAATGAGGAGAGAGAAAGAGATGGAAGCTTTAAATAGGAAGGATGGTGGTAGGTGGGGTGTTGGGCCGGGTTTAAGGGGATCCAGCAAACCGAAACCCAATAACACTAAAGCAGCAAATAAAATACAGGTAATAAAATTACATAAATATAATTGCAGAAATAAAATTTGCAGGAAATTAATTAACATGAAAATTTAAAGAGCAGAAAATTAATTAACATAAAACTAAAGAAATTTAAATACAGAATAATACATGATAAATACTAACTAAATACACATGAGTTGTACATATATAAAAATACGCATTCCGGGAACGGGGAGTGACAGGATGTATTTTTTCTACTCATACTTACCTGAAATAATCATCCTCCTACGAATTATTCTACTAATATAACTTCCATCCTATGAGAAATTATAATCAAAACTACCAAAACTGGTCTAGGTACTGGTGGAACACCTTATTCATCAAATTCATACATATAACAGGTGCATTCGTTAGACCAAAGACAAGACAAGAACTCGTAATGATCATAGCTAGTCCTAGATGCTAACTTGGGATATCTTCTCTGCGCACCTTCACCTGGTGGTACTCCGATCTTAATTTACTCTTCTAATATACCTTTGCTCCTGATGGCTGGTTGAACAGGTGGATGGCGAACTATACTTTGGTTACTATAACGATCTTGGGCTTCAGGTGATCAATCAGTCTGAAGATGACGAATTTTGACTCATACTAAAGTATAGGCTTTTTATCAAGGTTTCCTAAGAATGTGACTAGCTAAGCTTTAAAGTCATGATATAACTTACGCTCCCTTAAAGGTCGTATATTCTTGATTCCAACCAGTTCACCCACTTCTGTGGTTTAGGTTTCCTCCAATCGTCGCTTATAGCTACATGGTGTTATCACTAAGAATGCAGTCTGCTAGATCCTAGTCACCTTCGATCCTCTTTAATTATTCCACCCATACATAGTACTGCTCCTACAATTCTTCCCACTTTATACCCCTATGTGCATCTTATTCCAACATATTGGTTCTAACTACAAGTCCTTTGGAAATCCTAACTAACTTGTCTCGAGGAGGGGTTTAACATATCTATGATTCACTAGTCTACTTAAGATAAGATTTCTAGCCCTACTCTGAAACCCTTAGTTAGGTCTAACCACAGATGTTAGGAATATTACAAGCATGCCTTACTCCTATAGGTTATATATCAAATCTTCTTAATAGCATGATCAACAACCTACCTTACTAGCTATGGAAAGCTATACGATACGAACAAGTACACCCACTCATTGTACCCTTACCTGCTAGGTAAAGATAATAGCTAATGCTAGGCGGGTGCTCACATATAATGCTTGACAACCTATATTCCTATTGGGAAATCTTCTAGTCTTGGTTGTTAATAGGTCATTCCAAGGTTATTCCTGCTATCTATAGATGTATGTCTAGTTCTTATCCATTCTATATCATATATTCGTAGATTACACTATGGTACCATCTATTATCGCGTATCATTCAGACATTATTATTCGGTAGTAATCTCTCTAGTGAAGATCCTTTAGGCTACTTTCATGGTAACTTCAGTTTCTAGTATATGCACAATGTCATGGTTTCTATATCCTTTAAGAGAAATTTTTCTAAACCTTACTGCAACCATAAATTTATGCAAGGGTTCATCTCTATCTTAAGTACAGTGTCTATTGAATCATTCTATTCTTAACGAGATCCTCGAGTGATTCCAACTATATTCTTACACATGGGTGATCACATTCTAATTAGGGGACCATAACTAATTCTACAATTTTACTATATACTCTTATATCGCTACAATCTCTATGATTGAGAATCATGTCATACCTTCCTGACTATACCTAATTAAACTTGTTATGCCTCTAGTCCCTCATAGGTATATAGGTACTCTAATCATATCTCTATCCAACATAGGTATGTAGTGGAATGGTTATATTCTATTGATCCTAAAGTCTCTCGTTAGGGTTGAGTCACCAAAATAAATTCTGTATTGCCAATCTAATCTACTCGGTCTTTCTAATAGAGGTGTCCATCGAACCATACTTGTCTTAACTAACTAGTCCCCACTATCACTACCTTCTATCATGCAATAGAATATAACCCAACTGGTTCATTGAGCACGAGAATTCATCTTTCTGAAATAGGAGAAGGCGAGAATTCAAAATAACGAGTTCAAGAAGATAATTGACTTTAATTATGAGTTCCAAAGATGATAGATAAAATCAAAAAAAATCAAAATTAGTTATGGATTGTGATCCTAATTTATTATCCTATTGCTGGCTCGTTCGGTACAACAACGTAACCGAAATGATATTTTTTCGACCTGTATGAGACACCACAAAAATATGTCATGTCCTAGTTCCAAAATATATAGGAACTTAGAACAAGAACATGCCAGCTAATACGAACACGAATAAGTTTTCAATTTAATAGACTTACTCTAGATGTTCTACATTGTAAAAAAATACTAAATATATGCTAAATAAACTATATCTCAATCCAGATTAATGAATGATACAGTCAGCCGCCAATAATATACTAGTTCGATCAAGCTCGAGAAAAGAGTAAGCTCTCAAAACTAGGCCATAATAGCAGTAGCAATCCTGGAAGAAAGATGAAGTACAAAAGAAAACAAAAGGCATGAAAGAAAAATAAAATAATACTACCATCAATACCTGAATTTTGTAGAAAAACATCACAAAAGCTATACACCTGAAGTCCATCAAACACATGGAGAGATCACAAGCCCTCAGAGAGACGTAACAAGATACAAAAGAAATAATACCATAACATAAACTGAATAAATAAACAAATAAAATGGTAGCTAACCATCTATACGAAATGTATGTTAAAGACGACTTTGGCACGTACGGATAGGTGGTAAGGATATAGCTGTTGGCACAGTTTATTTTGATAACATTAACAGCATCTTCGTAGTCTAGTTTTCTCTGGATTTTAGCTAACAGATAATCTTTCAAAGCTCTCCTACAAAAAGATTTGTCCATTCAAGCCGAGTCATTCAAGCCCTCATGGACGTTCCTAAACGAAGACTGAAGAAAAGACTAGCGCTCCTTAAAGACAGCTCCCAAAAGATTCAAGATTTCGAGTCTGTACAAGGTCTAGGTCTTTCTGTATAAACACCTAAGGTTTGATGACAAAACATAAAGCTCTTCTATTTTTCAATCAAAAATCAATGTATAAAGAAACGGTATACCAACGGTATACCGCTGTGTACCGACAGAATACCGTTTCTGAGCCACAAGAATGTTCTATGACAAACATCGACGTACCGACAACATACTATAGTATACCGACGGTATACCATTTAGTGAGCCATAAAATATTCTGTGACGAACTTCGGCATACCGACGGCATACAACAGTATACCGACGGTATACCGTTTTGTGAGCCACAGAATGTTCTGTGACGAACTTCGGCATACTGACGGCATATAACAGTATACCGACGGTATATCGATTTGTGAGCCACAAAATATTCTGTGACAAACATCGGTATACCGATGGCATACCGCTGCATACCGACGGTATACCACTTCATCTGATTTGATTTTTGAATGGACAAATACTAACATTAAATGCTCCCCAATGGATATAATTATTACCGTTACTGTTCTGAACGGTATGTCGACGGTATGCCGGTCCATACCGACGGCATGCCATCTGGGTTATGTTCAGGAGCATTAAATGCTACCCACTCTTGGTTTTCTATATAAATGGATTCCTTCATTCCATTGAAGGCCATCCACTTAAGCTATAAATTTTTCAACAGCCAAGAGCTCCACCATTACTACTCTACCCAAGCTTTCAATTGTCATCCAATCCAAAAGTGCTAGAGTATTCAAGAATTGTACTTTTCGATCTTCAAGTGTTATAGAAGATCAACAGTTTCTTTTCCTTTCCTTTTGAAGTTGACGAGCCTTTGTAAGAAAACACGTGTGTAAGAAGTTGGCGAGTTCTTCGGATCCAAACTCATGTTGAAGTTGGCGAGTTCTTCGGATCCAAACTCGTGTGTACTATTTACTCAATAGTGGATTTAAGCAGGAGAGAGTTCCGGGACTGGATTGCCTCTAGGAAGGAGACCAGAATACATCGAGTGTTTGATTTTCTTACTCTCTCTTATTTTATTTTAGTGATATAGCTTACTTGTGTTTAGTTTTATTTCATTTCCCTATTCACCCTCCTCTAGGGTTCTACAATTGGTATCAGAGCTTTGTTCTCTTGATTTGGATTTACACCCTTAGAGTGATCCATGGCCACTAACCCTAGTGTCAACACATTCCACAATGAGGGGCACTCCACAAATAGACCTCCTCTATTTGATGGAACCAACTATAACTATTGGAAGAATAGGATGAGCATTTATCTGAAGTCCATAGATTTTGATTTATAGGATTTTGGGATAAATGGTCTCCCTACTCCTTCCGAAGTTATTGAGGATGTTGTGTCTGACACCCTTAGGGATAATCTCATTGAGAATGTCAAGAAGCTTGCTAGTCGAGACGCTAAGGCTATGAACGCTCTTTACTGTGCTCTCGATAGCAGTGAATTCAATAAGATTTCTACTTGCAAGACTTCAAATAAAATTTGAAAGTTGCTAGAAGTCACTCACGAGGGAACATCACAAGTAAAGGAATCAAAGATTAGTAGACTCACACAAGAATATGAATCTTTTAAGATAAAACAAGATGAGTCTATTACTTGCATATTTACTCATTTCGGTGATATCATTAACCCTCTCTCTTCTCTTGGTAAGGAATATCCTGCTCATGAAAAGATCAGGATAATTCTCAGAGGATTGACTAAAAGATGGAGTCCTAAAGCTATTGCCATCATTGAAGGGAACGACTTGACAACCATGAACCTTGAGACCCTCATGGGGAAGCTTATGACTCATGAACTTGACATGAAAGATCAAGAGGAATCATCCATGCAAGAAAAGGAGAAGGAGAAGGCCAAAGAAAAGGAGAAGTCTCTGGCTCTCAAAGTTACAAAATCCTACTGAAAGGATAGCTCCGACGATAACGAGTCGGATGATGATGAGGAAATAGCTCTTACAGCAAAGAATTTGTGAAAGTTCCTCAAGTTCAACAAAGCCAACCACTTTAGATGGGACAACGATGAAGATCCTGCTTGCTACCAATGCAGGAGAACCGGATACATCAAGAGAAATTGCCCTATGACAAGAAAAGACTCCAGTAAGTACGAGGAGTCTAACAAAGGAAGCTCTTCCTCCAGAAAATATGCCAACACTAGCATCTTGTGTGAAAGTGATGTTAGCGATTCAGACAACAACAAAGAATGCAAACACAACGCAAATGTTTGCCTCATGGCAACCGATGAGGTACTCGATGATCTCTCTTTGAATACTCTCTCTTATGATGACTTGGAAAATGTCATTCTTGAACTGCACAAGAAACACAAAGGTGTTAGAGATAAGTACAAAAAATCTCTAAAAGAGGTTGAGGCACTCAAACTAGAAGCAGAGAGACTCTCCAACATCATTATTGATGTAAAAGAGAAATCTCCTGCCTCTGACACGGATGAGATAGAATCGTTGCGACTCAAGTTACAAGAATCTCAAGTCATCATTGAGAAAAAGGATGATGAGATTCAATCCTTCAGAAGGGCTTATGATTTTGCTATGCATAAAGTTCAAGCTGCAAATAGAAGAGAATATGATACCTCTACTAAGTATAATGATCTTCTTGTGCAGGTTAAGAAACTATTTGATAAAAACACTGCTCGCACACATGCTCCAAGACACGCCTACACTCATCACAATGCTAGTCATAATTCTTATATGAACAAGAACACTACACATAAGTCCTATCCTAACACAAGAAAAGGACCCTTTGTTAAGAAGAACACCTCATATCATGCTTTCTATTATCATCACCATAACACTCATGATAGAACTCCTTGCACTAGAGCTCCACATGTGTATAACACTCACACATTCTCCTCTAAATCTTTCATGATGTGCAACTATTGTGGTCTACTTGGACATACTTCTAATTATTGTTAAACAAGAAAACAAGTTGATATGAAAGTTTTTAAATGGGTTCCTAAGACTAACAATCAAGGACCCAAACAATCATGGGTACCAAAATGTTTATCTTCAACTTATGTTGTAGGTGAAGAATCCTTCTCATGCTAGAAGCAAGTGGATCCTCGATAGCGGTTGCTCACGACACATGACTGATGATGCTTCACTTTTTACAACGCTATCGATGAAAAAAGAAGGACATGTATCCTTTGGTAACAATCTAAAAGGCCATATCATAGGAAATGGTAATATCGGTTCCCCTCCTTATCCTTGTATTAAGAATGTTTGTCTTGTTACAAATCTTAAACACAACCTTCTCAGTATTAGTCATCTTACAGATAATGGTTATGATATTAAGTTTGTTAAACTCAAATGCTTTATTACCGATAGCACTAGTGGATCTACAGTATATGAAGGCATTAGAGAAAACAATATCTATGTTCTCTATCTTGTTGAAGGTACTAACAATGACTGGTGCTTAGTCGTAAAGAACGATAAAAGTTGGCTTTGGCACATGAGGCTCGGACACGCCAACATGGATACCATCTTCCGTCTTGCAACCAAGAAGCTTGTACGAGGACTTCCAAGTATTTCCTTCAAAAAGGATATGGTATGTGAAGAATGTGAGAAAAGTAAGTTGACCAAGTCATCCTTCAAATCCATCAACTCTGTGAGTACCACTAGACCACTTCAACTTATTCATATGGATTTATTTGGTCCTAGTAGAGTAGCTAGTCTTGGAGGCAAATTTTATACTTTTGTTTTGGTTGATGATTTTTCGAGATTTACTTGGGTTATTTTTCTTGCTAGTAAAAGTGATACTTTTCGTGAATTTGTTGCCTTTTGTAAATGTGTTCAAAATGAGAAAGGCATTTCTATTAACAAGATTAGAAGTGATCATGGAGGAGGATTTGATAATGTCGATTTTAAAAGATTTTTTGAAAAGAATGGTTTCGGTCATGATTTTGCTTGCCTTGGAACTCCTCAACAAAATGGTGTTGTGGAAAGAAAGAATAGAACCCTTGGCGATATAGCCCGGGTTATGTTAAACCAATATAAGCTCCCCCAATACTTTTGGGCGGAAGTCGTAAACACGACATGTCATGTTATAAATAGGGTCTTAATTAGACCTATTTCTAAAAAGACTCCTTATGAGCTTTGGTTTAACAAAATTCCCTCTATTGAGTATTTTAAAGTTTTTGGATGCAAATATTTTATTTTGAATACCAAGGACAACCTAGGCAAGTTTGAAGAAAAAGCTTATGATGGCATTTTCCTTGGCAACTCAATTCATAGTAAAGGTTTTCGTGTCTTTAACAAAAGAAGTCTTATTGTCGAAGAGAAAATTAATGTCTCTTTTGATGAACTTAACTCTTCTTTCCTCATCCGATGATATTGATGACATCTCTTTTGGTTTGGAGAATTCTTCTATTGGAGATCCTCGTCCTTCTTCATCTAACGATGAAACTATAACCCCTCCAACCAAAGATTCTCCACCACTCGAGCCTCCTCAAGAGGGCCTCCCAAAGGAATAGAGATTTGTCCCTAATCATCCTAAGGAGCTTATCTTTGGTGATCATTCATCTCGTGTCAGTACTAGATCCTCCACTCGTGATCTTTGTGCAAACGTGGCTTTTATTTCTCAAATAGAGCCTAAAAATATTAATGATGCTTTTTATGATGAATTTTGGATGATAGCTATGCAAGAAGAGCTTAATCAATTTGAGCGAAACAAGGTTTGGGAACTTGTCCCTAAACCTAACAACCACCCCATTATTGGAACTAAATAGGTGTTTCATAATAAACTTAATGAAGATGGGTTAGTCACTCGTAACAAAGCCCGATTGGTTGCTCATGGCTATAACCAAGAGGAAGGCATTGACTACAATGAAACCTATGCTCCGGTTGCTCGTCTTGAATCCATTCGCATGCTATGTTCTTTTGCTTGCTTTAATAATTTCAAACTTTTTCAAATGGATGTTAAAAGTGCTTTTCTAAATGGCATTATTAAAGAGGAAGTTTATGTTAAACAACCTCCTGGCTTTGAAAATTTTCAATTTCCTCATCACGTCTTCAAATTACACAGTCCTTTATGGCCTCAAACAAGCTCCTCGTGCTTGGTATGAGCGCCTTAGTTCCTTCCTTATATCTCACAACTTTTCTAAGGGCAAAGTCGACACCACACTTTTTATCAAATCCCTTAATGGCACACTTTTGTTAGTACAAATTTATGTCGATGACATTATCTTTGGTTCCACTAACAATGCACTTTGTGTAGAATTTGCTAAAGTAATATAGGATGAATTTGAAATGAGTATGATGGAAGAACTATCCTTCTTTTTAGGCTTGCAAATCAAACAAGGACCCAAAGGAACCTTCATCAATCAAGCCAAATATACAAAGGATCTCCTCAAACGCTTCGAACTTGACTCATCCAAATCAATGAGGACTCCTATGGCAACAATGACAAAACTTGATAATGATGAAGATGGTATCTCGGTCGACATTCGTAAGTATCAAGGTATGATCGGAAGCTTACTCTATTTAACTGCTAGCCGACCTGATATTATGTTTAGTGTTTGTCTTTGTGCACGATACCAAGCAAATCCAAATGAATCGCACTTATATGCTGTAAAGTGTATTTTTCGATATCTCAAATGCACCATTAATATGGGACTTTGGTATCCGAAATCTTCATCCTTTGAGCTTCACGGCTTCTCAGATGCAGATTTTGTCGGATGCAAAATTGACCGAAAAAGTACTAGCGGCACATGTCAATTCCTTGGAAAATCCTTGGTATCGTGGTTTAGTAAGAAAAAAAACTCTGTTGCTCTTTCAACCACTGAGGCCGAGTATATAGCGGCCGGATGCTGTTGTGCACAAATTCTTTGGATGTTACAAACACTTGTAGACTATGGTATTTCTTCTACTTGCACTTCCATTAAATGTGATAATACTAGCTCGATAAATCTCACAAAAATCTGATTTGTCACTCCCGCACGAAGCACATAGAGATTAGACATCATTTTTTTCTTGACCATCAACAAAAGGGGGATATTCGCCTTGATTTTATTGACACTACTTATCAATTGGCCGACATTTTCACCAAACCACTTTCGGAGGATCGTTTCGTCTTTCTCTGCCAAGAATTAGGCATCATTCATCTTAACTTTTAGCTCCCCTCAAATGGCACACAGCCGGCATACGGCGGCATACCGACGGCAGGCCGATTTCGGTTCAGAACTATCTACCGTACACATAATCGGTATACCGTCGGCATAAACCGGTATGCCAACGGCATGCCGTTTGACGCGGACGCAGCCAGTCAACTTTGCCTTGGGCCCCACCAAATCTTCCATCTTCCTTTATATCTTTTTCAAACCTATCTCATTAACTACCCATCCTATCACATCCTATCCCTCATTAATTCCCATCCCATCCCTTTCACTCCCTTCATTAATTAAATTCATCATTCCTATTTTCAAAACTCCCCTCATTCATTACATTCATCACTTCATTCATATTTTCAAAACTCCCCAACTCCTTCAAATTCCCCTTCTTCCTTTAAAAACCCATACTTCTTCTTCTTCCTCCTCTTCATCCTTCATCACTTCTCCCTTATCCTTCTATCATCACCCATAATGGCCACTCACAAACGTCCTCGTTCCACCATCGTTTCGAACCCTTTCACTCCGGTGCCTCTTCCAAATGGCGCCTATGATCCGAAATTTTTTACCTCCGCCCTAGCTGCCGATGCCTGGTTCCACCACTTTTTCAGCCACGTCATTTTCAAAGGCAAGGCCATCAACTGGAATGTATTCTCCAGCCATCTCTCACTCATTGAGACGGCCGGCCTCTCATCTCTTTTGCATCGGCAAGTGCTAGTCTACCCGGCAGCGGTGCGCCTATTCTACTGCAATCTCATTCCCGATCTCCAAAACAACGCCATCGAGACCATGGTCAATGATTGCCACTTTTGCCTCACGGCTCGCGACATTGCAGAAATTCTCGAAATCCCAAATTGTGGAGATGCTCTGCCGACCTTGGCCGGTCTCTATCCTACTGCCGAAGTCTCCTTTGAAGAGTTCTGCGACATCATCTGTAAGGGATCCAATCCTCCGGCCATTTCGGCCCTCTCCAAGCAGTTGGAGCCCTTTTACTACGAGCTCCATCGGATCATCTGCCATACTCTCTACCCCAAGGCCGAAAACTACGATGCGATCACCAATGACGCACTCGTCTGTATGTATTTTCTGTACTCCAAGAAGACTTGGTCGTTTCCTAAGACTTTTCTCAATGCTTTCTTCTCTGTCCTGCCAGCGGGGAAGCAATTCCTCAATTATGGTGCTTTCATCACCCTTATCCTTGAGGTAAAGGGCGTGGATCTCTCACTCTGCCAGTAGGACGGCGTTCCCTCCTTTCTTGTTATTTTCCGCTCTGTCCCTGGTGCATCAGCGTCTCGTATGTCATCCTCCCATGAACCACCGGCCACTTCTCTTGTTGCGGCATCTTCTGCGCCTCCTCCATCCGACCGTTTCATGTCGCTGACCCATCAACATTTTGACATGCGTATGGCTCAGACGGAGGAGCAGATGAGGGCCAACACCCGCGGCTTGGGAATCTTATTCAGAGTCGCTTCCATGACCAGGCTTACTTCATCCAGCGGACTCTTCAGGACCCAAATACTTATTTGGATCTTAACCTTCAGGATCCTCAATACCAAGGCTCCCGTTCTCTGACCCCAATGCCTACGGATTTATGTACCCGGATGGCGTGGATCCTTTTGGTGCTTTTCACGATACTCAGGGTGGGGAGGACGATGATCCGGCGGATGAGTAGTTGCAGGCTCCTGTTGGTGGTGGTCGAATAATATTGGTGTCGTTATTAGTGTTTGTCTTTTGAGGTCCTTCGGGGACCATTAGTTATGTTTTTTTTGGGTATTGTGTGGTCCTGCGAGAACCGGTTTCTGTTTCACTTTGTCTTGCGTTACTCTCATTATGGAGAGTTTATCAGTCTGTTTTTTATGGTGTATCCAGCATGTACCCTGCTACTTTAAAATCTAATATATGCATACTTTTGTTCTCATTAAAGCTTTCATTATTTATTGCTATATTTCTTTATTTTTTATCTTTGATTAAGTGACAAAGGGGAAGAAAACGTATTGAGAGGGAGTTGTCTACCTACGGGGGAGTCACTCCCTGAAGATGCTATCTCTCTGTTTTGTCAATTATCAAAATGGGGAACAATGTTGGGATAGTTTATTTTGATAACATTAACAGCATCTTTGTAGTCTAGTTTTCTCTGGATTTCAGCTAACAGATAATCTTTCAAAGCTCTCCTACAAAAAGATCTGTCTATTCAAGCCGAGTCATTCAAGCCTCATGGACGTTCCTAAACGAAGACTGAAGAAAAGACTAGCGCTCCTTAAAGACAGCTCTCAAAAGATTCAAGATTTCGAGTCTGTACAAGGTCTAGGTCTTTCTGTATAAACACCTAAGGTTGGATGAAAAAACATAAAGCTCTTCTATTTTTTAGTCAAAAATCAATGTCTAAAGAAACGATATACCGACGGTATACGTTGTGTACCGACGGAATACCGTTTCTGAGCCACAAGAATGTTCTGTGAAAAACATCGACGTACCGACGGCATACTACAGTATACCGACGGTATACCGTTTTGTGAGCCACAAAATGTTCTGTGACGAACTTCGGTATATCGACGGCATACAATAGTATACCGACGGTATACCGTTTTGTGAGCCACAAAATGTTCTATGACGAACTTCGGCATACCGACGGCATACAACAGTATACCGACGGCATACAACAGTATACCGACGGTATACCATTTTGTGAGCCACAAAATATTTTGTGACGAACTTCGGCATACCGATGGCATACAATAATATACCGACGGTATACCAGTTTGTGAGCCACAAAATGTTCTGTGACGAACATCGGTATACCGACGGCATACCGCTGCATACCGACGGTATACCGCTTCATCTGATTTAATTTCTGAATGGACAAATACTAGCATTAAATGCTCCCCAACGAATATAATTATTAACGTTACTGTTCCGAACGGTATGCCGACGGTATGTCGGTCCAACCAACGGCATGATGTCTGGATTAAGTTCAGGAGCATTAAATGCTACCTACTCTTGGTTTTCTATATAAATGGATTCCTTTCTTCCATTAAAGGCCATCCACTTAAGCCATAAATTTCTCAACAACCAAGAGCTCCACCATTACTACTCTACCCAAGCTTTCAATTGTCATCCAATCCAAAAGTGCTAGAGTATTCAGGAGTTATACTTTTTGATCTTCAAGTGTTATAGAAGATCAACAGTTTCTTTTCCTTTTCTTTTGAAGTTGACGAGCCTTCGTAAGAAAACTCGTGTGTAAGAAGTTGGCGAGTTCTTCGGATCCAAACTCGTGTGTACTATTTACTCAATAGTGGATTTAAGCCAGAGAGAGTTGTAACGCCCCAGTCCCAAAATACGTAGGACTAGGAACGTAGACATGCCAGCTGTATTCATACGAAGTACACTCTAATATATGGAATCCTCGTATGAATACATAAGCTGTAAAATGCAGTAGAACCATAACTAATCTCATCCACACAAAAAATAAAAGATATCATATAGAGATAATAAATTATCTTTGGTACATGTAGTTGGGCGGAGACAAATTCACTACCAACTATGAAAAGAAATACATAACAAAAGAAAGATTTTGGCGAGCGAAGCGAAGACGATCCAAGTGCAATCATCCTCGAAGAAATAGCGATAATCACGGCTAAAGCTAGAGCACCTGCGAAAGACAAGAGCACATACCTGGAGAGATAACCAGGTCCTCAGAGGGACGTAACAAGACACATAATATCATGCCATATAAACTGAATAAATATTGCTCAAATAATACGGGACGCATGCAATAGGGTACCTAACCGTACTATAGTGAATATGTAATAAAGAACAAACCTTTGACACATGGGCCAGATCAGGAATATCATGAATCAGGACCGTATCTCCCACTGAAGATAACCGGCAATCAGGACCGTACCTCCCACTGGAGATAACCGACAGTCAGGACCGTACCTCCCATTGGAGATAACCGGCAATCAGGACAGTACATATATGACCCATACATTAAGAACTGTTCTTCCCACCCAATGCCTATTATGTTGTATCCACAACAGTAAACTTCTATAACCGCTAAGTCAAACTAGCATGCAATTCTATTAGCGGTTAATCCTATCGCACGGCTTATACGCACCGGTGGCCAGCCAGTCACGCATGTCCGTGTTCTACATGCGACACACAACTTCGTGATACAATGTGTCAATGCCAATGAATGCAACACTCAAGGTGGTCCCTTAAATCTAGGTTTAATGTATAAGAAAAATAATACATAGCAGGAAATATAACTGAACAGTAAGTTCTAACAGGTTATGCCATGTATCACAGTTTATTTTGCATAAAAAAAATAAATAATGTATAAAATATGAGCTAAAATAAATAAACAGCAAATGGCAAGGTGTCTTGCCTGATTGACGCCTGAGGTGGTGCTGCAATAATCAAGGTGGCACGAACTGTGATTTCGGTGCAACAACTATACAAGGTGACCTCGGGTGGTGGCACGGACAGTCCCATTGAGTCCAGAATGATCAAGTTAGCTAGGGTCGGTAGGAGGAGATACAGAATTGGCGAGGAGATAGGGAAAATTGAGATTAACTATAGACGGGAGGATAATCGAAGGAATTTAGATGAGTAATATATATATATATATATACTATTTTTTAGAAAAATATTTATAACACTAAAATATTTATTAGTAATAATAAAATTTTGATTGATACTTGAAAAAAAAATACGAAAAATCGATTTAGGCTAAAACTCAAAGGTTGTAAAACATGATTTTTTTTTTTAGAAACTATATTTCATTAGTTAAAATATTTTAATTAAATAATTGAAAACTATCAAAATTATTTTAGAGTTGGGATCCTAAATTTGTCAAAGTATAACTTTATTGGCTAAAACTATAAAATGGTATGATAATAATTTATTACTATTATTATTTTGAAATTATTTTAAAGTATATTGATCTTAATAAATGTAGATATTCAAAATAATACCAAATGTATACAAATGCTTAATTAAATAGCCAGTATACATAATTATACCTATTACTGTAGCTAATGTACTACTAATACCATACTTATAAAAAAATCTACAGTCTACTGACTAAATGGTAGTAAAAGGAAACAATACAAAAACCATCTCTTCCCTTGTTTCAAGGTCACTCCTCCTTTTCTTTTCTTTCACAGAGTTCAGAGAGGGAGGACTTAGTAAAGAAACAACAAAAGGAAGAGAGAATAGGTTCATGTGCGTTTCTTTGGGAATAGTTTAGAACTAATGGAGAGAGAGAGAATGAGGCGAAGAGAAGCTGGGAGAGGGGAGAGGCTCGGGCGCCGGTGAGGGAAGGCGACGGAGAGAGGAAGTGGGGGCTGCGGTCGACTGGTGGAGTGAGGGTGAGCGCGAGAGGGAGAGAGGAGCGGTCGACGACGGGGGTTCGGTGGAAGCGGTGGGCGGAGGAAGCTCGGGGTTCTCGGCGACGGCTTCATCGGCCGGCTGTGGCAGAGACGGGGCGCACGGCACGGCTGTGGCGGAGACGCTCCCCGTGGGGCGGCGACTGCGGGGGCTTCGGGAAGGCGGTCGAGAGGCGCACGGGGCCTGCAGCATCTCGAGGACGCGGTGGTCCATGGAGGCGCGCCGGCGGCGACTCTACAGAAGAGGGAAGAAGGAGCAGCGATCGGGCAGAGTTTGGGGTTCCGGGCTCGGCGCACGGAGGGTCCAACGGCGAGGTTGGGTCGGGTTTAGCTAGCGAAGAACGCGGTGGAGGCGCCGGCGATCGCGCACGAGGCGCAGAGGTATGGGTTTTAGAATTTCTTTTATGGTTTCTTTTGGGATGGTGGTGGCGGTGTTCATTTGGCCGGAGGGGCTCGGTTGGTTGGGAAGTCGGGGTGTTATGGTGGTGGTGGTGCTGATGATGTTGTGTGGCGGCTGCGGCCGGTATGGCCGTGGCGGGGGAGCTGGATTCCAGGGTTGAGGATGGCCAGGTGGGGTCAGTCCCATGGTGTTGACAGTTTGGTGGTCGTTAGCGAGGTGGCTGGGTTGATCGATTGGACGAGATGGTGGCGGAGGGTTCGGGTGATAGTGATGAATCGGAGAGGGTACGGGCTGTGATGGGCCGAGGAGAGGACGACGATAGTGGTGCAGACGCTGAGTCGAGGTCAAGGCAACAGGCCGAGGAAGACAGGGAGTCTGGGTTAGGTAGTTAGGAATTACATGTCCTGCGTGACACAGGATGGTGATGAGGAGATGTGTCCGAAATGTGGACACGGAGAAGGTGAAATAATATATTGGTAAAAGATGGAATTAGGATTGGACGGGGAACACGGACACGATGCACGCACGTTTGGTTGTGGAATTTGTGGAGGAATATTGTGGAGAAAATATTGGAGGAGTACCTGCCTATTCATAGGATATGAAAATTCCCAGTTGGATAAGAATTAGGAAGATTTAAAACCCAATTAGATAATTCGTAATTTAGTTTAAAATCAATCAAATCCAAATCCAAATACAAATCCAAATTAAATTAAATTCTTTTAGTTTAAAATCAAATGGTATAAATCAAATTTCAAATATTTAACTATTTAAATAAATCCATAAATTCAAATCAAGATTTAATTTGCCACCATAATTCCAAAATATATTTTCCAAAAATACTAATAATAATAATTTCAAAAATTCATTATTATTTAAAAATAAACTAATAAATAATTACAAATTATATGTATGCACAAATAATATTTACAAATATATACTTTTCTAGTATACCATTTTATAGAAAAATTATTTATTATTATAACTGTCTAAATAAAAGGCTTTTCATAAATAAATCATAAGTTTAGAAATTTGATAGCTAAAAATAATTATTATATATATTATCTTGAAACTATAAAAATAGAAAAAAAATATTTTTCTAAAAATATGTACGCTCGCACATATTCGCACTCGTCGAGCAATTACGACAAATAAAATTTTGTGCGCGACGTACAATACGACTACGTGACGTACAATACAAAATTTTAAATCAGTACCAAATTTAATAATAATAAAAAATAGTATAAATTTAGGGGTTTTACAAGAGTTCTGGGACTGGATTGCCTCTAGGGAGGAGACCAGGATACATCGAGTGTTTAATTTTCTCACTCTCTCTTATTTTATTCCAGTGATATAGCTTACTTGTGTTTAGTTTTATTTTATTTTTCTATTCACCCCCCCCTCTAGGGTTCTACAATAGCACTAAATCACAGGCTGATGTCGGATCACGAGCCGATGCCCATAATCGGATAACAATAAACCCATAACCGAGTAACCATAAACCCATAGCCAGGTAACAATAAGGCTCATTACTCTGTAACCTCCTCTAAAGATTATATAGTCTAAAGGGTTGTCCCATACGCCTACTAGCAGTCTTCTCCGTCCATGAATGGTACAAGTCATATCCATGACTCGATCAATGTATACCTCAATGCAAAGTCATCCTACCTAGACACAATCTAATTATCCAATAAACTGATGCATCGATGGCCAGTCGAGTGCGCAAGCTCATGCAATATGAATCCTCAGTCACTGTGTCATGTAATGATACATGTCAAGGCCGTAGAAGTTATAACAATAACTTTACAACTATAGGTAGGTCCACTAACTCTAAGTTGCACACACACAATCCATATGCCATCATCAATAGCACCCAAGTCATACTTGGATGCACACTACTAATTCTATCACTAACAATACAAGTACAATAACATGAATTTAAACATAACAAGTATGGCAAGTTATCTTGCCTGAAACCTCATGATGAGTGTACAGCAATGGTTTGACTCCAACAACTGCAGTCAAACTGTCATGAATTCCTAAAACATAAATAAAACTACCAATCAACTAGAGTTCTATGGCATGTCATACACCATATATAATAATACTATATATAGCCTCAATGTAGCTCCCCTTCCCGGAAAATTCTGAAATATTTTTTATTTTATTTATTTGATTTAAATGGGGATTTTACGATTTTTATAAATGATTATTTAGTTAATTATTACGGTAGATGACTTTAGCCATAGTGAGTTTTGAAGTACTAGACGACTAGGATTTGTGGCACAGGAGATGTAGCAGTGTGCCTTGACTAGTGTTTTAGCCATGCCAAAGAATGTCGAGCCATAGGGGTGTCCTAACTAGAAAAACCAGGCCAAGTTACGATGTGACCACTATGAATAATTTAATTATTTATTATTAATATTAATTGACTTTTAAGTGACCGGTTGTACCAACTTAGTTCGGACTACACCCGAACCGAGTCCAAACCTACGTAGTTGGGTAGTATGTTCAGAGGCGACTGTATAAATGTATATTGTCTTGGTATTTTACTTTAGTGAATTAGAAAGCATTTTGGAGATGATTGTTATATAGGTATATTTTATATCATAAAATACTCTTGCTATTAGGTTACTATTCTTGTAAATGTGATAATATCCATGTAGAGTGATAATTAGACTTTGGCAATTTCATAGGCAATATATATATACATTTGTGTATAGATATGTTCATAAACTGTATATGATGCATTTTATATAAATTCCTAGATAATGCTAACTATAGATTTTAGTATTTTTTAAATTAATAATTATATATGATGACTGTACATATGTATAATATATCTTGGTTGTACATATATGTTACGTAGTGATAATATATACATCTTGATTGTATATATATATATATATATATATATATATATATATATATATATATATATATATATATATATATATATATATATATATATACATATAAATGGAGAGTATTATATGTATATATATATATATATATGGTGTGCATATAGATAGATATTGGTTTATATATATATGACTACATATATATGGTAATATATGGAAAGTAGATATAAATTATAAGCATATACATATATTTATTATCTATTAATATATATACATATGTGTATGTTATATTAATGTATATATTTATTAGTCATATAAATATATTAGGATTTATTAAGGTATATATATATATATGTATATATATATATACATGTTATATATATAGGTGAGTATATATGTATAAGGTGAGTATATATGTATATACATATATTAGGAATAGGAAATATAATAGAAGCCCAGCCCAGCCCTTCCTCCCAAGCCCATGCTCGGCCCAGGCCCAAGCCAATGCTCAGCCAGGCCCGAGACCCTTCCCATCAGTTATGTTAACAGAACAGAGCCTATATTTATACTCGGAGTATCGCGAGAGAAGAGGGAGGACTTCCACTAAAACCTAACCGATCACCAACCCTAAACCCTGGCCGCCGACCCCAGCCACTCTGGCGACTTCCACGCGGCCGTGCGCCACTGCACCAAGCGTCGAACGGCGGCCAAGGACGTGCGCGCACATGCGCGGGATGGATATGCAACAGCAGCAAACCCCCCGAAGGGTCAACTTCATTGTAAGATTTCTTCCTCAATTCTCCGTATTTTTCCAAACCGAAATAGGCGTTAGAAACACAACCTATAGGGCTTTGACATCAATGGATCGTTTCGAACTAAATCGAAACGAAATCGATACGAAATCGATGCCAAAAATCCCGAGAAAACTGTCGGAATAGAGACAGAGAACCAGTCCATGAACCCACTTTTGAGGATCGTTTTCGATCAATCCAGTCCCAATATAGGAAATGTATTTGAAGACACTTTTAGACAACATGTAGGGCTTTGAATCCTTTTTTGCGGAATTTGAATTCATCGACTGAACGTCGAGAAATCGAATCTCAAAGTTTCCCAAAAATCTATTTTCAAAACCAGAAAATGGTTCCACACGACGTGCGTCACGCCAATCGGGACGACGTGGTCGCGCACCAAAAGTATTGAAAGGTGCATAACGGCTTCGTGGTCGTGTGGGCTTTGGCGGAATTCAAATTGGTCGCGTGTGTACGACGAATTTGATGCGTATCCGTCGAAATTTACCGTATCGTGCACTTTGCAAATTCTTCAATTACTTTGTGCACGCTCGTCAGATTGAGACGAAACTTATGCCAGCAGGACCATATCGTTTTTCTGGTCCTGTATGCCAAGTTTGGTCCAATTCTGAGGCTGTTGACAAAATTACCATTTTGCGGGCCCTACGGTTCCACTCAACGGACGATTTTGTGCACGGCCCGCCGGAATCTAACTTTGGATATACGGTTGGGTTCTTATCGGAAAATCAGATTCGTAAACATGTAGTTTGACGACTTTAGAGACCATTGACTCTGACACGCTTTTCGGTGCAAAGCGGGTCCAACGGCGGACATCGTTTTTGTCCGAAATTACCGTTTTGCCCCTGTGTCCAGAATTGGACTTAAAGACAGGCAATCCTAGCTAATTTGACTATTCTGAGAATGTTGGCAATGTTTGTTTCAGCTTTCGGAGACAGTTGTGGTGACTTGGACTTTATGGATTATCAGTTGACTGTATTTTTGTTGGATCTGCGTGCAACCTGCAGGCAAGTATACCTTGCCTTTCTACACAGCTTTATTTATATGCACTGTCTATTATTTTATCCAGTTTTCTCATATTGCTGCCATGTATCTTTTCTATCAACCTGGTATATTTTTATCATTGCTTTAGACAGTGTTCACAGTTAGCCTTGTGTCTTATTGGTCGTGCCTTGATTGAGTCGTGCCTTCGTGTCTTGAACCTTGAAGCTAACCTGCGAGTCCACGCTAGGGATGAGGGTGATGCTAGCCTGTGAGTCCACACTAGGGACGAGGGTTAGCAGTATAGGATTTACGCCTGCGAGTCCACACTAGGGACGAGGGTGATGCTAGCCTGCGAGTCCACACTAGGGACGAGGGTTAGTAGTAGATGCTAGCCTGCGAGTCCACACTAGGGATGAGGGTTAGCAGTATAGGATTTACGCCTGCGAGTCGACACTAGGGACGAGGGTGATGCTAGCCTGCGAGTCCACACTAGGGACGAGGGTTAGTAGTAGATGCTAGCCTGCGAGTCCACACTAGGGACGAGGGTTAGCAGTATAGGGTTTACGCCCGCGAGTCCATACTAGGGACGAGGGTGATGCTAACCTGCGAGTCCACACTAGGGATGAGGGTTAGTAGTTCAAACCTGCGAGTCCACATTAGGGACGAGGGTTTGAGTATTCGTTTCGGTTATCCGTTGACATCTTGACATGAGTTCTCTAGTCCTTGTTCAGTAGTTTATTCTTGTGTAGACAGTGTATAGATCCGTGCTTTATTCATTGCACCGTTTTACTTGTTTATTCTGTACTTTTCTCCATGCATAAGAAACTGTTAGAAAGGCTCATTTTATGTATCTTGCTAGTCCTCTGAGGACCTGATGATCTCTTCAGGTTTAGCGACTGCATGGAATTAGTTAGCAGAGCAGGATGGTAGAGGATTGCGATATATGATACAGGTACTTGTTGTAATATTCTTTATTATCCTTTCGTGCTTTATATTCCGTATCATGTTATACTCTGTTTATTTATAGAGTCTTATTATGCTTGGAGTCTAATCGAACAATATGCTAATGGACTGCAGACCATGACCCATACTTGTTCATTCTTGTTTTATATGATTCATGTGGATTGAGATATAGATTAGATTTGACATGATGCCCATGACCTTGACAGCTTATACGTACTCAAGTCGGGCTGGAGTCCGCTCGATACGTAGCTGGCTTGCTCACGAGCTCGCGTCCGAAAACTGGGTGCGGGTCATGACAAGTTTTTGTGGTGGCCCATGTAGGTCAGAGCATATCGTATCGGTTACGTAACTGTACTGGTACGAGCCTGCGCAACTGACAGAACCCTTAGAAATCTCAATCCACTCTGCCTTGAAAATTCTTCTAGAAAATCTCTACGTCTTTGAAAATTCCATATTTGCTCTCGATTATACTCCCTTGCTTTCCATACCGTTGATTCTCGTCCCTTCCTATTTCGAAGCGACGAACGATCGTGCTGTCTAGAATTTATCAGAAATTCTTAATTTATAGTATAATATTGCGTGACTATTGAATATTGGTTGTTTATATATATGAGGGATTATAGGTACCATAAGTCCTAGATAGTCTTGGTAGGATTTTTAGTTACTAGTTAGTGGATTATATAATTTTAGTGACCTGTGTTTCAAGGGAGTAGTGTGACCAAAGGTGGTTAGAAGTCCTCAAGTATTCGAGGTTATAAAATATTTGTGAGAAATTAAATTTGAGGAGATTAAGGTTAAGGTAGACTTTTTCTTGAATTTTAAGAATAGTTACGAATTAGAATTTCGAGGACGAAATTATTTTTAAGGTGGGTAGATTTGTAGCTCCCCTTCCCGGAAAATTCTGAAATATTTTTTTATTTTATTTATTTGATTTAAATTGGGGATTTTACGATTTTTATAAATGATTATTTAGTTAATTATTACGGTAGATGACTTTAGCCATAGTGAGTTTTGAAGTACTAGACGACTAGGATTTGTGGCACGGGAGATGTAGCAGTGTGCCTTGACTAGTGTTTTAGCCATGCCAAAGAATGTCGAGCCATAGGGGTGTCCTAACTAGAAAAACCAGGCCAAGTTACGATGTGACCACTATGAATAATTTAATTATTTATTATTAATATTAATTGACTTTTAAGTGACCGGTTGTACCAACTTAGTTCGGACTACACCCGAACCGAGTCCAAACCTACGTAGTTGGGTAGTATGTTCAAAGGCGACTGTATAAATGTATATTGTCTTGGTATTTTACTTTAGTGAATTAGAAAGCATTTTGGAGATGATTGTTATATAGGTATATTTTATATCATAAAATACTCTTGCTATTAGGTTACTATTCTTGTAAATGTGATAATATCCCTGTAGAGTGATAATTAGACTTTGGCAATTTCATAGGCAATATATATATACATTTGTGTATAGATATGTTCATAAACTGTATATGATGCATTTTATATAAATTCCTAGATAATTCTAACTATAGATTTTAGTATTTTTTTAAATTAATAATTATATATGATGACTGTACATATGTATAATATATCTTGGTTGTACATATATGTTACGTAGTGATAATATATACATCTTGATTGTATATATATATATATATATATATATATATATATATATATATATATATATATATATATATATATATATATATATATATATATATATATATATATTTAATATATATATAAATATATATATATATATATTTTTTTTAATATATATATATATATTTTAATATATATATATATATATATATATATTTTAATATATATATAAATATATATATATTTTTTTTTTTAATATATATATTTTAATATATATAAATATATATATATATATATATATATATATATATATATATATATATATATAAATATATATATATATATATATATATATATATATATATATTATATATATATATATATATATTTTAATATATATAAATATATATTATATGTATATATATATATATGGTGTGCATATAGATAGATATTGGGTTTATATATATATGACTACATATATATGGTAATATATGGAAAGTAGATATAAATTATAAGCATATACATATATTTATGATCTATTAATATATATACATATGTGTATGTTATATTAATGTATATATTTATTAGTCATATAAATATATTAGGATTTATTAAGGTATATATATATATATATATATATATATGTATATGTATATATATATATATATATATATATATTTTTTTATATATGTATATGTATATATATATATATATTATATATATATATATATATATATATATATATATATATATATATATATATATATATATATAGGTGAGTATATATGTATAAGGTGAGTATATATGTATATACATATATTAGGAATAGGAAATATAATAGAAGCCCAGCCCAGCCCTTCCTCCCAAGCCCATGCTCGGCCCAGGCCCAAGCCAATGCTCAGCCAGGCCCGAGACCCTTCCCATCAGTTCTGTTAACAGAACAGAGCATATATTTATACTCGGAGTATCGCGAGAGAAGAGGGAGGACTTCGACTAAAACCTAACCGATCACCAACCCTAAACCCTGGCCGCCGACCCCAGCCACTCTGGCGACTTCCACGCGGCCGCGCGCCGCCGCATCAAGCGTCGAATGGCGGCCAAGGACGCGCGCGCACATGCGCGGGATGGATATGCAACAGCAGCAAACCCCCGAAGGGTCAACTTCATTGTAAGATTTCTTCCTCGATTCTCCGTATTTTTCCAAACCGAAATAGGCGTTAGAAACACAACCTATAGGGCTTTGACATCAATGGATCGTTTCGAACTAAATCGAAACGAAATCGATACGAAATCGATGCCAAAAATCCCGAGAAAACTGTCGGAATAGAGACAGAGAACCAGTCCATGAACCCACTTTTGAGGATCGTTTTCGATCAATCCAGTCCCAATATAGGAAATATAATTGAAGGCACTTTTAGACAACATGTAGGGCTTCGAATCCCTTTTTGCGGAATTTGAATTCATCGACTGAACGTCGAGAAATCGAATCTCAAAGTTTTCCAAAAATCTATTTTCAAAACCAGAAAATGGTTCCACACGACGTGCGTCACGCCAATCGGGACGACATGGTCGCGCACCATAAGTATCGAAAGGTGCGTAACGGCTTCGTGGTCGTGTGGGCTTTGGCGGAATTCAAATTGGTCGCGTGTGCGCGACGAATTTGATGCGTATCCGTCGAAATTCACCGTATCGTGCACTTTGCAAATTCTTCAATTACTTTGTGCACGCTCGTCAGATCGAGACGAAACTTGTGCCAGCAGGACTGTATCATTTTTCTGGTCCTGTATGCCAAGTTTGGTCCAATTCTGAGACTGTTGACAAAATTACCGTTTTGCGGGCCCCACGGTTCCACTCAACGGGCGATTTTGTGCACGGCCCGCCGGAATCCAACTTTGGACATACGGTTGGGTTCGTATCATAAAATCGGATCCGTAGACATGTAGTTTGATGACTTTAGAGACCATTGACTCTGACACGCTTTTCGGTGCAAAGCGGGTCCAACGGCGGACATCGTTTTTGCCCGAAATTACTGTTTTGCCCCTGTGTCCAGAATTGGACTTAAAGACAGGCAATCCTAGCTAATTTGACTATTCTGAGAATATTGGCAATGTTTGTTTCAGCTTTCGGAGACAGTTGTGGTGACTTGAACTTTATGGATTATCAGTTGACTGTATTTTTGTTGGATCTGCGTGCAACCTGCAGGCAAGTATACCTTGCCTTTCTACACAGCTTTATTTATATGCACTGTCTATTATTTTATCCAGTTTTCTCATATTGCTGCCATGTATCTTTTCTATCAAGCTGGTATATTTTTATCATTGCTTTAGACAGTGTTCACAGTTAGCCTTGTGTCTTATTAGTCGTGCCTTGATTGAGTCGTGCCTCCGTGTCTTGAACCTTGAAGCTAACCTGCGAGTCGACGCTAGGGACGAGGGTGATGCTAGCCTGCGAGTCCACACTAGGGACGAGGGTTAGTAGTAGATGCTAGCCTGCGAGTCCACACTAGGGACGAGGGTTAGCAGTATAGGATTTACGCCTGCGAGTCCACACTAGGGACGAGGGTGATGCTAGCCTGCGAGTCCACACTAGGGACGAGGGATAGTAGTAGATGCTAGCCTGCAAGTCCACACTAGGGACGAGGGTTAGCAGTATAGGATTTACGCCTGCGAGTCCACACTAGGGACGAGGGTGATGCTAGCCTGCGAGTCCACACTAGGGACGAGGGTTTGTAGTAGATGCTAGCCTGCGTGTCCATACTAGGGACGAGGGTTAGCAGTATAGGGTTTACGCCCGCGAGTCCACACTAGGGACGAGGGTGATGCTAACCTGCGAGTCCACACTAGGGACGAGGGTTAGTAGTTCAAACCCGCGAGTCCACATTAGGGACGAGGGTTTGAGTATTCGTTTCGGTTATCCGTTGACATCTTGACATGAGTTCTCCAGTCCTTGTTCAGTAGTTTATTCTCGTGTAGACAGTGTATAGATCCGTGCTTTATTCATTGCACCGTTTTACTTGTTTATTCTGTACTTTTCTCCATGCATAATAAACTGTTAGAAAGGCTCGTTTTTATGTATCTTGCTAGTCCTCTGAGGACCTGATGATCTCTTCAGGTTTAGCGACTGCATGGAATTAGTTAGCAGAGCAGGATGGTAGAGGATTGCGATATATGATACAGGTACTTGTTGTGATATTCTTTATTATCCTTTCGTGCTTTATATTTCGTATCATGTTATACTCTGTTTATTTATAGACTCTTATTATGCTTGGAGTCTAATCGAACAATATGCTAATGGGCTGCAGACCATGACCCATACTTGTTCATTCTTGTTTTATATGAATCATGTGGATTGAGATATAGTTTAGATTGACATGATGCCCATGACCTTGACAGCTTATACGTACTCGAGTCGGGCTGGAGTCCGCTCGATACGTAGCTGGCTTGCTCACGAGCTCGCGTCCGAAAACCAGGTGCGGGTCGTGACACTCAAGTAGGTCATTATCTAGCTAAACTAGTACACCACATGAGGTACCTCGAGAGGGTAAAGCCTCGGTTTGTGAGCTATGTCACAATGATGTTGCATCACATATATGCAGGTAGCCTAATGATGTACAATAGAGAGTGGTAGGCAGACTACAAAGAGGCCGTTGATCTCATGCTACAATGGTGTTATACCACAAAGAGGTAAAATATGTAAAGCCTCAGCTTTGCGGGCCATGTCACAGCTGCGTAGAACTGCAAGAAAGCGCAAGGCTTCATGCTGGGTAGTACGACCCTAAAAGAGACTTGTGACCGCTAGCCCAATGAGTATCATATTTTTTAATATGGCTAATTGATTAAATTTAACATTATGATATCACTAGTATTCATGTAATTACTATATTGTCGATACCTAAACTTAGTATTGGCTACTATATACTGCTTTGTTCGTCTAACATGTATTTGCAAACAAGTAGTAAGCAGGATCGAAGTTGAACATATGCAATAAAAAATTTATGATATGCCAAAGACAGCAATATAACAGAAGATTCATCTGAACCGCCCAATGACATCTCTAGGGCCTCATACTCGGGGGTTCCGTTGTCCGGTCAGTGGACAGTGGTCGAAGGACAGCACCCCCCCCCCCCCCCCGGTGGAGGTTCGGGGGTGAAGTCCTCGAAAGGTATTTAGAGTTTTAGATCTATTTATCTTTGGACGACTATCGTCAGAGGAAAATTTCATCATTCAAGAAGCCTGCAACCTGATCGTATCCTTATATTTTGTTCTATATTTTATCTTTATTATATGACCAAATGTACATCGGGTTCGCAGTAGCACTAGAAAGCTTAACAAATCCAATTCCACTCAAATCATCCTAAACCTAAACCAGAAACTTGCTAGAAATAGGGTGACCGAACTCGGACCGAGTTCTGTCCGAACTCGGTCAGGATAAAACCAAAAACCCTAGTCAGCCTCTTCTTTCTTAATAATAGGCTTCCAATGTTCAAATTTTTATGAACGTTCGGGGACTGAACTCTACGTGAACTCGGTGTCTAGAAAACCTATAAATAGACATTAAATTTTCTATTATTATTCATCAAATTTTTTAATCATCTTATCTATTTTGAGCCTTAATCTTACCATCACCAGATCAACTCCCAGCCTTCTAATGTACCAAAGTTGCGATCTCGATTAAAAGTCTGTTCGAGTTGTAATGCTTGGATTTTCAAGTATTGTTTTTACGCTTGTTCTTTAATCAACAAGCTCTTCGGATCAAAAACGTGTGGTTGTTGAACTTGACAAGCTTTCGGATCAAAGTTTGTGGTTGTAAGTCGATGTGCCCTTCGGATCAAAGCACGCGGTGTAACTTATATTTTAATAGTGGATTAACATCAAGCAAGAGTTCTCGAGACTTGATTAGTCCTCTACGAGGAAAACCAGTATACATCACGGTGTTTGTGTTTTCTCTCTGAACTTTATACTTTTAATTTCCATGTATGTACTTATTACATTATTTAGATGGTACTATGCCTTTATTTTTTTTAGTAGAGCATAATTTCTGCTGCATTCTATTCACCCCCTCTAGAGTTGTCTAACGATCCATAGTGACCTCATGCAATAATGGTATGGTACCATGATGTAGCGTAGCACCGTAAGGAAGAGCAAGGCTCCATACATGGCCTCTTTAAAAGAACTCACCTAGAGTGTGTGTGGATAGAGATGTAGGTCGTCTATTGAGGAGAAAACTCGTAGACGCCCAAGATACATACACCGAAACTAGGTCAGCACAGGGCCTTTAATGCGCAACTAGAAGCACGGCTGATGTTATTGTGTGAGTGGGATGAATAGAAGCTATGGTGCATAATTCAAGGTTTAGTTCATTCTTGTATCGTACTGTTGTTTGACCCTTGCGAAAAGATTCACGTCATAAGCGACATATATCCTAATGCATGATGGGCAGTCACTGTGAGGAACGCTTAACCATATATTATGATATATAGGGGCTTGTTGGAGTTTTATGACCTGGCTTTGAAAACTTTAGTCCTACATTGGAAAACCACCAAAGTGTATATCCCAATATATACTCGTGCTTTGTATTGGCATATGCACATAGGGTGTGGTGGCTCATTTTGGGGTAATTTTCCTAGAGGGTTCATGTTTAAACCTCAAAGGAACAATATTTGTTTTGTCACATCTTTGGAAAAACGCCTATAGGAACTAAGCCTCGTAGGGGCTTAGCAACTCGGGCACCAACTCGAACTCGGCTAGGACAAAGGGCGCAAAGTGGCGCTTTGTTAGCGCACTTCACACGTACGCATCGGGCGCATGGCACTTATTCGCATATGTTGCTCTCATGCACTCGTTTAAGCGTGAGTTGCATGAGCGGGTGCATGTGTGGGCTATGTGCGGGTACATGTGCGGGCTATGTGCTGTTGCACTCTTGTGCATGTGTGCATGGGCTGCTGCACTGCTATGTTGCTGTGCATATACGTGCATGCGAGTATCCTTGTATACACGTATGTGCAAGTTGCATAGATTGCACACATATGCGCTGACTGTAGGATTTATTATCCAATTTCATTCTTTTGGGAGCTGGTATTTTAGTCGCACATCGTCCAGGATGCGAGGTGGGTTCTTATCCTTCTATATAAATAAAGTCCTCTTGTGTCCTTTTGGGGAGAGAGGAAAAATGAAAAAGGGATCCAGGGAGTTCGTTCGAGTCATATACAGAGATGACTACGAGCGTTCCAGAAGTTCTTTTGTAAACTTGTTGGCTCCTGGAAGCAGATCGTCGATAGAGGACGAATATTGCTTTGAGCAACGGTGGTCTTTACCATCCCAGCATAAATAATTTTTATTCTATTTTCTTCTCCTTCTTCTACTTCTAAACGTTATATCTCAATTGCAACAACGTTTGTAAGGAAGAACGGACTCTATTTTGTAATACGTTCTATTACAATTGCAACTGTGTTTGTAAGGAAGAACGAGATTGGTTATTGTCAGTTTGTAACCTGAGTTTCAACAAACTTCGTTGGAATCAAGTTCTTCCATGGAGCAAGTTTTTTGCATGGATTTTTGGACCTCGACAACAACATCAGGATCATACAGAGAGCAGACTGTAAAATTTTGTGTGAATTTATATTTTTGGCCTCTGTGGTCCATCTTTGATCTACCTCGAGACTAACAATGAGTATAATATAATTGTAATCAATTCCTCCAAACTCGATATTGTTACAAGTACTACATCTAAATCATAATTTTTCTTGATATTATTGTTCCTCTTTAATGCTTTTAACTATGCACTTATGTATATAATTTCGTAGATGATTCTCTGTCGGCAGTCTCAATCGGAGAAGGCGATTGGGTATCGTTCGTTGATCCAGACAATTCCGGCACGAATCGATTACACCGAAAAATGTGTAACATCATTTGGACATATAATTTTATTTTAATAATAAGTGTTGCGTTTCTAGATGATAATCCTGGTTACGGTATTGCAGATATACCCGTGGCTACTGGCATGGCAGAAGGCACTATAAGGGATTCCTACAAAGATCTTGTCCTTGTGCTTCCGAAGATGATTGCAGTTTCGTATGCCAAAGAAGATGACATTAGGACCCTCTGCAGTCCATAGTCAAAATGATGAGGAAAATTGTTCTGTGAGGGTTTTATGTAAATTTGTTTTTCTCTTTGGTGCCGCGAATTGGTGACTGATTCGATGATTAGACTGAAAAAAAAAAAAAAAAAAACCGAGTCATCTACTATTTGTGTGTAGGAGGCCAGCAAGTGGAGCTATTTTTCAGTTTCTCCTGCAACTGGAGGCCACCTCCATGCAGTTTCAATGTTTGGTTGGTGGAGAAGAATTTGGTGAAAGTGGTGTTCTCTGACACAGTTCAGAAAATATTTCCTTCCTTTTTTCCAATCTCACCTACAGTCCAAAACAGTCGCAGGTGGGCAGCAATTGGAGGGCCAGACGGTGGCGGTTGTTTTATTAAATTAAATTAATAATTGTACCGAGCTTCCGACACGTGGGCGACGACGCCATCATCATGGCGACGCGGGCGACGACGTGGTCCAGGGACGACGCGACTAACGACGTGGTCTGGGGACGACGTTGACGGCGGCGACGTGGTTCGGGAACTCCGCGACGACATGGTCCGGCGATCAAGTTTGCCTCTAGGGCCGACGACGTGGTCCGGGGACTCCGCGACGACGTGGTCGACGGAGGAGGGGTCGAGCTTGATGCTCTTTCTTGTTAATTAAAATAATTATTAGAATATTTATATTTAAATTACAACAATGATAATTAATAATATAAAATAATAATTAATAGTAATAATAATAATTTATATTAGAATATTTATATTTAAATTACAATTATATACCACTTTTTAATTAATCTTCAGTAAAAAAAATTAGCAGTAATTTAATTATTGTTATTTTAAATTACAATTATGATAATTAATTAATTTAATTATTGTTATTTTAGCAGTAATTATTGTAATATTTTTAATTATAATAATTAATTTAATTTGTCATCAATAAAACTTTTACAAATATTTTTCTAACAATTTTGATAATTATTGTATTTTTTCATTTAATTATGGTAATTAATTTAATTATGGATTACCATATCTCCAACTCCAACATTTACTTTCAACAACCATCCAAACAACCGAACTCATTTTAATCAACTTTCAACAACCATCCAAACACCAAACTCATTTTTCTTCCACTTGCAGGAGACAAAATGTACTACATCCAAACACATTTTGGAAAGTGTCACTTTCACACTTTCAACTGTAACTCATCATGACGTAAGTGCCACTTTCACACTTTCAAAGAGTTACATCTATCCAAATAGGCCCTAAGAGAGAATCGATGCGAAACCATTTCCTGTCCTCAGGGCATCAATAGGACGTAAGACTCTTTTTTTTTTTTTTTTTTTTTTTTTTTTAAATAGTAAGGTTCAATATGAGTCAGCTGCCCGACACTTTCAATATTTTGGTTTTAAAAACAAATGAGAAATGAGAGGGAAAAAAAATTCAAGTGTGTTTTTCAACCTTTTTTCTATTACTCTCATCATATAGCCCCAAACCCATTTTACATTTTATTATTGTTATTATAAACTAGCGAACGTGCAGGTAGTGTTTTGTGCGTGTATGTTGCATAAATATTTTTAGCGGTTGTTGCCTATAAATTATTTATAATTATATGAAAAAAAATATTTTATATTTTATCAAATTATATTCACTTTTTCTTTTTTCAAAAGTAAAATATTTGCAATAAAATTTGTTTTTATGAAAATCTTTTGCTTTTGTATTTTGTAAGGGAATGAAATATTTGTAAAAAAAAGAGTTATTTATATAATTATATATTTTTGTAAAAAAAAATAGTAGTGGTGAGAAGAGACATAATAATGAATATTAAGTATTTATCATGATAGTATGTTTTAATGATGGTAGTAAAAATTAATAATGATTGTAATATAATTGTAAGTAAATCTTTTATTATATTTTCAAACTAATTAAATAATATAAGCTAAAATAAAGACATTTAAAATTTAAGAAATTTTTACGTAGAACTTTTCACATTTTATTCCTACTATATGTAAGATTAGTGCTCCTTGATTGTATTTTTCAATGCAACATCTGTTGCAGATCTCATACACATTTTTCAGTCACTATAGCACAAAGTATGCATAATGCCTTGACACATTTTCTGTCGCTCCCTTGCTCTGATTGAAAAATGCCAGTGTGGTTCTTGGTGCAGCATGTGCAGGAAGAGGCTTTAATTTGTTAATTGCTAGACTCTTGAGCTGCCGACAGACTTGCAGACACATCCAGAGGTACAGAAACAGTAAATCAACCAAGAAGAAGCAAAGGATGTACCTTCAGGGGAAATTGAGAGGGTAAGCTTATATGTTTTTTTTAAGGGATTTTTTTGACTTTCATCCCAATTATTAATATGCATTTGTACTTACATCCCACTTTTTAATTTTTTTAGACTTACATCTCACTTTTTGTCACTAAAAGTATTTATATTGTCACGAAAAGTATTCGTTTTGTCACAAAAAATATTTTTCGTGACAAAAGTGGGATGTAAGTCAAATAAAATTAAAAAGTGGGATGTAAGTACAAATTCATATTAATAAGTGGGATGAAAGTCAAAAAATTCCTTTTTCTACGGTGTCTAACGTAACGTTCGAATTTTTTTACGTAAACTGCATTGTATACCTTTTGGTAAGCGTGTGTATGTCAAAGAAATGTAAAGGGGAAATGATATTTTGTCCGCGGTTTATAACTGCGGACGTGACCGCAGGTCCACGTGACAACAATCATTAGCCCACTGCTATCACCCGACTCCATCCCCTTAAAATCCGGACCAGGAGGCCAATGGAAAGTCACCACAGACCTGCGGTCACACCCGCGGTCACAAATCACGAACAACGTAGCAGGGTCCATACTCATTATAGGGAGATGAAAAGATGTAAAAGACCAAGCCATAATATATTAATGCAGTAATAATATTTAAATTTTGGCTAATTTTTAACTAAATATTCTCTGTTGAAAATTTCTAATTTGATATCATATACTTCCATATTATACAACTAAATATCTTCAATTATTGAGATTCAAGTTGATACTTAGTCAACGATTACATTTTCTGTCCAAACAAAATAATATTACTTTTTTTTTTTACTAAATTACCTCGTTATATTTAAAAACCTTTTTTCTTTCTCTCCTCAGTCTCTCTCCTCCAATCTTCCTCCCTCTCTTTGAGGAGTGCAACTCGAACAGGCTAAACCCGAGCTCGATCGGATACTCGCTAATGGGTTGGGTTGGGTTAAGGTTGAAGATATTCGAGTTCGGGTTAAAATATTTGAACCCGATCAAAATTCACGTTGGGCTCGGATTCATATGTCGGATTACACAAAGAACCCAAAATTTAAGGTACTTTTAAACAAAAGTAATATTAAACACATAATCAATTTAGTAATCAAACCTTGATCATTACAAAATACAATCAAGCCTTGGTCATTACAAAGTATAAACTGAAATAATATTTTGGGTGAAAAAAATTTAGGATTTAAATTTTTATTTAAGAAGAGAGAGAGAGAGAGAGAGAGAGAGAGAGAGAGATATTATAGATAGAGAGAGAGATAGAGAGAGAGAGAGAGAGAGAGAGAGAGAGAGAGATATTATAGAGAGAGAGAGAGAGGAGGGATCCGCATCTCATTTTTTGTATCCACATGCGTAGAAGCTATTGGGACTTTCTCATTTGTAACATTCCAGGTTGATACTTATAGGCCGCATAAAGGAACTGCGACCCCTACAGCTAAGGCATTGGTAGCTAAAGGTACTAAGTCAAAACGAACCAACTCAAAACGGCTTGCGCTTATTGCGGAAGATCCGGAAAGCTACCTAAATGGAGAGCCCACGCCTGCAGGGTTCGCCTCGTTAGGGAAAAAAGATGCGCATGATGGTGATAAAGCATTACATGACTTATATATATATATATATGACCTCTAGCCTAGCGGTTAAGAGAGATGCATGTGGTCCAAGTGGTCGGAGTTCGAGCCCTAGTGGAGACGAGTTCGCCATACATATATATATATGACCTCTAGCCTAGCGGTTAAGAGAGATGCATGTGGTCCAAGTGGTCGGAGTTCGAGCCCTAGTGGAGACGAGTTCGCCACAATTACCTATTGCTTCAAAAAAAAAAAACATATATGGGAGTATACTATTAGAGTCCGATAAATCCGATGGACCGACCCAACCCATTCCTTCGAGCTTAGTCTTGGACTTCATGTGTTGAACCCGAGGCCAGGTCGGACTTGAGCTCGAACTAGGTTTATGATTCATCGGATTGGACTCGGATTGACCTCAAGCCCGATCCAACCCGTCCGAGTTGCACCCCTACTCTCTTTCCTCTGCCCCTCTTTTCCTTCTCACAGCTCAACCCAAAGTCCCCAAAGGAACCACTGCCCTTCCCAAATGTTTCATGTGGCGTAAATGTTATTTAAGCCAGCATCATCATCAACAAAAACCATTCGTCACTGCCTGAACCTCGAGGGATCTTCCAGGTACCGGAAGACGCGATAGATATTTTGGGACACCAAATCACGGACATACGCCCTATATATGGCGTCCCAGCGGGGCACTGAACAACATGCCAAAACCCCACCCAACTAAATCGAACCTAAAACATGCCATCTGACCCATTTCTCAACCGTGCCCGGGTCGGGTCACACTACTTGTTGGGCCATCACACCATCCCGCCATGATCATCTCTCAGCCAGAAGTAAACTCACTTTTTTCACAGAAATGAATCCAAGGAACACAGTAAAAGTTTTGGGAAACTAGTATTTCTAACACACTTGAGAATAAATTGACAGAGAATCAGCATCCATCCCCCAACTTTCAAACGGATGAAACCTGTTAAGAGTTATATTAGAAATAAGTGTTATATTAGAGTTATTAGTAATTGGGCTTTAGTCCCACATTGCTTAGAGTAATAGGAGAGGAAGCTAGCCTCTCCTATATATATGTAGTCTCTCATCAATAAAAAAATCATCCCATTATTCTATTCTACATGGTATCAGAGCCATAATCCATCCACCCCTCTCCACAAAAAAAAAAAAAAAAAAAAAAAAAATTTCAACCCCCCCCCCCCCCCCCGCGTGCTACAGTACCCCCCCCCCCCCCCCACACCCGCTGCTTGCTGCCGTCCCCCTTCCCCCCCTCGCGCCCCCTGCTGCTGCTGCCCCCCCCCCCCCGCGTGCTACAGTACCCGCCCCCCCCCCAACCCGCTGCTGCTGCCATCCCCCCTGTCCAGCGCCCCCCCCCCCCCCCAGCGCCCCCCCCCCCCCTCGCGCCCCCTGCTTGCTGCTGCCCCCCCCCCCACCAGCGCCCCCTGCCCCCGCCACTGCCCCCACCCCCGAGATCCGGCACCTGCTTGCCCCCCCCCCCCCCCGTCAGCGCCCCCCCCCCCCCCCCCCCGCTCCACTCTAAACCTAGCCCATCCAAACCCTAATCCTAGCTGCCATTATGTTACTTATTTCACATCCAAACCCTAACCCTAGCCGTCTTTCCTTTTGAAAAAAAAAAAAAAAAAAAAAAAAAGAAGAGAACGGCGTATTTCGAAGACAGATTGTCGCCAAATGCTTTATTTGGGCACCTTCTGTTCCTAGATTACGCCGTCGGGAATTAACAAATGCTATATTTTGTTTATCCTACCCCGATCATCACATCAGGATCTACACAGAGAATGATCGTGTTTTCTCCTGTGTCCTGACGTGTTTACTTTACATGCGCGCACCGGCGGTGGCCACGTTTATAGCGCATTCGTAAAGTTGGTGTGATATTTGGGGTTGGAAGAACTCGCGACGATGACAGATCCGAAGACCGATGATGGTACCGGTGTCAGCAATATGATAAGTACTGGCACGACGGTCTCTTCGATTCGACTTGTCGACCGTCGATTGGACGGTCCCGATGGTTACTCAACATGGCGTAAGAAGGTTGAGAAAACACTCCGTGGGATGCGGCTGTCTAAACATTTAACTGACAACCCTCCGGCAACGACTGATCCCACTTTTGAACAGTGGGAGACGGATGATAGTCGACTGTTTACACAGTTGATGAACTCCATGGAACCGTCCGTCGAGGACATGGTTCAAAACACGAACACAGTCAAGGAGCTATGGGAGGTCCTAGCAACGGCGTTTGATGGAAAGCGCGACTTGTCCCGCATATATGATTCGGTTGTTGGCGTTTACCGAGCTAATCAGGGAGACAAGTCTCATAAGGACCACTTCCGATCCTTCAAGGCGATGGTGGATGAAATTGATCGTGTTCTTCCTCTGACGTCAGATATCAATGAAGCTCGGACTCAACGCGAGCAGCTTCATGTTATGGCATATCTTGCATCTCTTCGTCCTGATGCGGACTCGGCTCGTTCCCAGATCATTGCTGGATCTGATGTTCCATCCTTGATGGAGGCCCACTTCCGTGTTCTAAGGGCCGCAAAGGTGGTTGAGACCACTCCGGGGGATGCTCCTGCCGATCGATCTGCTCTTAGTAGCGCTGCTCGTCCTGGCGTTCGTGGTGGACGTGGTGGACGACGAGGTGGTCGGACTTATGGACGTGATGGCGGACGAGGCAATGGTGGTCGTGATGGGGGACGACTACGGACCTGCTTTCACTGTGGCCAACAAGGACATTTTCAGTGGCAGTGTCCTAAAGCTCCTGTTGCCAATATTACTTCGGATGCTCCTGATAATAGCATTCGCTCGGTTCCATTGAGCGACGATTCGTACGCGGAATTTCTTGAGTTCCAGGCTCAACGTCGTGGTGAAGCATCAACGTTTGGTTCCACAGCCGGATACTCTGCAGCATGCATTGTCAATCCCAAGCAGTGGGTAATTGACTCGGGTGCATCCGCTCACATGACTGGTGACGCAGGTATGATACATAATTATGTACCTGTCCGTCGTGCTTCTGGCATTACTGTTGCAAATGGCGGTTCCCTGACAGTCCGCGGCCGTGGAAGTGCCACTCTTTCTCCCGGATTATCACTCAACTCTGTTCTACTTACTCCTGGGAACCCATTCAGTTTACTTTCTATTAGTCAACTGACTCGTGAACTTCATTGCTCAGTAACATTCTTTCCTGATGGTTGTGTTTTTCAGGACCTGACAACTGGGAAGACTATTGGTAAGGGGCATGTGGCTGGAGGCTTGTACCTGTTTGACGCTACTTCTCCGGTTGTTTGTGCAGGCATGAAACTGGATCCGGTCGAGTTACATTGTCGGTTAGGTCATCCGTCGTCCCAAGTTCTCCAGAAATTGTACCCGTCCTTAGTTATTCCCTCTTCTTTTCATTGTGAGTCATGTCGTTTGGCTAAGCATCATCGGGTTCCTTATCCGGTAAGCTCTAATAATCTTGCATCCGCTCCTTTTGAGTTGGTGCATTCTGATATCTGGGGACCTTGTCCGACTGAATCTGTCATGGGTTTTAAGTACTTTGTCACGTTTGTCGATGACTACTCACGTGTCACGTTTCTTTATTTGATGAAAAGTCGCGCTGAATTATTTAACATCTTGTGCAACTTTCATGCCGAGATAACAACACAATTTGGTCTCCCTATCAAAATCCTTCGAAGTGACAATGGCCGTAAATATTTATCTCGTGATCTTGCTAAACATCTGGCCAGCAATGGCATTATCCACCAAACCTCTTGTGCGTATACACCCCAACAAAATGGTATCGCCGAACGCAAGAATCGCCATTTATTGGAAACAACACGTGCACTTATGTTTCAAGCACGTACTCCCAAGAAATTTTGGTCGGATGCGGTTCTTACGGCTTGTTTTCTTATTAATCGCATGCCGTCGTCAGTGCTCTATGGTAGCACTCCCTTTTCTCGGCTCTTTCCTGGAAAAGAACCGTTTCCTCTGCCTCCCCGTATCTTTGGTTGCTTATGCTATGTTCGGGATACCCGACCAACCCTTTCTAAATTAGATCCTAAGGCAATACAATGTATTTTTCTTGGGTATCCTAAAGATCAGAAAGGGTATCGCTGTTTCTCTCCTGTCTTAAAGAGATATTTTTTCACTCGGGATGTTACCTTTGTCGAATCAAACTTTCCACCGTTTCCCCAGTCAATAGGTCCGGCACCCCTAATTTATCCAGACGAAGATTTTTTGCTGTTTCCTCCTCAAACACAACAGCCTCCAGTACAGGTGCCCTCTCTTACCGAGCCAGTCACCCAGGATGATGGTCCACATACACCAAGTCAGCCATTAACGACGTCCACCACAGAATCATCCTCCTCTGGTTCCACCAGTAGCTCCGGCTCCAATGAGCTGCCTCCACCAGTTCCGCCCGCAGCTCCACCAGTTCCGCCCGCAGCTCCGGGGATTCTGCCTCCAGCACGTCCTCGTCGTGCATGTCGAGATCATCCCTTGTATGTTGACAACTATAAAGATCTTCGTTGTCATACTCAGTCTCTGGTAGCTACTATTGATGGAATTCAGATCCCCAAGAACGCTGAGGAGGGTCTCCGACATCCTGGTTGGCGTGCTGCTATGCACGAGGAGATAAAGGCTCTCCAGGAGAATCATACCTGGGACTTAGTGATTTACCTACTGGTAAACAGGCTGTCGGTTGTAAGTGGGTGTTCACGATTAAGGTGAAACCGGATGGCACTCTTGATCGATTGAAGGCTCGTCTGGTGGCCAAAGGATTCTCTCAAACATATGGTGAGGATTACTTTGAGACCTTCTCTCCTGTGGCCAAAATAACGTCCGTTCGTGTTCTCATGGCGTTGGCCGTTCGCTATGACTGGCCTTTACTTCAGCTAGATATCAAAAATGCTTTCCTCCACGGGGATCTTGACGAAGAAGTCTACGTGATGCAACCTCCCGGGTTCGTTGCAAGGGAGGGTAAGGTGTGTCATCTCAGGAAGGCTCTCTATGGCCTGAAACAATCACCACGTGCGTGGTTTGGTAGATTTACACAGGTGGTTACTCAATTTGGAATGTGTCAGTCGAAGAAGGACCATTCAATCTTCTATCGACACACATCTGCTGGAAGAATACTGCTTGGTGTCTACGTTGATGACATTGTAATCACGGGAGATGACAGACAGGGTATTGCAAATCTCAAGAAGTTTCTTGGAGAACAATTTCAAACCAAAGATATGGGATCCTTGAACTATTTCTTGGGTATTGAAGTCACACGGGGAAAGCGGGACATTGTAATGTCTCAAAGAAAATATGTACTGGATATACTAAATGATGCAGGCATGATGCAAGCAAAGGGAGCAAACTCACCTATGGATCCAGGGGCGAAGTTACTTCCAGACGAAGGGGTCCTGATGACCAATCCAGATCAGTATCGTCGAGTGGTTGGTAACTCAACTACTTGGCAGTCATGACGCGTCCGGATATTTCTTTTGCAGTAAGCGTCGCGAGTAGATTCATGGCTTCTCCAAGAGTTCCACACTGGCAGGCAGTTCTCAGAATTCTGTGTTATCTAGTAAAGAATCCAGGGAAAGGAATTCGAATGGAGAATAACGGACATTCTCGCATTGAGTGTTTTACTGATGCTGACTGGGGAGCAAGTCTGGCAGATAGACGGTCTACATCTGGCTACTCCGTATTTGTTGGCGGAAATCTTGTATCGTGGAAAAGCAAGAAACAAAGTGTGATAGCACGCTCAAGCTCAGAAGCAGAATATCGAGCTATTGCTCATGGCACGTCAGAAATATTATATATGAAGCATCTCCTACAAGAACTGGGAGAAGACGCAGGATCTCAAGTGGCAGACCTATGGTGTGATAACCAATCTGCTATTCACATTGCCACCAACCCAGTATTTCATGAAAGGACGAAGCATATTGAAATTGATATTCATTTTGTTCGTGATGAATATACAAAAGGAGTGATAAGGTTTCAACATGTGCGGACCGGCGACCAGATAGCTGATATCTTCACAAAGCCTCTCCTGGGTCCCCGGGTTCATTTTTATGTAACAAGCTGGGCATGATTGACATCTATGCTCCAGCTTGAGGGAGGGTGTTAAGAGTTATATTAGAAATAAGTGTTATATTAGAGTTATTAGTAATTGGGCTTTAGTCCCACATTGCTTAGAGTAATAGGAGAGGAAGCTAGCCTCTCCTATATATATGTAGTCTCTCATCAATAAAAAAATCATCCCATTATTCTATTCTACAAAACCAACACAGTAAATCATTTAAAGAGAAAAAAAAATGTACTAGCACATATGCATACATGTATAATAGTCGATTCATGAAAACAAGTTCGCATGTAATAGGCATTCTTTGCGTTACGATCTTAAGAAAACAAGGATCTTCCGGTTACAATCTTACATACCGTCAGCTGTTCCATGATGGCCAAATAACCTCCCTCAAATTAGGAATCAGCATCGTCGTCGGAGTCACTTTCTACGACCCCAAGCAATGTGTTCAAAATCCGTTGGTTCCAACCCCTCCTAGCTCTCATATGTTTGATCCTCTCTCTAAAAGTATGCGAGGCGCAGGAATCACTAGTTCCCAGTAAGCAGCAGTCATGCTTTTCTGGGAAGAATTTCAAGACTGACTGTCGGTCATCTTCAAGAAAGTTGGCATCAAATATTGGAGTAAGTGGGCGACCGATCACTTGAACGTGACATACGCTTTCAATATGCAATATAGATGAGAAGATTGATTAGCAACAGACTACATTTTCAGTAATCTTACAAAAAGGCATGTTTAATTACTATCTAAGAAGACTAATTAACAATATTAACACTTATTGTTCGATATTAGTCATCTACTTTGTCTCAAGTTAATCTAATGTCAATTATGCCATGGATGCTAGAGAATTACAGTATTCTATCTGATGCTATCCAAGAAATTAGGAGATGTTTTGTGCACATACAAAATTTAAAAAAAAAAAACATTAAACAAATATTTTAATGTGCTTGGATCTTGACTGAAGTGTGCCCTATAATTTCCTTGCTATAGACTAAGGTGTGCTATATAATTTCCTTGTTATTGAAATATAATTAGAGACCGAACTTTACATAGCAAGGCATGCGAACCATTGAAGGAAAATGTCTACAGAAGATAGACAAGGAAACATAGCCGAGTGTTAAGTAAACTCACCAGATATAGTATAAACCATCCATTTCTTGTACTTGAACCCTACCCAGCAGTTCTATCTGTACTATTCCACCAATGCAGATGACTGGGCGTGGAAGCTTGAAGGATTGCAGGGAATTTTCCTAGATAAAGATCAATCATAATAAATCAGAGTTTGTAAGAAAGTACGGTTAATGCAGTTAAATATCAATTAGACAAATAACATTCATCTCGAACTACTTTCAGTTTCAGGCTGCTCTTTCAAGACTTATTTTATCACAGCTTGTAGTTTCAGCTAATATTATCCAACTACTTTCAATGGATTATAGCACTTTAAAAGCATGTCTAACAATCGTCCCTTTCCCTTTTCAATTGGATATAAAACTACTGGTTCCTAATGAAATCAACGTCCAAAGTTACGAGACGTGATTAATTAAGGCCCAACCCTCACCGGCAGTAGGGGAACCGGAAAACATTGTGAGCACCAATGTTTACAACATTTGTTGAAAAGCCGATATTCCGGTTGGGCTTCAAGGTGACTGAACCTAATTTAGGCTTGATTTTGGACGACCTTTGGGCTTAATTTTGATATTTCTTTTTCCAGTTTGTTTACAAAGCAAATCACCAAAATAGGGAGGCTAAGACCAGGATGCCTTGAGAGCTGATTGCTTCCAAGACCACCTTCCGACTTATTCTACTTTGAAACTCTCCAAGTCCTGTGCCGCTCCTCTCTCTAAAGGTCAGTCAACTTATTAAGCTCCTGTCTCTAAAGGGCACTCTGGGTCCAAGGACACTAAGGTCAGTCAAGTTGCTAATAATGGAAAGTCTCTCTCTCTCAAACTCGGCCTTCCATTTCATTGGAATAATTGACTACATATATTACTATATGCTTAATGTATCCAATGTGCAAATTTTGTACCTCCGTGATTGCCATATATTTAGTATTTGTAAGTAATGGAAAACTAGACGTCAAGTCCAATTTGAAGCCGAATACAAGTTTATGATTATTGTTTTCTCTACCAATAAAGAGTTTTTTTTCTTTTGATTC